>VKOC01000008.1:10238487-10250616 GCA_009364415.1 Spea multiplicata | reverse complement strand
CCTACTTAGGTTTTGAACACATGGAACCTTGGGTCGATAACTGGATGCTTGAAAAACTCACATTGTAGTTGTTCCTAAACAAAATTAAAATAAATAAATTAAATAAAAATAGAAAGAAAACCTGAATCCATGTGCATGAAAAGTTGAACACTGATCAAGACCCTTACTCAGAATGATATATATGCAATTGTCATCCCGAGCGTACCTCTACTGTTAATGCGCGGTCAAATGTCCTGGATGTAGATGTTTGTAAAAAGAAGACAAAAAAAGGACCATCATTACATGACTTTTTGTTTTTCTGATATGCCACCATATAAATGCCTGCTCAATAAGAAAAATCAGGAAGATGTGTTAGGCCAGCTTTGTTTAAATGTAATATAATGTAATGTAATTATATTTAAGGATGGCAGCAAATTATTTGTATTCCTAGTAATTAAATAATTTCAATGTAGCATCCTCAGAAAGTAATCTACAAGTGACTTTCTAATGTACTTAATAATGCTCTATATTCAGTGTTTATGAGATTTCGGTTTAGAAATGCATATAATTTATGCTACTCTATTGTTACCTTGTTGCTCAGGAACATATTATCAGTTGAATCAGAAAGAAGAAATTATCTTTCTTCGAGTGGGTTGCTTTTTTCTTTGTAATCAAGGTTTTGGAGTAATAATGTACTATTATCTTCATTGAAGGTAAAGGTCAGAAATATTATTGCCATGGTAAGGAATTTAAATAAATTTATATACCTTTTTATCAAGGTTTATCTAATTTTATATACCTTTAATCAAGGTTTTATAGTAATAATCTACCATTCTCTTCATTGAAGGTAAAGGTCAGAAATATTGTTGCTATGGTAAGGAATTTATATAAATTCATATACTTTTATATAAATAATATGTGAAGGTGATATGTAAGTTTTGTGGACATAGGAGTGCTAACGCACCTATCCCCATGTCACAAAGTTAGTAGGGGCTCACCCACATTAATTATTGGGTTTAAAATATACATCTTGAAGCATATTTTGCTTGAGGTTTAGCTAGGACATTTGAAGATCTAGTGCTCTTTTGGCACCAGCCTCATTACTCCTGCCATCTTCAAGGTTTTGTTTATTGCGGGGACTGAAGGATCCTGATTTTAATCTTTACAGGCATGAGTAAGTAGGACAATTATCATGCAATGTCTTCTACTCTGGAACTGCGGTGTCTATATTTCCATAGACTTTGAAATTCATATGAACACGTGGTACAGAGTTTCTGACATCTTTAGGCCTATACTCATAAGACACACATGAAGACAGAAAGCAACAAAGTTGGAGTTAGTAGTACCCAGACATTTGTTAAATGTGCTTCTTGATCCATTCTGTAAAATATAGCATTTTTGTAACTAAATGCACATTGGAAAAATATTTCTTTGGGCCGTTGAATACTCAATCTTTCGTCATATAAAATGTCATTCATATATTTTGCCAGGAACACTTTTCGTGTGACAAAAAGCAGGCACTGAAAGAATGCTGCTATGAAAACCGAAAGGCTTCTTAAAAGTTTCTATGTTGTTTTTTATGTGATTAAACATTTTGAGCAAAGAATAACATCTAAGGCTTTTGTATACTTTTGTATGTAGACATTTGGTAAATTGTAGTAGTACATGAAGCCAGTAATTATATAGCAAGGTTTGATTAGTGAGCTTACACAAATGAAAGCTATAAATTACAAAGCTCATTAAAAAAAACATGATTCATCACAAAAGCTCAAAATGCAACGTATCACTATGAAGATAACATAGGAATGAAAGGTGGAAGATGAAAAGCCAAAAGACAAAATGCCTTTTTGTTGGGTCTTCTCTTGTGTTGTATGAAAGCAAGCTTGTACATGATTACAATCCAAACTAGCACTTCGGGTCATGCACAAGTTCAAGTTCGTGAACAGCAGTGAATACGAATAAATGTTTCATCCATGACACATACAAAGAAGGCTATGAAACAATCTATATTTATTATTCTTGGGTATTTTGGGCTCCAAATACAATTTATAGACAATTACAACTATTATTTTCCAAAATGTTCTACAAATGTGGAGCTAAAGGGCAGAGATAGAGCAGAATAGGAATGACTAGCTGCAGAGAAAGATGTCTCTATCGACAAGTGGTAGCAAATGATAGAAGGCTGGTGGGTATGGAATATGTGCATACATGAGATCCTCCCGGGGTTGGCTGTCCAGATCTCTTCTTGCCCTGTGCCTTATAGAACGTGGCATTGTTACCCATGTACAGAGATGGGACAAGTCTCAGTTAGACTTTAATGGGTTGAAAAGTGGGCAGGTTGTAGGTGGGATCTGGGCAGGATAGGTAGTACACTCAACTGCTGAGAAGCAGTGTTTCAACTTAAAACTCCGATTCAAACCCAGTAATATATATACTTTTCAAAAATAAGCTGAAAGGTGAGGCACAAAATCACAATACTTTGTTGTTTTTTTTAAAAGAGTATATTACAAACAACATCAGATTAATACATATCATACGCATGTATATTGACTCAACTGCATTATTTTTTCCCATGAAGCAAAATTATTAATCCTTTTTTTCTGTTTCTGACTGTACCATTGAGTTGGTTGCTATAGCAACAAAGTATGTGGCAATTAAATTCAGAATAGATTTGCTATTTTCTGTTCATACCAAAGTGACATCCTTTGAATGGCAGGAAAAAAATATATTTTCTTGGATTAATCTGACATATGAAGCTGTATACTGAATTTGTAAACCCCAATGCCATGAAATCAGCATTTAATTACAGCTCATAACCTTATAATAGTAAATGTTTTGGAGCTGTAATCAATTACCCCCAAAAGATCCAAAAAAGAAATCAAAGTGTTGATGGAATTTAGACCATCTGCTTTTTGCTGCATCGAATGAATATAGTAAATTAACTTTCTTCACTTTATCTTAACAATTTCATACAATCAGTTAACAAGCTTCACTGTGTAATGGAGAACTGTGAATTTCAGTTTTTATATTTAGCATATTTTTCTATGATTTATCTTTACAACGTAAAGGATGTATATTTTAGTAAAAAACACGATTAAAGCAACACTGAGTAAATTTAGTGAATAAGCCAATGAGTTCTCATTGGCCCCAAGAGGGCCCCAGTAGGGCCTATATTCACACCACCAGATGTTTGTAGGTATCTTTATCTTTAGATAAATACCATTAGTTAGACTGATATTGACGCAAACCCACACTAACACACACACACTCTGACATTAACATATATACACCCTCATACTCATACTAAGACACCCAAACTAATATACAGACACATAGATTAACCCCTTAATGATAAAGCCCGTACATGTACGGGCTCAAAATGCATTGTGTTCAATGGGTTTAGGGACCGCCATTGTCCTTAAGGGGTTAAGACGTATTTGCAGTTCAGAGCGAGCTGCTGTGCTACTACCACAGGGTCATAAAGTGCACTCTTACGTGACCCTACTGGACCTTGACTCCACTTCTATTTTCCGGGACAGGAAGAAGTAAATCTGGGACCCGGGGAGAGGGTGACACCTGTAGGTTGGAGGTGCAAGCATCACAGGTTCTTACCCCTCCTTATAGTTTTAAATATTTGGAATTTAATATTTGCTCCTAGGGTTTATAACATTTTTATAACTGGTATAGAAAACAAAAAAAGATAAGGAAATATAAATGAATCACAAAACTCACAAAAACACATTTTTTAGATTGGGTTGGACATACATGTAGATACAACACAAAGTGCATCTAGGGGCCAGGATAGAAAATATTGCATGGTAGCCACACCACAGCCAAATGAGACTCTGTGTTGTTAATTGAGATTGATATTTCATGTACTGAGGTAAAGATGGAAGGAGGGAAGATTATGAATTCAGTTTTGAAGAGATTAAGTTTCAGGTAGCATTGTGTTCTCTAATAAGAAAAAGCAGACAAACAGCTGATAACATGTGGACCGAGAGAAGAAGAGAGAGGGAAGACGGGTAGATTTGAGTATTATCTGCATATTTTGTGATACGGGAAGCCAAATGAGTTTGTTTAGTTTGCCAAGAGATGAAGTGAAAAGAGAGAAGAGCAAGACATTGCAAGACATTTCTTTTCCTACTTGTTTGGAGAATATAAAATTCTAGGTACCAGATGGAAAAATCCATTATGAACTGAACTATGTGTTGTGAGAAAAGGTTAATAAAGTGATTTTTACACGCACAGAGTTTCTAAATATTTAATGCCTTGAAAGGACAATTTTATTTGTTTGTGTTATTTCAGAGAGCAGTCTGTTCAATGTTTTAGAACACCTATTATTTGGATGGCAGAATACATGGCATTTTCTACCACTGAAAAAAATAAGAGAAGCAGCTGCAGACTGATGAGTTTCCATGTTTTATTATTTTCTTAACCCCGATGGTAATCTTCTGACAGAACACAAATTCATATATTGCAGTATCAGGGATTCTTCACCTCCACAGAAAGAGAGAAACACAGAATTTGATGTAGAGAAGATGCTGATATGCCTATCCCATGCATGCTTAGGTTCATTTATTTATGTTTCCTCTAAGGTGCCAACTTGATAAACTGATGTCCTGTGATTTTGTCTTCATGTTCATATAAGGAGTGGTTTAATTATTCAAAATAATCAGGGCAAGTATAATGACATACTCAAGAACAGATTGTCCAAATTCTGTCTGTCTGTCTGTCTGTCTGTCTGTCTATCTATCATGCACATTTGTTCTAACTATTACTTTTTGTGTTTAATTGAAGTGTCCTCATTTGCCTATTTAATTGTGCCTATTGTATATCGACTCCTGAGTTTGGCTGAAGGTGGCACAATGGTTGTGGGAATTCTAGGCAACTGCCATTATGCCACTATTCGTATCCTAGCCTTTGTGATGATGTCAGAGTGGCTATGCTGGGTGCACATGAGAAATAAACAATTGGTCCTATGTAACCTGAAGGTTATCTTACTTTCTGCTCTAGTATAACTTCTGGGGCATTTGCCTCTACTGCCTCCCACAGTTCCGAGGACTACCATAGTGCTTGCGCTTATCCTGTAAGAAAGTATTGGCCTGAAGGGGACATACGTGCAGAGCCAGCATGACTGGGCTGGCTGTAAATTGCCCTATGTATCTTTTTAGATGGTAGCCCAATAGCGACCCTCTGATAAGGATTATGTTAATATTATCTATTACCCCCAAGGCGTATTGATTTCTGCACAGGGGGAATTTCCAAGAAAGTTATACAGAAGTGAAGTTCCTGCCAGCCTTCCTTGTTTCGTTGTGTTCTGGGTATGGCAAGGGGTCCCTCGGGGTCTGGCGTCAGTGCGAGAGTTGGCCCTCTGAGGTATGGCAACTTGGGTGGCGTTAGCCGGACGGCTACATGCAGGTCTCCTTGTCTTTTTGGGTAATTGACGATCAGCCATGCCCATGTCAAATTCCTGCTGTAAAGCTCACAAAAAGTTATGTTTATTGAACCAGACACAAGCTTCTCTGTAACTATATACTGTGCAAGACTGTAAGTAGGGGTAAGGAACCAGGTACCGGGAAGCAGTATTTTTTTGGAGTCCCCCTTCTCTCCTTCATACGACCAACCCTAGGCTCACACTTGACTTCTAGCACTATGCACTGAAACACACCCTCTGCTAAAACACAATGCTCTAGCACACCCTCGGACACCATATGATGACACACACTCTAACACCATACACCAACATGCACATACACATGCCAAGAGCATCTTCTAACACATGCTGACACCATACATTAACACATGCACATTCTAGCCACCATAAAGTAACACACACTCAAGATGACACCGCACTCCCACACACATATATGTATACACACACGGTCTCCCTCTCCATCATCAGTACATCATGTTAGTTCTCCCTCACTTACCTTGTACAGAGCCCTCTTTGCTACAGCTCACACTCTCTATGTTAGTGGGTGCTGCTTCGATCCTACTACTGATGGATAACCTAACATTTATTATGTTGCGCCACTGGGTACCTTGGTTACTGGGCCCATAGGCGCAGTGCACCTGCAGTACTCAACTTAGTGTGTCCCCGACTGGATGCCATTACTAGACATGCACCCTAATAATGGTCATGGCAATCTCCACCATCATTCTTTCCATGTAACCCCTTAATGACAATGGGCGGTCCCTAAACCCATTGAAAACAATGCATTTTGAGCCCGCACATGTAATGTCATTAAGGGGTTAAATACCTATTGAAAAACTTTTACAATGTTTTCCTTCTATGTATTCTAAAAAAACAAAGAAAACAAAAACATATTGCCTACTTTGTGGCAGGAGTCCCAGAGCAATGCACTTGGTCTTATATGAAAGCCACAGTTGTCATTGGTTTTTTGAGCTCAGTACAACTTGTGGTTATTTAATTAACTTTCCCTAAGTGCTAGAACTGGGATAGATAAAACATTTGAATTTTGTTTGGAGTGCTTATATTCCTATTGTACCCCAGGGGTTGAAACACATTTATGAACACTATGGTTAACATATACTAATGGTAAAACAAAGTTTAATTGAATGCAATAGGCTAGACTATAGTCCTAAAGTAGAAAAAGTGTAATTGTGTGCACTTTATATGGAGATTGCATTTATACTGCAGGAACATCTATCTTCATTTTTTGTTAATTGTATGTCAAAGCATTAATTTGCATATAGCAATAAATGGCATTTGCCACAAGCAAAGTGATTATTTCAAATGCCATGTCTACTTACAATTTAAATGACAACCATCTAAATGACAAGTTGTAAATGTTGACATAGAATTAAACATTTCTTCTTGTGGTATATGAAAATTAAAGTCTTTATTCCAAAGCAATATTATTTTGTTCACAGTAGCGAATGTCCAATATTTAATCTAAGCCTAAAGCTGTATAAATCTGTCTCAGATTAATCCATTGGAACTATTTATAAACTAAGCCTAGAACCAACATATCTGTGGATTATTTCTCTGCTGTCTAAAATGGATGTTGATTTATTTCAATCTCATCTTGATCCGAAGAAGTGCCTTTGATTAACAGTAGATGATACAGTCAATTACTGATATCATTCTTCATATATGAATTACAGCTGGAACATTATAAAATAATTGATATCATGACTACGTCTGATGGGATATATCATTATTGCACATATTGTGGTTTGATAAATTGACATTTATTAAATTATCTTATGTTATTTTTTTACAGATGTTTTGCAGATATTTTGTTACAGATGTAGCCGGTTGAAATGTCCTGATCATATTTACTGCAATGTACACCCTGTGCTACCTTTTTTTCTTAAGTGTTTTGTTTACTAGCATGAGCTAACAAAATTGCAGTTTTTTATTTAATAGAGAGCCGAAACGTTGGACCTTCACCAAGTCAATATAAAAAGAAAGACCCGCTGAGTGCATCAACTTTATTTGCTGTATATACTCTTTGGATTGTTATTTATTGAGTAAATACACACTCCTTACTAATCACAATAATCTAATACATAATCATATCAATCATATTTCCACTTCTCAATGACAATGACACTCATTCCCTAATAACTATATATATAATGCGTATAAGTAATCTCAATCCTTCTGAAAAACTGCATCTACCTTATATTCAAAGCTGTAGTGAACCACCTTTAGCAAAATAACTTGACTTCTAATTGTTTGTGTATGAGGTCTCGAAGTGAGTTGAAGTCTGGATCTATGTGCCGCATCTCTCTCACAACTCGCTATCTCTCGTCGACTATCTCATCCATCTATATATACAAATTTATTGAAAAGTTAAATACATAAATACTTACTACTAAATATGTGCAGCAAAAACAATTACTTAAAAATCTGATCTTGCAAAGTGTTAATAAAAGCAGCTTCTCTGGGTTTTACAACCTTTCCTCTCTCCTTTCTTTTTCCTACTTCCTGCAGTCTCTTTTACCTTTATTTCCCTTTTTTGTCTTTTTGATTCTCATACAGATTTTTTGTTATCTCTTTTTTGCACCCCTCTTAATGACTTATTTTAGTATTTTTATAAAGCTCACTCTTCTTTGTCTATCCTTTCTTTCTTTCTTACATGCTCTGCTGTGCTCTTTTACACTTCTTTGCATAGCTCTACGTTCTATTCTGCCTTCAAGTTCCAACTTAACATTTTTATTTCCCACTCTGCCCAAAAACAGCCAGTGCTTACCTCATGCATGCTCATTGGGGCCTGTATCCCCCACACTCTTACTGTGTGCCCAAGAATGACATCACTTCTCACAGTGTCAATAAATAGTACCTTAACCGAGAACACGTTGTGGGACCAGAACAGATCACCTTGTCTTGGTGATCTGCCTCAGTTTATCAATTTTCCAGTGGGATGAGCGGTGGACACTGGAATTCTTTGTTGCTGGACATCTTGACGTTCATTGGGCCTTACCCAGGGCAGCTCCACCACTCTCCCCTCCATGCCACAATCCTTAATTCTGTGTGCCATGATATTATATCCCAGCACTTTGCCTTCAGTAGAGTACCTTGCAGGGGGTGGGCGGGCGGCCCGTGTGCCAACATGTCGTCACCTCTACAGAGACAGACAGTAATGTCCTCCGCTAGAGGAGCAGTTTCGGTTGGGGAGATCAAGGATCTAACCGGCTTAAAGCCAATCAAGGGAGCGAGAGGTCTGTTAATGCAGACCTCCGATGCTGCTCCCGTGCAACGTGCACGGCAACTGCTGCTGTGCGTCGGGATTTGCTGCCAAGAGGAAGCGGGAAGAGGAAAGGTAGGATAACATTCAGTGAGAGTGAGTGTTTGTGAATGAGTGTGTTTGTGTGTGTGATAGCATGGATGTGTAAGTGTGTGGTGGGATAGCATGGCATAGAGAGGCTGTAATCTTCTAACATGCCCAGGTTCCCAGGTTCCAGCATGTATTGACTGCCTGTGCATGGCAGTAGTGTGATTGCCTGCTGCATCCTAGTTCTGATTCTGGGACGATTAATAATTATTGTAGTATCATCAGCTGCGAGGCCCAAAAAGCTAAAAGCAAGTCGCGAGCGTGGATCTTAATCACAAATATATTTACAACTAAAGCAAACTCTGGCTTTCAGCTGGAGATGTTGAACTGAGAATAACAGGAAAATGTATGAAAATGTCACCGTGTCAAAACTGATGCAAATGCAATAAAATTAGCATCTATACATATTTATAACAAAAAAGAATTTCAGCCTGAAAAAAGCATGTGGCATGTTTAAAAAAAAGCAAGTACAGCTTATTTAAACATTTTGTGTCAATCTATTAAAAGTTTCTAAAATTGATAAAATGACATATTTTGAGAGCTGTTTTGAATTAACTGTATGTATTACCCCCATCTTTTAAAATGTTATCCATTTGGAATTTAAAGGTATACAAAAGCTAAAATAAAATAGGATGGACCCTATGAAAATAATAAGAAAATATGTTGCACAACTGTATATATAAAAGATTAAAACAGTTTACACACAGTTTAAAATGTAGTAAAAATCACTCTATTGTTTTTAATATTGTGGAGAATAATGACGCTCTCTTGAAAAAGATGAATGGACAGCTTTGAAAATGGCACTGGGTAAAATAGGGGACGTCCTTATAAGTAAACCGAAAACAATTAAATACGTATTGTAAAATTAGATTTTATTCTGAAACAAACATTTTCTAGGAGAGATGTTAAACCATGCAGTGCTTGTCCAGTAGATATAAGATATTTGAAGTAGTGAAAACATATGCAGAAAATATATGCAGCTTAGTTTTCATGGGATGTACTAGACAAGTAGACACTCATTATGCCCACTTCTACATACTCATCTGTTTATGCAGTCAGTCAAGTACATCATAGGTGAATTTTTAGACTCCTAGAGAATAAAAAATAGAAACATAGAATGTGTAGACAGATAAGAACCATCCAGTCTGCCCAATTTCTGAATTATTTCCTTAGTTCCTGGCCTTATCTTATATCTATAATGGCCTCTTACTCACATGTCCAGGTTAGGTCCTTGGGTTTTTATGCCCTAGGTGCATTATCTTTCACTTATCTACATTATACATCAGTTGCCACAGTTCTGACCATTCTTCTAGTTGACCTAAATCATTTGCCAAAAGGCCCGAGCCTCTGCCCACACCCTCTCCCCCCATTGGAGGAAACAGGGGGGAGGTTGTCCCTAAGGTGCCTGCCGTGGCTCTCCCCTTTTGCTGAAGTACTCCAAAAGGCTAGAATAATACAAATGTGTGCGTTTCTGCACATCTCTTCCTCCGCCAATCCATCTGCATTATTCTGGCTTCCCAGAGTATCTCAGGGCCCAGGGACAGACTCCGGGAGGCCTGGCTAACGGAGCTGATACTGAGGAGAAGCAGATGAAGAAAGAAGACAGAAGAACGAGAAGAAGGCAAGAGAAGAAGCGGAAAAGGAGACAGGGACACGGAAGTGGTTGGCGGAGGAGGTAGGGAGACATTCAAAGAAAGTGTTATACAGTGTGAGAGCAAGTGTGCAAGAGCGGGTGAAAAAAGAAACTAAACGCAAACAAAAATTCAGAGCTCTCTGCTTCCTTTTTTCTTTATCTTGTTGGGGGTCCCTCTTCATTTTTGGACATTTGTTTATATTTGTAGGAATCCGCATGTACAAGTCTAATTTTTAAGGCTACCTCTTTCTTTCTAGCAGGAGAAACTCAGGTGAGTAATGAGGTGAGATTTGTCACTGACCGAGAACTCCCTGTGTATTGAATAGACCCCACATGGTGAAGAAAAAAAAATTGTCAAATAAATGTACTGCGCTGAATTGGACAATTTTGTAACTGATGCACCCTTAAAACGCTTTTCTTCCAGCCAGTTTTGTACTGCTGCTTTCAGCGGTTGTACATAAATTGTAGATTTTTGCTAGTGAGGAGAATAACAAGGCTTTCATAGACTTTCTCTTATTTTATTGCAAATGCCAAATACTTTGCTTTAGCTAAATAATTACCACTGCAGTTTGGTTAAGTGATTTATTTGGGGAGAGCACAATGTTACAAAATGACGCTGGGTTTTAGCTTTTAATTGTGATGATTTCTGTGGGTGTTGCAGCATTTTTCAAATATACGTCCGGCTTTTCAATGCATCCTGTTCTATTGCGTTAGTTCTTTAAAAGGGAAGCCAATGATTCTCAAGGAAACTTGTCATAAGTGTAGAACCTCATTACAAAAGCAAATCCATAAAAAGAATGAATTTAGAGGCCATTCAAACCTGTTGCCATAGCATTGAAATATCAGTGGGCTGTCATATCCACAGACCAAACAACTATATAATAATTATTATAAAACTAATAATTACTGCAAACTGATCAAGTTATCATTTTTCCCCTTTTTTAAAAATTGAGTAATTATTTAATATAAGAACCACATTTTGAGAACCAAAAAAAATCAATGGAGCTGTAAGTTGAATAGCAAAAAATGATTAAATGGACATGTTTAGCACTTTACATTTTAGTGCATGATGTATTGGTCACACGTTTATTATATATAATAATTAAAAAGGCTTATACAATATTTATGCCAAATTGCACAGTTACCTTACATCAGTCTGGCTTATAGACTGTGTTGGATCATGTCAGTTTGCAACGGAAGTGTATGGTGCCGTGTGCGACTTAATGAAACTATCTGTGGATAAATTAACTGAAATTAATCTTGAAGCTAAATTCCAAAACACCAGATGCCCTGTTTTTGTATAGTTTTTCCATATAGAATGCAATGGCAGTGAGTCAGATAAGAATGTTTTGTTCCAAATGTGTGTCATCTGAAGGTTAACGACAAGGAAAGATCATTTTAATGAAGTGTAGTGTTATTCACTAGTTCCCTACCCCCCAGCACTAAAAAATCAAGCACATAGGCATGCAATCGCCATCACTCACTACAGAGTTCTAAACTGTCTCTTGAAGCATCAACGGCACAAGCACTGTGTGATGGGGGCTTCCATGGCTGAGCAGCGGCACACAAGCAGAAGATCACTATGCGCAATGACAAGCATCAGCTGGAGTGGTATAAAGCACTCTGAAGCAGTGGAAACGTCATAAATCTTGCTTCACTATCTAGAATTCTTGAAGCCAGATGCCAGGAGAATGCTACCAACTGGAATGCATA
>VKOC01000008.1:10172994-10226848 GCA_009364415.1 Spea multiplicata | reverse complement strand
TATGTATGGCTGTCTATATCTATCTATATATATATATATCTACCTTTGATTCTAGTTTTCACTAAAGATGTCCTTTACCACCCTTTGCATTGAAGATCACATTTTTGCAGCTACCTTCAGGAACAAATAAAGTCTTCTTTCTTGGAGACAGTCTATTCAAAAGCACCAGAACAGAACTACCGTGGAAGGACATACCGTATTTTGAGGAGGAAGAAGCTGCAAATAACGACTGATTCTGTGATCAGTTTAATGGAGTCAGGATTTTCTTGGAATGGTGAACTTTCTGTACAGTCATATGCTCAGCACTTTCACATTCAAGTTGTCTTGCCTCTTTATATAGCTGTAATTAATTTGTAGCCTTGGTTTCTTTACATTGCAAGAACTGACCTTCTCAGTAGGAACCTTAATGTTGCTGGAAGATGACATCAAACTTGTTACACAAACTCTGGCGGAATAATCGTGGAGATCCTCAGATGGGTGCTTCCTTGGCATCCATATAAAGTGGGTCATTAAGTACATTTTAATGTGTAAATACCATCACATACAGTTATTTGGTCTACAGAACTGTAACTTGCTGGGTCTGGGGAAAGTGACAGATCAACTTTAACTAAATTCGCCTGTCAATTTACAGTTTACTAATTACACCCCTACACACGCTATCTATCTGCTTATTGTCTATCTCTAATAATGCAGACTTTTAAATGGTTAAACTTGATTTTTTAGATATCTTGCTATCCCTATACATTGTGCAGTTAGAAACAGGCATTGTGCCCTGAATCATTTGTGCCTTTAGGAGCTCTAATTGGATACGTCGTCTGCTTGGTTTCTGGGTATTCCTTTCTTACCTTGCAATAGAAGTTGTATTATTGACGTTAGATCATTTGTCCATTCGACCTGTTTCCTCGTATCCTATTTGTATGCATACATCCCTGAACATCCCTGTGGTTAAACTTCTATTGTAAAGAACCACGCGTGTATTTGTATATTTGATGCAGGAAACCTACAAGAACATATAAGCTTATATGCACATTTCATTATAGCCAAGAGCTCCAAAAATGCCAAAGCAATGCAATATTTTGATTAATTTTGTTTCTTTTAATATCAAATTGTCTGGCAATCTTGTCTGGTAAAAATACTACAATTTAAAATTTCTTCTAGTGCTATCAAGTCCAACTGGCGTTTAGAGCTATCCTTGGTACCTAGCTTGCACCGCATGTCAAAATTTAATGAGAGTACCCGTTCTAAAATAATTGAATTTTCATATCAGAGGAGACCAGGATTTTGCAGACAATAAAAATGCTGAGTCTTGTACTGTTACTGGCAAATAACTTTTGCTTTGCTCATGAAATCAGTATGTAAATGTTCTGGGCTTGTATTTAAGGCATCTTGCATTCCGAGTTGTAGGAGTAGAAATAATTTCAAATGGTACCATTGATAAGTAGCTGATTATAATGCTCAAAATGTAATTTGTTTGGTGAATTGGGATAAGCATTTGGTTTATGTATTATATAAATGTTAATGTGGTGGGAGCTTAATTATATTTCCAAACTTTTTTCTTTTTTTTTAACTACTGCTCAAGTGGTGTTTGGAGGACATGGTTCAATCAAATGATTTGCTTTTATAAATGTGATTCAGTATTCATTTGATGACCTGAAAATTTAAGTGCGGAAAAATTCAGCACAGCAAATAATAACCCTATAGAGCAAGCTGCCCAATTATTCAAAATTATTTGTGCGGTATTAGAGCGAATGAATAGCCTTGGTAGGAAACCTTTAATATTAAAAGATAAGTACATAGCATGTTCCATTTAATTTTCAAGTATATATATATATATATATATATGTGTGTTATATGTAGGTTGTATTATATATATATATATACACTATATATGCATCTATATATTTATTTATCATTTATTTGTCATTTATTATGTATATATATATATATATACAAACGTGCTATCAATTATACCTATCCCGTACATGCTTAAGTTCCCTCGCTATGTTAACCTCTACCAGTGTTCACTTAATTCACTTACACGGTAGTCTTTAGGGTGGAAGTACCATGGCCTCTTTTCAGTTTAAATGCCTTTGTAAGAGTAAATTGGCTGAGGCATGTAAAGCCTCCTTCGTATTTTTGTTATTTACTTCATATTATTCCTTATTAACCATTTTTACTCTGGGAATGAAGCTATTTTATGTTATTAAGTAATTTTGTTTTTTTTTTCTACTTAATACTGTCCTCCGATTGGGTGGCTTTGAGTTTGTGTGCTTTGGCCAAAATATTGTACTGAAGCCTTTTATTCATACAATTTATGTATATATATATATATATATATAGGTTTGGCTTTGTCTGCTAGTCATTTTTTATGTATGTTACATATGGGTAAATGTCATGTTTTAATTCTGTATGCTTTTTATCTCTTCAAATTAATATTCTAATTTCAAAATTAATCATAAAATCTATTACTCAGACTAAATATTAATTGTTTTCATGTGGCTATCATATTATATTTAACATCAACACATACTTTCTATAATTAAATATTATTTTAATCATCTTACATATCTCTTCATTATTAAAATATAATTATGTAAAAACTGCAGATAATATAATGTCAATCACATTTAACCTTCTCTGGTCAACCCCGATGCTTTGCTCTGAAGACTGGAGACTCGGTCTGCTTGATAACAGAATGAATGATTATGCTTCTTGTTAATAGACAAAGATTTAGGAAATGCATCAGGATGTACTGCATATTAACGAAGCGCTGCAAAAGCTGTGATAAGAGTACGAGATGCTAACATCTTATATTGGGGACACAGAGACCTGGGATATGTTTCAGAAGGGTTATAGGTAGGCAGACAGTGTAACAAGGCAAGCAGGGTAAGCAAGCAGGTTGCTTGCTTGTATTAATAGAAGGAAAGGTGTGAAGGTTGTGTCACTTTACAGATCTCTGGTTAGACCTCATTTAGAGAATGGTGTAGAGTTAAGCCGACCCCATCTCTAGAAAGATATTGATATTCTGAAGAGAGTTTAGAGGAGGGCTACCAAAATAGTGAATGGCTTGCAGTATAAATTATCAGGAAATACTAAGGCATTTCAATATGTAAAGCTTGCAGGAAAGAAGATTGGAGTTGAGCTGTGAACAAAGCATTGCAAAGCAATTCAACAAGGTACAAGAGGGAAGACGGATACATGTAAGTAGAATAGGTCATAATCTAAAAGTAGTGGGTCAGAGGCATAGAATTAATGTAAGTAAGTTTTACTTCACTGTGAGGGATGTAGTTAAGTGGAACAGCCTCCCAGCAGAAGTGAAAGAGGTTGACACAGTGAGGTAATTTAAACATGGTCCGGATGGATACAAGGCTACTCTGAACATAAGACAAAGCCAAAGACCAAGAAAGGGTTACAGGTATTTACAACAAGAATAAATGGACCAAATGATTCTTATCTGCCTTCAAATTATATGTCTCTCTGTTGGCAGGCCAAGTTTCAGACCTTTTTAGGCCGCTCGTTTCGAAAAGAAGGAAGCGGAGTAATGTCCTGTTGCATAACCCCGTATGAGTAGCGTCGCTGCAAGCTACATGGAAAATAAGCTGAAGACTTCGTAAGTGAGAGTGTGTCTGGGTTTGTGTGTTTGCATCTGGGTATATGGTTGTGGATGTCTATCTGAGTTTGTGTGTCTGCCTGGATTTGTGTGTATGTCTGAGTATGTTAGCATTCGTGTCTGGGTATGTGTGTCTGTCTGTGTATGTTAGCATGTGCATTTGGTTACAGTTTGTGTGTGTCTGTCTGGGGTTGTGTGTTTGCATCTGGGTATATGGTTGTGGACGTCTATCTGAGTTTGTGTGTCTGCCTGGATTTGTGTGTATGTCTGAGTATGTTAGCATTCGTGTCTGGGTATGTGTGTCTGTCTGGGTTTGTGTATCTCTTTGGGTATGTGTGCGTCTGGGTATGTTAGTGTGTTTGCCTGGGTATGTGTGTGTCTGTATGGGTATGTGAGTGAGGGTTGAGCAGCCCTACCTGCCACTCGGGTGACTTATTGATGGTGTCCAGTAAAGGCTTTAGATTGCTTGAGAATCTCAGTGGATTAAAGTCCAGCGCAGTCCTACTTATTCAGCTTCTACGTAAGCAATATAGCCATGAAGAAACAGATGGGACTCCCAAACTTGGGGTACTTTGACGTAGAGGTGGGCTAAGCAATATATGGCCACATAGTGTGACGGAATCTCCAATATTAGATAGGTTATTTGAATGATATTTGCTGGGTATGCTCTGAATTCTTGCTTTCTTATGTGTGCAAGTATGTCTGTCTTGGTGTGTGTGTCTGTCTAGATTGGTGTTTGAGTTACATGTGTCTGAGTTTGTGTGTGTATGTCTGTCTGGATTTGGACGTGGCTTTGGTGGGCTTGTTTTTTTGAGGGAGTGGCTTGGACCCAAGCAGTACAATGTCTTGGGCCGACCCTGTGTTTTGCATTTGGCAAATTAGTTATGATATATCAGCAAACATTCTATAACATCTATCTATCTATCTATCTATCTATCTATCTATCTATCTATCTATCTATCTATCTATCTATCTATCTATCGGGAAATCCCATCTGGATTGTAGCTGGCAACCTGAAACTCAGAACAGGTTTTTATAGGTCATACGTAAATTGCCATTAGCAGCAAGGATTTAACAAAAGTCTGGTTAGTAATTATGTTGTGGCAGCTCCAGTTGTATGCTAATTACCTAGTTGCCCACTTAATATATGCTCTGGGACATTTGCATTTTCCAGCTGGAGAACCAAGTTTGAGGATAAAGAACCAGGTTCATGGCTTTTAACTGGTGAGCATGCTGGAAAAAAAGTAATTTGCATCAAAACACAACGCCTCTGGGTTTTGTATTTGATACCTAATACCAATAATATATACCTTGGTAATGTATACTTTAACTTGGGAACTATTACATGATGCTATCTCTGATTAAAATGGTCTATCTAATATTTATCCAGGGTTATTGCACTTGACGCAGTCAAATCAACGGTAGAGCTGAGTTTTCGATACAGATTTGTGCATATTACATACTATTTCAATTAAGTTGGATAACCTTAATATCATTCCTTGATTGTTGGTTACAATTTTCATTTGTACCATAATATTGAGAGCTCTGTCACCAGTCTCATGGCTGGCCCTAGATCAAAAAGCACTCCTGACAAGAATGCTCCCTGGAACCCCTCCTTTTCCATGTTAGATTTCATTTGGGTTCACTAAAGGGAGAGGTTTGGTTTCAACGCCCTCAATTCACTTTGCATTATAAATGGTAGGTTTCTCCAAAAATAAGATATGGGCTGGCAATTTTAATGCATAATTCAATGGGTGATGAGACTGAAAATATGTAAAATTTTGATCTGATAAATCGCCATCAAGCCGGACAGACCCCTACAATTTAAAGGGCATAAATATGCCAATATGTTGATTGTAATGATCTCTTCACATGAACCTTAGGTACTCTTGACACAAAGAGGCTTCCGTGAATGAAGAGGTAGACAGAGAAGGAGAGTAGGTAATCTTCAATGCTTAAAACAAAGACAAACTTGATATGTTCCGTTCGGGGTGTGCAGAGTCCAGGCTTCACCATTCATAGCAGCGCTACCACGAAGAGACGCCGTATCGGTCCTCTGTTCTGCTTCTGTAATCCTAACTTCTCCTTCCAATGTCTTCAACACGCACTACACATCTCGCTTTCGTCTTCAACATTCAGCACTATCTCACTAGCAGGTGTTGGAATATATTGGATATAGAATATTGGTATACCTGTCCCATATAGATGGAGATGATGGAGAATTTATCTGTGCTACCCTTACTTAACTTTTTATGTATTTTATACAGTTCTGGCTCTTTAAGAAATCCTTTAAAATAATTATTAATCCAGTTTTTCCCATTTAAGTTTTTATGCGACTTCTGTCGGAAATGGCAAACGTCCTTGCATACACCCCGAGAGAGCTGGTACCTGACATGAATTTCTTAGAAGGGATGTCCCTTTAAAAAATTTCCTGCATGCTGTTTAAGGTGCTTGGGCACCCACAGCGACGGCTTTGTTTATGCCTCTCGTCTCCTCTTGACAGACAACCTTTGTGTTTGTTTTTTTTTCAAAAGAGAGAGCATAGCAAGGACTCGCTGTATGTCGAGATGTAAAAATGCCATAATCACAGCTTCCATTACCTTACCTTATGACGTAATCAAAACTGCACCTACAAACAGTTTCACTTTAAATGTTTTCTTTTAAAGTTGTCTAAATGGCATCACCATATCTATCTATCTATCTATCTTATATATATATATATATATATATATATGCTCCTATGACCACTGTGGCCACTTTGGCCCTGGTACTTTTCCAGCTTCTCATACTTCTTCTTCCTGATGTTGCTGTCACTTGGCGCAAGCTGCATCTTTCACTACCACTGTCGTCTGGTCCTACCGTGTCTATGTCTGGATTGTCTTGCGAAGATAAATACAGTATATACTGTATGTGTATGTATGCATACATACATGCATACATACACGCACCTTGTGGTGCCCTTTGCCACAGCCATTTAAGTATAGCTTTGTATCATTTGTGTGTGTGTTTTTTTTCTAGTATTTTAATGTACTAAGTATCTGTATTGCTTTGAGAACACTTAAGTTAGATAAAGGAAAGCAACACTTTAATTTACTTAACAAAATACATGGAGAATTTTAGCACAACACAAATTCTTGCAGAGTTGTAAGAAGACCTGCGTCAGAATAAAGAGGGCTCTGTATTCGGTGCTCCATTTATCTCCTAACTAAAAAATAACTTTTCTTCTACTGAGTGTAACAGAAATGTGGAAAATAATTTTAAATGATTAAATAGATGTACATTTTCAGTAGGCTCTTTTACAAAGAAAGCTATCCTTCCCTGCTTAAAAACTGGTTTAACTAGCTAGTCGAAAGCGTCCATTAAAATAAAGGAAAAACTCAAAATAAAGCTATATTTTTTGTAAATCAACATGCGAGATAGTCCATTGTTCTGTTTGGTCACTAACAAAGGAATTCGCTTGTCTAAATTAAAATTCTTGAATATTCTTGAACTTCCACTAAGTCTTGCCATTAGAAATGCAGGTGTTATGTTAATGAAGGGAATAGCCCTCATGGCTACTGTAGCTTTTAATTTGTTTCCACTAAAAAAAGAAAAGAGCTTTAAGTGCATTACAAAGGCACAGCTATGGCTTGAAGTTTACAAAGAACGTCATTAACTTCTTTTCCTGACTCATGGGATGCATTTCGTACTAGGTGAACTATACGGTGAGTTGCTTTCTGGGAGATGGTATATTTTAACATAATTGAATTCTCTAATCCCCCAAACAAGGTAAGGTAGAAAGAATTTATGATTTTGCAGCAAATCTTTTTTTGTAGATCTTAAATTGGTCGCGGAATCCTTACAGCTCATACAAAAATAAAAATATAAATTTATTTGATACTCAATTTTGGCACTTTTCCCAGAATCATGCATTATATAATGTATAAGACTTTAGATTTCTGATATGCTTGCAGAATTCCCTATAGTAAATTTCTATAGTAATACAATTTCTATAGTAAACTAAATTATTTTTCAGGTAGTCTATATCCCCCTCTAGATCGTAAGCTCATTTGTTTCTGTATGCCATCTTGTTATGTTATCTACTAATTATTGTATCCTGTCTGCTCTCTGTACAGTGCTGCGGAATCTGATGGCGCTATAGAAAATAATAAAAATATAATAATAAATAAAAAATAACCTTCGTATTTTTATATTTAAGTGTTATATCTACTGGGGCTTATATATAAAATGGTGATTATATTGCAAAGTTTGAAAAATTATGTTTTTGCTACCATTTTCCAAAATCTTTGGGCTGGATTCAGCGTCGGAGATTACTCTATTATAAATAATCAAATTGCAATCCTACCGTAGACTGCAATGGAAGAAAAAGATATCCTGGCCCCTATCCACCGAGATCACTGCGTTTTGATCTCATTGATTGTTACTCAAGTACTTATGATAGATTTATGTCTATGATAGATATACCGGTATCCTTACGATGTATACATTACAACACTAGGTCTATCAATCAAAGTACATTCCCCCCTCTAAGATTTTCTATAGGGCAGAGTGAGTTGCACTTTCTATTTTCAGAGACAAACTAATTTTTATCTCAGACAGTTCTAATTATATAGACAAAAACGCTACAGTTTTAGCAAATAAATCTCGTTATAAAGCTTGAATAAGATGTCATATCTAAATATACAATTTGCTAAATATTTGTACCCTTTCCGGTTTAATGAATCATTTGGATAAATATGTTAATTTGTGAAAATATTTTCCCATTACCACCTAGTTGTTGGTTTTGCAGATAGACCTAGATTATTCTTTACAATTTCATCCTACCTTAAATTTCAAAATTAAATTCATTATATTTTATCATGTCTAACTGCTGTTATATTATTCATAACTTGTAATTCTTACACACAAAGGAAAACCAGCTAAAATTGGGCTTAATATCTGTAAAAAATCTATCCAGTGCTTTTGCTTAATTAATTTTAAGTTAACCTAGTGTAGTAGCAGTTGGTAGATTTTAACATAACCATACTGGATTATGACTTTTATACTTTATACTTATGTTATTGACACATAGCATTTAATATCACCAACACCTCTAGTAACTTCTGGAAACTAAACACAAATATATTTTTTGTACCTGATCTAATATCATTTTGTAAAAGTAACTATTTTGCCTCTAAATTTGTACGATATAATATATATGATAGATATAATAATTAACACTACTACACAGGGCAATAGCAATTAGAAGTAAAGAAACCCAGTCAATCATAATGTTTCTGATCTCACCACACAATATCTTACAGCTTCTTGTTAACTGTGTTACTCAAACTTCAAATGTTGTGTTGGTTTAGAATATTGATTTGGATGGTGAATAGGATACATTATTTCGTGCTCAAGTAAATGTTTCCTCCTAGATTTCGTAAGGTATGTCTCTAACCAGAATAACAATGGAGCATCCACTTTTAACTCGGCTTGAGTCTTTTACAAAGGGTATAAGACTTTGAGGCGTAGTGTCTTGTTGTAAACGTGAATGTCTTCTGCCTTTGATCTTAACAAGGACACAAGTACTGAAATATGCTAAGTAACACTGCAGCAAAACAGATCTATTGCCATATTAAGGGTCATTCTACTGCCCTGGGCAAAAGTGAAATTGTGCCTTGCCCCTTCCTCCTTTAACCCCAATTTGACTTCCACTTTATTTATGATCAACCCTTTGAAAACAAAATGGGCAGGGATCTCCTTTTACACGTCTGTTTGCCTGTTAGTCTTTACTGTCTGGCCTTATCCCTTTACCAACATCAATAACCATTAAGACATCCATCAGAACTGTGGCCCATTGCACCGCCCATAGAAAGAGGCTTCTAGATGCTGTATTACGTTAGCTACAAAGTTGTTGGCTTATTGCGTAATCCTACTTATCCTAGTAATGGTGTCTCTAGATCACTAGAATATTAAAAATGCCTAGGTGGATAGATTTCCCCCTTCATTTATCTTATAACAACCACTCAGTATCTGGATTCTGGAGTGCTTTTTGTTCTTTCTAGAATTATCTCATGGGAGCTGGTATCTGTTATTGTCCCATGGGCATAAATTGATCTATTGAAACCCGATTTGGAAAAATACAATGGAGATTGATTTTCATTTTTTACCTCAAAATTATGTTAAGATGGTGGCTTGCAGGTAGCTTTTGGTGTTGCATGCAAGCTACAAGAGGGGAAAGATAAAAATGAATAAAAGGAAGGAAAAGAGGAGTTATGCCTATAGGAGGCCAGAAGGTGAGGGGATCAGGAGCGAAGGAATGTGCCAAAAAGAAACAATGGCCCTATGATATGATACACATATGATATGTATACAGGAAAAATGTATAAGACAAACTATGAATTCATAAACTTTCTCTTCCAAAGTAGTCCAAATGCGATTGAATAACTTTTTTGATTCTTGCAAGAACCCCTTGCTTAAAATGGTGGCTAGCAAAGGGCTTGTGATGGTTCAGGAAATATTTTTTGATTCTTGCAAAGAGCCATGCTTAAGATTGCAGAAAGCTTGTGTTTCAGGAAAGCTGCAAAATATTCTTGCAAAGAGCCTCCTGTGCCACACACTTTAGCCTTTGACATTACTGGATATGGTTCCTGAACTTTTTTTAAAGGAAATATGGTGAATATAATTCCATATATCCCCTCCAGCAAGCACACAAATAATCAAATGGTCAAAAATAAATTCATTCTATATAGCATAGTGTCATCTACCATCTAGTATAGGGGTTATTTATATGATTTGGTTGCTAGTGCTGAATACTATGGTATTCAAATATATTTATTCTAGTGTATTGGAAAGGGGCTGCTGCATCATGTTGTGCTCATGCTGGAGAGTAGATGACATTGTGCCCAGGATGGGGAAGCTCTGCAGCATAATATTGTGTGCAGGGATGAGAGGGGCTGCTTTATACTGTTTGCGGAAAGGTCTACTGCATAGTGTTGTTTGTAATAAGGAGCTGCTGGATCATGTTCTGTTAAGTTGAAGAGGTTTCAACATGCAGTGGAAAGCGGCGTTGCATAGAGTTGTGTATAAGAAGTACAAGGGTTGCTTGATGATTTGTGCAATTGATGAGTGCAGCTGCCAAATAGTGTTGTGTGCCATCGGGATGCCTCAGAGTGTTGGGTGTGTGGGGAGGTGGATGAAGGGTTGCGAGATAGAAAGCGATCATAGAATTGGTGTCCAATCTATCATATTTATCCTCTACTGATATCGACATGGTTAATGGTTACTTAGCTCAAGTGCCTGAAAATGGCATTTCACTTTTATGTTATATTCTTAATATTAATCCAAACAATAGATTGGAAAAAAAGTTTAAACATTGCTTTGAAGTTTGGATCCCATTTGAACTTTTATTGGTAGATTCACATTGAAGCAGGACTTCTGAGATTGTGAAATTACACCTCTACTTTTGGAAATGGTAGCATCGAGTTTATAAATACAGCAATTAATATATTGTTGGAGAATGAATGCAAGCAGCTACTAATTCAAATAAATAAATATAAAAGCATACTGGTAAAACTACCGGTAATTCAGTTTGTTTGCATAAACCATTAGCTTTGAAACGGTAAGATTGGTAGATCCAAATTGATCATGGAAGTGATAGAATCAGTGTTTTTCAGAACAAAAAGTACAATATGAATGCAGGATAAGCGATAAGACATTTCTATAGACATAAAGTCTTCTTTTGTTTTTACATGGAAGCTTCCTTGCAAAGATACTTTATCAAATCTACTACTGTAATAATTTTATTATACTGCTCAAGCAATATGAGACTGATCTTGTAGACAACTTATGGCTTATGCGAGAAATCACAATATACAACACACTGAAGCAGTAAGAGCAAAAGACGCATAAATCTCTTCCAGAAAACTTATGACAAATGTTATAGGGGCAGGCAGGAATAAACAACAGGGGTATTATGAATAAATAACAGCACATGAAAAATATTGAGTCTTATAGCATAAGACACCAAGGTAGAACAGAGGATATAATTCAAGACCAAACAAAGCTTTCTGAAAAACATGTGTGATCTGGTCAATGAAGAAGGGGCTGCAAGCATATTATTTATGCATGCATTTATAGGGCATTACGCATTTACCCTGAACATAATTGCAAAGATTGTTTAAAAATTACAACCATGTAAACATAATGGTGAAAAGGTGGATTTTTAAAATGTGAACGTTGCTTTGATCTACTTTAATTAAACTGACACCCGCCTGCTCTGTCCTTGCTTAAAAGCTGGCATAGATTTGCACAAATATCACAATGACGATCACTAACACTAAAGAGAATTATTGTTATAGCCTTAATTCCAGCACTAAAATCCAAAGATCCACATCTTATATTGTGTCTTCTTTTACTTGAGACTAAACACATGCATGTTCTGTTGTACCGAATATTAGCAAAAAGCATTATCTGCAACCATAGACCAAACATCTTCTGACATCAACCTCTGAGCCTCTTTCTTAACTTCAAACCCATCACAAGGGCTTCCGTCCTTTCTGCTGAGCATCAGAGTATGATGTCTTTAAGTCTGAGTAGCGCTGGGTATGACGTGCTATGGCGAGTGTGCCTGATAATAAGCACACTTCTTCCAAATATAAATGGGTTGACTGAGCTGGACCATAGAAGGTGATCTGTCTTGCATTTTGAAGAAAGTAGAGCTGTTGCCCAGTGGATCAGCTGGCCTAGGCCTAGTCAGCATACATTAGCATATTATCATAAATACAAGTTGGATCATTTAGAAATATATATTATATATATATATATATATAATATATATATAATATATATATAGTATATACACTATGTTCTGAGTAAAACATAAGTACTTAAATATGAAGGTTGAAAAAGAAACAGAAGTCTTGGTACAGATGGTAACTTTCTTTCTTCTGTTCTCAATTTTGCAATGTAACAAATATTGGAAACAAAAAATGAGACACTGCTCCTTGTCTTCAAAATAGCTTAACCCTTTATAGAAATTCACTCACGTGGCTTGGAGCAGGGGATATACTGCTCAATATACACGTATATTATAATTATGAGTGGAGGAAATCATGGGATCATAAGCATTTCTTCTTAGTTGTGATATTTCTCTTGATTTAGATATTTGCTTATATATATATATATATATATATATATATATTATATATATATATATATATGTGTGTGTGTGTGTAAAAAGCGGAAAAAAGGGGGCCAAAAACGGCATAGTGCCATCCTGTTTTGCAAGTTTTTAATAAAGTCAAGGTTAAAAAGGGTATCATTTCTGGTGGTGAGAGCTCGCATGAGAACTCACTATATGCTCTGGGATATATGCTCTATGATGTGGATTGCTTCCACTTATAACTATTTGAATTCAACACTAATTTCAACACTTTCATTTAAGTACTTTTATGTTTTACTCAAAACACAGGGTAAAAAAAAAAACAAAAAAACATATATATATTTATTTCCAACTTGAATTGATGCTAATTTTACATTTATGGTGTTTATGAGACGACAACACTTTTGTTGTTTCACATACGTCAGAATATGCCACTGAATCTCACATGACTCATGATTCCTGTTCTGTAAAGTAAAAATGCCATATTATTAATTAACTTCTGACCTCTTGTGCTTAGACAAGGACTGAACATGAAAAAAAGACCACCAATTTTTTTGTCTTCAAAGTATATCGCCCATACATGGTGCCTGCGAGAACAACTAAAATGTTAAGGGGACGTTTCCTCTGTGCGTGGATCTTTTCGGTGCCATACTCATAATAAGGCCGTCTGGTCACTTTCTTAGAGTAGCACCTTTCTAGGCCCATCAAATGTTAATGTTGGAATGGTTTAAAAGTTTTGTTTTTTTTAATGCTTGCCAATTTCCCAAGAGATTTAGGGGAGGTTGTAACCAGGAAAAGTTTGATTTTAGTGAACCCAACATTTTTTTAAAAAAATGACTTCATGAAACGACATGCAGTTTTCAATATTTTTGACTGGAAATATTGGAAATGTGAGGTCCTTACTAACTAGTTGAAAACCTAGTTGAAAAGATGAAGAATAAACTATTTTTTTTGCCAACTCTATTGAAACAATACTAATTATCTTCCTAGATGAATCAAAGATTGTGAGTCAGATTATTTGGCAGAAAACCAGGGCCAGGTGTTCATTCTGCAATTTTCTCAAGGACTTCATAGACTTGATTATCGCTCGGTAGATATTTATCTTTGATCTAATGCATTTTTATAAAACCTTTCTGACAAATTACACTGCATTTTATGGAAATGTAACATTTGGTATGAATGGATAAGGCCAGTAATGTTGCATGCTAATGTGTCGACAAAGTAGTTTCTCTCTTATTTGCAAATGACCCAGACTTTTCCATTAGCAAATTAAAATCTGTTCAAATTTATTTAGTAATACATTAAGAATATCTCCAAGATAACCCCGAGACCCATATTGTTCTTTGTACAACTGTAGCGGTAAAAAGTAATCAATTGAATTAAATGAAACTTCTGTTTATTTTTTGACCGTGACCAAAGTTCTCCTCTGTGTTGTTACAAAGGGTTTTAGTTGCAAGGCTGGATCTGAAACATATTAATTAAAGCACATTTTAATTAGGAGCCTCAGATGTAATATACCCATTTTCACTGGAAAATTACATTGTGCGTAATATAATGATACTTAGCAACCTCAACCTCATACATCATGTTAACAAGTATACTACAATAGACACATCGGCACAACACACACACATACACAGACAACCCCCACCTCTCTTTCTGCGTGACACTTTGCATACATATCATATACCACATTAACAATAATCTACTGGACACAGCCACGCAACACAGACAAATGTAAAATTTGACGACAAAAAACATTCAGGCCATCTATTGTGCCTGTTTTTCCTGATGTAAAGACCTTAAACAGTCCTTGGTCTCATCTTAGATTCAGGATAGCCACATGTCATTTACATTTAAATTTGCACACTGTCTATTTTATATTTTAGACAGAATAAATGTTACACAGGAGGCCATTTTATTAGAATATCTGTTGATACCTCATAAAATAAAATAATATATATATTAAATAACAGACAAGTAAGTCCATGCGGCATTTGGGCTTAAATACATGTCATTTATCAGTGTGTTTTTTTTTTAAGTTTGTATCAAATATAATATTTTTTTAGACTTTTTTGCTCTATGGAGGAATTTTTTGTTATGTTCTTTTTTGTTATTGAGATTGGAATTTTATTGAAAACAGCTGTAAAGTATCAATGAAAAAACAGTAGTGGACTCTGTTGCTGTATCATACAACTGCCTGTTTATTTTTTCCCCCTGCGTTTGGCATTTTTTTTAACCTTATATTTAAGTAATTCCGTTCTTCCTTAAACATTTTAGGTATCAGAAGGCACTCTTAACAATTGTGTAGAATGCCTAGGCAATAGCAAACAGTTTGCTTGTAACATATATATATAAAGTAACTGTTGTTTTAATCTAATTTAACATATATATACACTTTAACAATGTACTGTGACTCATGGAATGATGCTAAATTACTTGAACTGACATAAATGGTGAAATAGATTATAAGATTTATTACTAGACGTATACAGTGCTGCAGAATATATTAGCTATATAAATCAATAAATAATACCTCTATTGATGAGGTGCACAGCATGCAGTATAATGATAAAATAGGTAAATTCTAAGAGATGTGTTTAATTTTTTAACAGACTTTTCTTTTGAGCACATAAGGGGAAAGGCCACATGCAGGTATTTTTAAATGAATTTGCCGTTTCAGGATTTTAAAGTGTAAATTTGCATAATGATGACACCTTCTGGCCAGAAGACACCATTACAGAGAAAAAGCATACATAAATCTAACGTTTGTGGCCCTTATTTATCCGAAAGACTTTTGGCCATGTACATTACAAAGAAATACCCAGAAAGACATTTATTTTGTACACCGATCAGCCATGACATTTTGACCACCTGCCTAATATTGTATTAGTTCCCCCTTTTGCCACCAAAACAGCCCTGAGCCGTTGAGGCATTGACTCTGCTAGACCTCTGAAGGTATGCTGTGGTATCTGTACCAAGACGTTAGCAGTAGATTCTTTAAGTCCTGTAAGTTGTGAGGTGCGGCCTCCATGGCCATCCACATGATGTAAAAGAGAATGGTTTTCATCAGACCTGCTCACCTTCTATTGCTCCGTGGTCCAGTTTTTATGCTCACGTGCCCATTGTAGGCCCTTTAGGCAGTGGACAGGGGTCAGCATGGGCACATTGACTGATCTGCAGCTACGCAGTCCTATACACAACCAAATGTGATGCACTGTGTGATCTGACACCTTTCTATCAGAACCAGCATCAACTTTTTCAGCAATTTGAGCTACAGTTACTCCTCTGTTGGATTTGACCACACGGGCAACCTTCACCTCCCATTGTGCATCAATAACCCTTGGCCACACATGACCCTATTGTCAGTTCACCACCTTTCCTTCCTTGGGCCACTTTTGATAGGTACTGACCACTGCAATTTTGGAGATGCTCTGACCTAGTCATCTAGCCATCACAATTTGTCCGGTGACAAAGTCGCTCAGATCCTTACGCTTGGCCATCTTTCTTCATAATACATCCACTTGTTCACTTGCTGCCTACTGACAGGTGCCTTGATAATAAAATCAGTGTTATTCACTTCACCTGTCAGTGGTCATAATGTTATGGCTGATCAGTGTATATTTTTAATTATTCTTAGTGACGAATGAACCCAGCACAGATACATTACAAGGAATTCAACTGGGTTTACGTAAGTCAATGGAGGATGCCATGTATCCATTCATATGCACACACATTCATTCTCTCACATCGCTATTATTCACGCAGCTCACACACTTCTCCCTCTTACCTCTGTCAGAGCCTCGTCTTCACTTTCTGTGTGAGTTCCTGCGGTACTGCCGCCCCACCCCTGAGGGGTTACTTAACACATATTACATAACTGCCTGGGTGCCGTCCACCATCCAACTGCAGCACCTGGATTTTTTCGTCTTGCATTAACCCAACACTCTCTTGATTGAGTATGAATTTTTGTGTTTGCAAAAAAGGCAAGACGGCAATGGGAAATTTGTGAAACAAACTTTATTCCAACGCTTACAAGTTAAATGATGCAAACATGAAACTTGCATGTACCTGCATTTCAGTGAATAGACCTCAAATTCATGATATGTCAACATTGTCGGGTATTTTAAAATCCATTCAATTTGATGTCTTTGTTTGTTATACACTTTTTGACAATACCTCCTTAAATTGGATGTTAATGATTTTATCCAGATCTTTAAAAGCTATAGTGACACTCCAGCCACCATATGCACTTTAATGCACATGAAAGTGTTCCCTAATGATTCATAGTGTCTCCCTTACAAATGCACAAAATACAGAAAGGGAAGCAAACCCTAAAACAACACACATTCAGATTCTAGGGTGCTGCTAAAATGATCAACATATAAATACAACAAATGTAGAGATCAGCGCACACCCAGTAAAGACTGTGTGAATACTAACTGAATCAGTGGGACTGAACATGCACTTTAATGTTTTTGTTCATATTTGCAGGTTTTGACTAAACCTTAGGGTTAAGTTCCCCACCTGCCACACAGGTGCCATTAATGGTATGCAGAGAAGGCTTTAAGATTGCATGACAGTCTCAGTGGGTTAAAACGCAGCGCTGTCCCACCGATCCAGCTCCTTGGTGAGCAATATATGTGAAATTAGGCAGGACTCGCCAAAATTGGGGTACTTTGATGCAGTGACAGGCTAAACAATATATGGCCATATAGTGGAACGGAATCCCCAATATTTATGCCTCAGCTAGGTTTTTTTAAGCAGTACTTGCTGAGTGTGCACTGATCTCTTGCTTTATTGTGTAACAAGCCCCCCTGTGCATATTTGCAAAGAGCAATTTCTTGACACCGATTGACTGCTTCAAGTTATTTGGAGTTTAATGAATGTATTGTCTGAGTGGAAAAGCATCTTTAATGTAAACCTTTGGTGACAAAAGTACATTTGTTAGGCTTCAGAATTCCACAACTACAAAGTCCTAGTGGTACAAAACAAGACCAAAAAATCCAGCCATTTTATTTTCTACTGTGCATTTAACATTTCATCCACAAGAGGGAGATGTATCAATGCTTTTAAACTGAGACAGAACACGAGCAGTTTATGTGGCATGTAAAAAGAACAGCTAATGCTTCTGGAAAATAATGCAATGGTATATCCTACTATTATATTTTATTCATTTTTACTATTTATATTACTACTTGTATAGGACATGTTTCACGTTGCGGTTGAATTACAAACAAATTATGAAAGATCACATTACTGTCTATAGCACATTTAACATTCAACCCATGTGTGTATACCCTTTTTAAAGCATGGCAGCTGTTTGTGTCATACTTTGAAATGATAAGGATGTAAACATTTAAACATTGGCATATTTTATTAATTGATCTGTTAATGTTTAGTTTTATTTACTTCTATTTATTTTACTCTCCATCTGTTTGACTATTACCTTATTTCATGTCTTTCCCATCATGCTTTTTTCTTTCAAAATATTTATTATTATTATATTATTATTATTTATTAACTAACTGCTTTCAAGTGACTTTTTGTAATATTTTTAACAATATGGATTGGATCTAAACCATATCTCTCTAGCTGTTATGTGTGAATTGGTTTCATAATTGATTGCTGATTAACAGTGGAGGTGAAATAATCTTATAAAATCTTCAAGTAAAATCTGCATTATTAATTATGATTAACAAATTAATTATAAAGGGCACCACTTCAATAGAAGAGTGAGTTATAAAATTTCTTCTCAGTAGTTTAGCATTCCACCTAACATTTCCTACGTCAAGATCGAGACACCTGTGGTGAGAGTGTGGCAAGAGCCTGGAAGAGGCCTCACAACATACACTTCACCCTCCTCTCCCTTGCACCAGTAACCCTAGGCTGCCATCTGAACCTCTAGCAACATACACTCGTACTATCACAGTGCACACTTGCTGACAAGATATACTAACACACACTCTCATACTAACACCATACACTAACATACACATAAACACTCCAACACCAGATGCTGACACGCACACACACTCATGCTAATAACATATACTAACAGACACACGCTCTAACACCATACAGTACAGTACAGACATATGCTAGCAGCATATGTGCCGGCAGCCTATGTGCATTAGTAGCAGGAAGAGGAGGGTGGTTCTACCATTTTGTTGGTGGGTTCCAGATAATCATTTGGCACCAGATTTGTCCCCTTACTTCAACCCTATGGTACCAAATCATTGAGCTTGCTTGTTTAATTTGTTGTTTTGTTAATTTTGACGTTGGCTAGTATTTTACCTCACTCGACCGCTGCCTGCCCGGACCTCTGCTTTATTTTTTACTTTGTTGCTGCTCCTGCCCTTTGTACCTCACTTCCGGGACTGGTTTGACCTTGGCTCGTGTCTGATCGTGCTCCTGAAGTCTGTTTGTATTCTTGTTCTATCCCTGTGTGTCGTTTACCTTCTATCACGATAGACCTGATGGCCGTGGAGTACTCTGGGGCTCAACCTTAGAGGAAAAGAGGCTAAAAACTCCATGAAACTCCATGATCTGGGCACTGACCCAACTCCACATAGAGGGTCCAGCATTACTTGTCATAACACCCTCCTCATTTCACATACATGATGCTTGTAATTTCTGTAATTCTCCTGAAATTCTATGGATCTACCCTAGCGGTTGTGTTGTTGTCAGGCATGTCCCGTCCAATATAGCATTAGGGAAGTAACATTAATACCAGTCCTTCAGTTTTTTCTTATGGCTGTTGCCCCTCTCTGCATAGGGAGCACCACCAGGTCTATTTATGAACTCACACTTCATTCATCAATAGTAGTAGGATTCTGTATTAAACCCTATCACTACCTATCTGTGCCATCATGAGCTAAAGAGTCTAGCTAAAAGTGCCACCAAGTTGAAAGGGAAGGGCCAAGTGGCTGGCAAGAGCTTCGATATTTACAACATTTTATCAGATTTACATTTTTACCACACCAATGGCCATAAAATGCCCATCAGGACAATTTCATGCAGTTTTGTCTTCATCGGTGAAGGTTGCAATAAAAACTTACTGTTGAAACTTGCTTCCCACTCCTTTTGAAGCTACTATCACAATTATTTCAGGACGAGGCAACAATTTAAAAGAGAAGCAAGTTGACACCAATACAGACAGACAGTATCAGAGGTATTTTTTTATTAAACGAAAATAGTAACATGATTAATATGATGTGTATATTTGTAAGAACTTAGTTTGGTGATAAGTTGGAATTTGACAGTTACCCTTAAAGGAAGAATTCATTATCAATAATACATTTGAAGTTGGTATTGAAGTAAGGGATGCCCAGTTGTGTGAACTGATAGGGTCCGAGGATGAGTTGCATATGACATAATTCCTTGAGACTATTTGCTTCTGTCTTGCATCATAGTGAATTCATCTTGGTAGTTGATTTCATCCTTTATCTTATTATTGGTCATATTCCATAAGGTGTGCTGATTTTTGGCAACGTGTGGGCCTATTGCCTCCCATTCCTGCTATGCTTGTTATCTTATCTTCTCTTTTCTGCATCATTTAAATCATACAGTCTTGATGCACTCCTGTAAATTAGTTAGTTACAATCCAATAGGCTCACAGGGAAGCACATATTGTATTTTGTTAACATGATATTATTTTGTGCTGGTATGATTTTCCAAATCCAATTTTATTCCCTCAATTTGGCTTCTGTCAATGCACATCTTCCAGGAAATGTATCTTAATGCCATTTTTCCGCTCGCTGAGAAATTATTTTCACTCAAGGTTGAACAGTATCCTAACTTACAATTACTAACACTTAACAAGAGTATCTTTATGGGCAATTACACAATTTAATTATATTCTTTGTGTGGCAAAATAAATTTGCAGTTAAGAATTTAATTGCACTTTGTGCATATTTAAATGACAGTAATTAGATCATTATCTAAATTTAATTGGACCTAGGTCATTACTTTATGCTTTTTCTTAATATTATATATAATTTTCCCAAACAAACCCGAAGAAATGGAAAAGTAAAACAAAAGAAGTCAATTGAATGCAAGTATCTTGTTTGGCCACTAGGTGGCAGTTTAAGATTACTATAAGAAAAAAAGGGCTCACACTATGCATTTTGTCACATGTGCCTGAAATGTGAAATCACATATAAGTCTTTTCTTAAAGGGTTTGATGATGACTTTGTTGCCTGGACACAGGCAGGAGAGGTGGGTGTTGACCTATGTGTGCGGCAGTGTAATTCAAAATCTTATTTCTGTTCTGGCAGCAACGGCTTTAAAAGACTTTCATTGGTAGAAAAATATATGCTTTAAGAAATAACAAAAGCACTAAAGAAAATGTTAATAATAATAAAAAAAACCTAGCAACTTTAGAACTAGCACAGTCTTGAGCATCTACTGATGAGGATGGGAATGAATAGGCATGTTCTGCGTTGGAGGCATTAATAATATACTATTAGTCCAATCATACTTGCCAGAGGACATTGAGTTAGAATGCAACAGAACATTTTATGATGAAAAGTACTCATATTTTCTTTGCTAGTTTCATGAGTTAAGGCTAAACAAGATAAGATTTTTTTTCCTGTCACTTAAGTGGAGTTTTTCAATCTTGAGGCATCATTTGGCTTGCTTTTCCCAAATATTAATGTTTGCATAGAAGGAAAACAGTGCATTCTTATGATGTTGCCAAGAAAGGGATTAAATCACTTCAAGGGTATTTGAATCCCTGGTCAAACAGTATTCCTTTCAGTGCTAGGGCAACCCCCCAAGTTTTTCTATAGAAAAGGGATTAAATTCCATAATTGTGCTAAAGACTCAAACTTTAGTTAGAAAATACATATGCCTGCAAGTATGTCTTAACAGATACTGTTTAGCGGGATTTATGACTTTACTATCCCTGATCTCTACATGGTAGCAGGGATTAGGGTGTTTTACTAGGATATGAAGCAGCTAATACCACAATAATATCTTGTGCCATGGTGGCTCTTTAAATCCCTCATCCGCAGCATCTCTTAAAATGGCAACGTGCAGCCATTATAGGCTACCTGCTCTATTAAGACACTACTGGGGCAGTGAGGGAGGGCAGAATTGTGGGAATATGGAGGAATGTGTTGCAGGCTTTTAACAATCAGTAAAAGAATGAAACATTATTACAGAAACAGGAAAATAATAATGCGTAACACAGTTATGAATAAACAGTCTGTGTACTTTTTTGAAGAGGTATAGGGGTTTGTTTGGGGTTCAGTTGTTGAGTTGTTGTTGGAAAAGGGAGGAATGCGTTGCAGGTCTAAAAAGGGCATTTTTGCAGAGGTGTAGTTGTTTTCTTTGGGTGTAATTATCTTGAGAAATGTACTTTTGGTTCTTGCGGGCTGGAGATTCATTTTTCTAATTTAATCTGTTATTGTACCGGGGCATTTTATTACTTCTGAAGTTCCATGGGAGCAGTCTTGTGTAGTTCACTTTGCGTTTGATGCATTTTATTTTTGTGGAATACTGGATGGCCGTATTTTCTTTTTTTAATCTTATTACACTAGTGCAAAATACACGCAATCATAAATTTCACATCCTCGTAGTAAATGGGGTGCAGCTAAAGTCTCTATTGAAACATTCAAGCTAATTTTCTCATTCTCCTAATGAATTATGTTTGACTGTATTCGTCTGATCTGATTACCTCACTTTTTCATGCATACATTTGGCTCACCAAACTGATAAACATAGTATTATTTACTGTGTTCATAAATCCAAGTGAATGCAATCAGCTTTTTATAGCCATGTTTGTGTAAGCTTTGTCTAGCAATTGATGTAAAAAAAGTGTTGTAAATATTTTCTGGTATAATTGGTCTTTCAGTTTTAAATGAGTTCCATATTTCACAGAGCTGCCTCTTGAGAAATATCTTGCAGCAAAACATGCGTTGAGATCATTTTGCCATTTTACTTGAAAATATTAACCCATCTTACCCATCTTATCCCATGACATTGTTTTCATAAAGTCTGCAGAAGGTTATTCGTGTTTAAATGTTATTGCCCTCATTTTTTACGCTTTTATCAACCAATCTTACAGGCCATGAAATGGAAGCATGGTGGAGGGCACGGGACAGGATCTGCACCTCTCCTAAGGCAATGCTCATATTTATTATTATTACCATCCCAGTGGGAACAGGAGTAGATGAGGGAGATATATAGTGCCATTCACTAATACTTGCACCCTTGGTAAATATGAGCACATTTTTATTTTTTAACCTTTTGACCTTTTCTTAAAAGAAAATATACAAAAATAGACTGGTCTCACGGATATAAAACAATACAGGGTTGTCCAAAAAAAGTAAAATATACGTGTGCCAGAATTATTGGTACCCCTATGAATTCATATGAGAAAAGTATATTTGAAGTATATTCCCATTGATATTTTACATTTTTAGTACACCTGGGAGGCAAGCAACAGGAAATAGTTCAACCATGACTTCCTGTTTCACAGTTTCAGGTAACACATAGGCCAAATTCCCTTAGTCATTCATCACAAAAGGCTGTTGAGCTTCACAAAATGGGAAGTGGCTATAAGAAAATAGCAAACGCATTGAAAATACCCATTTCCACCATAATTAAGATGTCCCAGTCTACTGGAAATGTTATAAATCAACGTGGAAGAGGACGTGTCACAATTGTCTCAACACACTTTGAAGAGGATGGTCCCAGCGGCCAAAACATTTCCAAGGATCACAGCTGGGGAATTGCAGAAGTTTGTTGCATTTTGGGGTCAGAAAGTCTCCAAAACTACAATCTGACATCACCTACAACCATTAAATTTGAAGTATCTGGAGAAATTCTGTATGGAGGAATGACTTCGTATCCCTTGCCATGTATTCTCCAACCTCATCAGGCATCATAGGAGAAGAATCACAGCTGTTATCTTGGTAAAGGAGGTAGCACAGAGTATTAGACTAAAACGATGCCAATAATTGTGCCACACATATATTTAACAATTTATAAACATTTTTTTTATAAACCCGTGTTGTGTTTGCAATTGTTTGATATTCATGAGAATAGAGTATTTTGAAGAAACGATCAAATGGTTAAACAATAAACACATTTTCACAGCCTTCTTTTGCTCATATTTACCAAGGGTGCCACTATTAATGGAAGACACTGTAGCGTAACTCAGTACCCTCCAAGGACTAATTGCACCGGCCCCCTTATTAAACAGGAGGTCAAGGCACTCTTTTTTTGTTTATTTATTATAAATTGTATTATTGTATTCTAAAGTTTTTTTCAAAGTTTGTTATATCAAATTTTGTTAGTTACAGGTAAGGGCATGGGAATTTTTAGCTGCAACATGCAAACTTTGTGGATCCCATGCACTCACATGCACTACTCATGTGCTACTACAATAAACTCATATATTAGTAAACTAGCTGGCTGTTTGATTAACCATTAATTATACTGACAACTCAATCGCTTAGAGTCTTTCTTTGCCATATTTTGTGTGGCCTTTTTAATTGAAAAGTGGAAATGTTAAAGGAATTGTTTGTTTGTAATCAAATACATGTACTTTGTAACTCTCAGGATTTGACCAGGTGCGTTATGGTTATTACCCCAATCTCAGGTTGAGCTGACACAATTACATATAATACTGATTGATGATTGATGAAAAGCATCCATCATCATGTAAGGTTTAATGATGCAAAATAACTTACTGTAGCATTCTACCTTTACCTTGAAATCCAGTAGAGGTCATACTTGTACTGCTTGCCGTGCTCTTAAGGAAGTAAATAAAAATATAAATTAATAAACAAACAATACATTTATTAAAAAAAATATTTGAAATTCTGTTTTTCTGCCACAATTTTCCAACTAATGTCCTACAAGTTTACATAAGGTAATCACGATTTAAACAAACAGTACCAAATCTATGCAGAATTGTGGGGCAACTGAATACCACATTTTTAGTGTTACTGGTGGAATTTCAATCACACCCGTTTCAGCACCATAGACAGTGGCGTCTTATTTAGTGCGAGGGGGCTAATTTTAAAGCACCCAAATTGCACACAAGCACAACATTTATCCAGCACCCAGGCTCCACTCACACAACTTGCTTCTGCACCTAGATTACACACAGATACATGACTTGCCCAGATTCCATCCACAAGATTTACCCAGTACCCAGATTGCACCCACAGAGGCCTCATTTCAGACTCTTGGGTCTCCTCTCAGTCAGGGCTTAGTCTGACTTAGATGCACCCTTTATTCATTTTATACTCATTAGGCCCCAAACTTCTTGGCTTCTATCTTCCTTCTTTTTCTGTTAATCCTCCTCATTATCTCTCCCCTTTCTTCCTATCTACCTTTTTTGTTCATTATCTCCCCCTTTTCACTATATATCCCCTTTTCACTATTTCTCCCAATATCTACTCTTATTTATTATCTCTCCACCTTTTCTCAGTCTCTCACCTTTCTCATTATCTACCATATACCTTAGTTCTCATTATATCCACCTTCTCTCTATCTTTCTCTCTACGCCTTACTAGCTCTCTTCCTCACAAACTATCTTTCCCCTTCACTTACCTTTCTTAAGTCCTGTGGTGTGAGTGCAATGTCATACAGAACATTGTCTTACTAATCTATCATGGTACACGTGGCTTTAGAGCATCGGGCAGCCCCTGACAGCATTTCACTTGAGAGGGCACATGGGGGGGCATAATAATATGTAGTCATGGCTTCCAAAAATAACATCTTTAAAGCAACTGCAAAGATGTTAAGATGGTATAATACTACGATTATTAGGAAAAATAATACCTTATATTAGTTATTGTTGTGGTGGTGCATGATGTTTCCATGATTAATTCATCAGCTGCCTCCAAATGCAACCAATGTAGAGGCTTAAGACAGCTGCTTCTAGGTTATACACATAAGAATGTATATATATATATATATATATATATATACACTTAAAACAACTGCATTTTCAAGTGCCAAAAGCAAAATTATTTGTAACCAACATTTATTTTGATCATTTATTTCATCAATATTGAGTAACTTTGCTTCAAAATTGTTTGATACACTATTGGAGATTGTTCCCTCTGTAATGGCACATATTAGATACAATTTTAGACTTTCCCAGGAAGCGTTTACCATAGGCCAAACTATGTAAATGTCTATAATATGAAATATAATTGTTTATTATTAATAATAATAATATTTATTATTATTATTAATTGAGAAGAGTGATGGTGTCGATGGACCAATAAAAATGGTACAATAAAAACATTGAGTTAAATGAATGAATGGCATTTCAATATTTGTATTCAATTAGGAAACAAGCTGAAAATCTGCGTTCCTATGCCAAACACAAAATAGGATGTTTTGGATAGTCTTCCTTCTTTCCAAATTCAAAGTCCAAAATGTGCTCATCAAAAGAAAACAGCAGGAGTGGTGCAGAAGGGTCCAAATACAGCTGTGTGACATTTGACAAAAACCCAGTTGGCAAATTACTCCCCCAACACACTCAAGTAAATCTGAAGTAAATCACTCAAATGACTAATTAAAGCATTCCAAAATGAATTTATGTGTCTCCAGTCCTCCTGTCTAATGTTCTTAATAGTGCACCATGAACTCCATGAACCAGTATCCTCAGCCCTCCTCTGGGGTATGGTACTTAGATCACATCAGGAGTGTTGATAGGTTCCAAAAAGATCTGGGTTTGAGCCATGATGATATACAGCCTTGTACTGACGGTAACTGTGCATACACAAATGGAATCATAATAAATAAAACATTTTAAGGTCCGTAAAAATAAGCCATACAAGTCAACTGAATGTCGGCCTATTAAACAGACCAACTCGCCATTAAAATAGGTTGAGGTGTATGTCAAGGTGGGGAATTTACATGAAATTAACTTTTATGTTAAAAAAGACTTATTTTAAAAGTGACTTTTTAGAAAGGGAAAAACCGCAGTGCTATGTAAGATAATAAAAAACAGACAATGAGAAAAACTTGCTTTTGTTTAATTTTGCTTCAATAAACTTCCTTTATCTGTGAAGCCGGATGATGGCATTTTTGTCTGTCGCAATATTTTGGATGTCTTTCCCGGCTCAAACACCACACTAAGAAGGACTTTCATCAGGAAGCGTCTTTCTACTTTTGTACCAAAAGGCTGTATGATAATGAGTCATGGTGCTTCTCTACCAGTTTAGACCAAGGTAATGTATTTAGAACACATAAAGATGCCTGATATGAAGTTGACCAAAAAACACTGCAAAAAACTAAAAAAAAAACAACAAAAAAAACCAATAAAACCCTTGAAAACGTATTTTCATCTAAGAAGTAATAATAACATTTGGTGGACTTTCCTCTTTCAACCAGTGATGCAGTGTTCTCTGTTGACACATGTATTATTAAACTAGTCTTCCCACGCTTGCCTGATTTTAAGTTTACCTTTCTTAAATAGTTTATTGTTTACTGTTAGCTACATGAATGTGAAAAGTGACACGTTCTCATGCTAGAACACGGAGGGTGATAGTTTGTAGCAATTTCTGTGTAGAATTATAACAATTTCAAAATAGGATAAAACTTTCCAGTGCCTTCCTTGGCTGTGAGACACCGTTCATACCTGGAGTATATCTCAGAGCCTTCATTTAGGGCTTCCCACTGAAACACTTGGGGCTTTCACCTGCACAAGTTTAGAACCTTCTTTTCTCAAAATATTGTATTGGATGAAATGGATTTCAGAAGGATTTTTTTTCTCTTCCACCCAGTGATTGAGGAACTTCTAGCTCTGGATTATCTACCGAGAATAGAGGTAAAATGCCCTTGGGCCCCAAGCTCAAGAGAACAATTTTCCATAGATAATCTGATCTGTCTACTGTCTATCAGAGCTTCTTGGATGCTTCTGGACATTTTTCACATATTATCATATGGATATTGTGCTGGGGGTGTTCTACATAGTGTCTATGAAGGGAATCATTTAACTAGAAAGTTACATTGTTTGCCCTTTTTATACAGGCAAGCATTGGGAAATATCGGCCAACATTAAGAATAACATCCGGACCTAGATTATTTTCATGAAAATGTTAAATGACTTAACTGTCTTTCAAATTCTTAAAGAAAACGCTATAAAGGTGTAATATAAATATTAATTGGAATGTGTCTGCATAAAACAGTAGCCCAGTCCACAGGCCTGAATCTTGAATATGATGATGTAACACCTATAAACTAGTATCACAGGAATCTTATCATCCAACTTATTTCCATGTTTTCATGAACACTATGTCTTACTACCATACCACATGTAATTTAACCTCCAATTAATCCCCACTTGTGGATGTAAAACACATGGAGTGAATGAGTACTCGTCAAGTATTAATAGCTATTAGACATGCTAAAAATAATTCGGAAGACTTTTTGGGTTCGTTTTTGGCCCATTTTGGGGCATTTTTGATTCAGGAACGGAATTTGTTGCCCGGTGCCCACATTCACTCTCTCACACCATCGTTCACTCTCTCCTCGCAGTCTCTTAAAGTTTTCCTACCTTTCTACCAACCACTTCTGTTTCTGCCAACCACTTCTGCATCTTCTTCATCTTCTCCCTTCCCTTCTAACAAGACCCTAGCAAGGTTCTGGAGGCTACCAATTCTGTATTGGTGGCCGAACATACATAAGAACATACATAAGAATCCTGATACATACATACTTAAATGTATGCAGAATTACCTCTAAATCTATGTATATACATGGACACACAAACACATTTTGGGTGCACTTAAGCAGTAGTGGGCCACGGCATGCCCACAGGAAGCATGTGTATTCCTCTGAAGACATGCATCCTAAAACAAATGACACAGAATTAGGCCGAGTCTATCTCTGATACAGAGTCACTGGTATGCTGTTACATTTTCTTTGTTGTCTGTATAATAGAGCCAGTCAGGACAGACAATTATTTATTTGTGATGAATGCTGAGAACGATGACCTTGGATAAAGATATTGACTCCTGATGACATTCAATCTCACACACCTTAGTAAATAGAATTTTATTGATTATGGAGTTTATGAACTAGACCTTGAAAGGTTCATGTGCAAGGGCTGTCATATACATTTTATATGTATATTGAAGTTTTGTTTTCACTTGTAAGCTTGATAATATTTTGATAAGATTTATTATTCTGTGTCACTTGTGGGGGGGTAATATTTTTGAATAGAGATTATGAGCCCTTAAAGAAGCCTTGTGCCAGCTCCTGAGAACATGCAGAGTTTTCTGTTCTGTAGCAGTCTCTTCCAATAGGTTAGATCTCTAGAATAATATCAGATAGAGTGTCTTACATTCTACTACTGACTTGGACCAATCCCTAGATGTATAGCTACAATGCCTACACAGTGGGCCAGGAGAGCAAGATATCACCATAGTAATCCAAAATTAGAGACTTTGATGACAAATTCCAAACTGGTGGCAGCTATCATCCCATAGAACAATAGAAGTTTTGAAGCAAATGAAAAACACCCTGGAAATGATGTTGATTAACAATGATGACATGGTAATTATTACCCAGCTTTCAATAAATGATATATTCTGTTAGGGACAAGCGATCTAATTTAGTTAATTGCCCTTCATTTGTTATAAGAAAAATATTATAATTTGAGTTTGTATTTCATGCAAGCCTTTACTGGTTTGTGCAAGAATCTTTTCTTAGAAGTGCATGAATGTTTTACTACAATTACTTGTATCTAAGGTAGACTTTTTATAAATGATGTTGCCATTGTATATCTCCACATTGGCGTTCTCCGGTGATTTTTGTAACATCACGCAAATTCCCCTGGGTCTTCTGTATGTATGAGAAGAGATAGCATTATACTATCGCTTGCCTTGCAGTACACAATATATTTGAAACAAGATATATAATTCACCATCACCTCTCAGACATAAGGGAAATTTTGATCCTCGTAACTTCCCAAATTATGATGGTATAAAAGGTAATGTTATGAAAAATTGTTCATGTGTGATAACTTTTATACAGGAATAGTACTATGGGGGACCGGTCAGAAAGCAATATTTGTAAATGCAATGCCACAAAAAAACATAATGTCTCTAAGTGGTAACATGTTTTATACAGCACTGCGGAAAGTGATGGCGGTATATAAAACAATAAATAATAAGTTATTATAATGCACGCCGATTTGCCTGTCACAAAGTCAGAGTTGATATTTTCTTTCAGGGATCCTTAATGGCAAGGGCTAGGTGGTATGTGTCAATCCTAAACTATAAATCATAGTATTACATGTATTGATTTAACGGTATAGCCTTCTACAAAAGAATTCACTTCTAGGTAAAGAAAATAACTTTTATTGGAGAGAAAGTATAAAAACACAGCAACGGAAATCCAAATAAGCAAAACAATAAATCAAAATATTCAAATTCAACAATAATAACAAAGTATACTCAAAGCATTAAACAGGAACAATACAGCAAGTATGCACATTGTACAGTTCAGAATAAAAATAAATCTGAGTAATACTAATTAGTAATTGGCACTAATGTGATTTTACCTATTTGTTTGGAGAAAAAAATTATCTATATTGAATAATGACTTTAGTTACTATATAATCTGAGTTAGGGTCTAACCAAATAATGCACAAAATAGCCAATATTATTATGTCATTTGAAAGAAGGGGCAGAATTCATAGAATGCCTCTGCCTGGGTCAGACTCCAAAATAGGCATTTAACCCCATGGACAGCTTTTGGAATTCAGAGCAAAACTTCTGCAATCCCAGCCAATTTATCCCAGATTTCTCCTGTAGGCTCTGATGCTTTGCAACAAGCCTGGCCTCCTTCGTGTTGTCGAGTGACAGTAATTACTAGCACTCATCATACGATGATAATAAAGTATCAAAAAGATCAGATAAAGGAGTAATAGAACGAGCAACAGTTCCTGAAAAGTTTTCTTTACAATATTAATTTAACAGACAAGATGTGTCAGCCAGAAGCCAGTAGAAACAGTAAACCAAAATATGTGGCTATTCCAAACGTTCCCTATAGTCTCCTCTTTTATAACTTTTTTATAGCTAGTTTTATCTTAAATGGGAAGATTTTGGGGGCCTGTACTAACAATGTCCAAATAAAGGATATTCCGTAGCAATGTCTGTGGCAAGTGTTGCTCAGTAGATATCAAGCCTAGAAAACAGAGACAAAATTCTAAGTTAAAAAATAATGAGCAACCGTCATAATATTAGAATGTTCATCATTATGCAAATACAGTGTTAACCCCTTAATGACAAGTACTCGTAGTACACTTTGGGACAAAGGCTCTTTGAACATTTTTCAGTTTTGCTGTTTAGCTGTGATTTTCTTCCTTCTCATTTTGTGCTCCAATACACATTATCTATTGTTTTCAGGACAAACAGGACTTTCTTTAGACACCATTATTAGATATCATATAATCTAATTTACTATTTAACAAAATGATAAAATATGGGTTTTTTTTTTGTTAAAAAGGGAATTTTTCTCACTTTTATTTGAAAAATCTTTTACTCATTTGCAAAAACTAATGAAAAAACCTGGCTAAAATGATTCTACTATTTGTCCTGAGTTTAGAAATACCCAATGTTTTTATGTTTTTTTTTTGCTTTTTCTGCAAATTATTGGGCAATAATAACAAGTAGCGTTTTTGTTTTTTTCCCCCAAATCTGGTCATTCTGCCCCATGTGCTATTCCTGGTATCTTTGAAGCCTGCCACTGCAATTTACCCCATCAAACCATATATTTTTGAAAACTAAACACCTCAAGGTATTTCAAATGCTGGTGTTTTAACCCTTTCCATGCACTTCCATGCTGTTTATACTACGTTGCTTAGCTGCGTTTATTATTCAACCTGGTTTATAACTGGCGCAAGAACAAATTCGGATGGATAGAGTTAAATTGCATGCATGCAGCCGGTAAAATTTCTTTTTGAGTTGGTTATTAAATTTTTCTTGAAATTGATATAATGATTTAGGAATATAGCAAATTGTTCATGTATTATCTATTGCTTTTAATTGACATGCCCTTTTAAGTACACTTACAGTCTATTTTACGTGATGACAGGGGGTCAGATGCGAAAACAAAGCAAGTGGGGGAGGGAAAGCAAAGGAGCATACATCAAGTGCTTAATTCATTTTATCACGGCTTCAAGATCCTCTGCAAAAACTTCAAAAGTATCTTCCCCTTGATGAAATGAGTCCTTGAATCATATCTGGAGGCAGCAGTATTTTAAAGCAGTGTAATGCATGCGATATCATATAAAAGAATGAAGCACAACACTGCAGGATATTCTTTTTAAAAGTGGATCTGCAAACAGACTAATGGTCTAAGCAGTCACAGACCGTTCATAACAGAATACATAGAAAATTAAAAATCATCTCAACAATATATAGTGCAGAAGAAGGTGACCCTTCCCAAGTATACTTCTTTAGCATCTAAATCCCATTATTCATCTGCCATATGCTTGTGTATCAAAAAGCTCACAATAATTTGTGTGTTGCACGTTTGTCCTCAAGTAAATAGGGTGCAAGTGATACAAACACATTGTTTTATTGCACTACAATGTTTTAGTTATTCATACAGGCAACTAAAATGGCTATTTAGAGCCATCATCAGCCACATTTCTTAAATGTGTCTTATTTTGGTTTTTAAAGTATTCAGTCACAATATCTAAAACTTCTTTGGCTTTATTGTGAGACTGGCAAAAGGCATAAGATACTCCTATCCATACAAACTCCCTTGTCTCCCAATGTTTGTACTTGCTGCAGGTTTGAAAAACTTACTTGGTTCATCACCTTTTCTTCTGTTCAAAATAACCTTGTCCAGGCCTGGACAGAGCCATACATTCATACACTTATACACCGAAGCATACGCATGAGGCTGGTTATGTTGTGTCGCACGCTACATACATCCAGGTCAAAGTGCTATGGATGCCCAGCCATCACCAATTCGACCCCGGCCTTGTTCATCCTGTCCTTGAGTAAAGAAACACGAACGCAAACCCATTCCATACTATTCCTATTTGCAGTGATGGCAACTAGTGTAGAGATGGTTAACCTTCTTCTCAGCTAAACATTTTGCCTTACTGTTGAAATGATTTAGAGTCAATTTAAATGATATACCTGACAAACATTTGGAAAATGATAATTATTTTCATTAATAGATAATGTGTGTCGGTGTGAATGTTCAATTTCGGTTTCCTGTACTTTGAAATGAAGAAATGTTTACTTATTTAAACATTTTCTCCTCTGCAGAAATAGTTTTCCACCCACAAAAATGTGTGAATACCCGATTAGCTTATTTATTAGTGACTTCAAAAACAGAAAAGTCTGCAGGACCAGGATATCAAGAGGTTTCCTGAATCTGTTTCTTTTACAAGTCACGGACCAAAGAAGAAGAATATTTGCATCTGCCAGTAGCTTTTATGTGAGTAAATTTATTACACAACATAAACCATTGTTAATTATATACATTGGTAAATGGATATGGAGGCAATTGACTCCAGATTACTTTGATTCCAGGTATTTTTTAGATAATACTTGCAGTTCCATATGATGCTAGGAGGGTGTTTGGGCTAGAAAGGATATAATGATGTAAAATATGTCCATATTTAATGCAGCCATGGCATGAGTTATTTACATCTATTCACTTCTTAAGAAGAAACACTGTCAAAATGTGCCTTCAGAATAAAAGTAACGCAGAACAACATCTTTACACTAGGTAAATATCAATGTCCGGAGGGAGCTGAAACAATAAAGGTGCCCACAAGTGAGCTTAGATCTGTGCTCCCCCAGGATCACCGTAACTCGATCCTTTTTGTGTGGTCCTAGAGTGCAGGGAGATGCCATATTGTGTGATGTGCACGAGGTCCGGGTGGAAGATGCGGACCTATGCCCACGTACTCTAGAACCCCCAAGAAGGTTCCTCCTACAGTAAATATAGGATGGCTTAGGATGTGATGGGGCAGTATTTTAAGGAGCATATATCAGTATCACTATAGTAATGGCTTTCCAGTTCTGATTTCGGTGTAATAAACAAACCTAAACTGCATCCAACACGTCTTCATCTTTCTTCTTCATCTTTGACGAGGCACAGCTATTATATATAAGCAGCAATACATTATTCACATGCTTTTAAAGCAACCTAAATCCCTGTCTCAAAGCTAGTTGCCGTCTATATCAATCTGTCCAAATAGTATTCGTTACAGTTTTAGTTACAAACACAAAATGTGATGCAAAATTTGGATTATGATTTTGAAGTCTCAACACTTTATCTGACCCACATTTGTCAAATAAGCTGAGGAATACTATAAATATCTGCGAGTCAGGTTCATCACCATGGCGTGCTTCAACATCTGTTCAAAATATTTTCCTCCGCTGACACTGCATTATGGAAAAAAAAGCATAAGGAGGGAAAAAAAATAAGGTTTATACTAATGTGCATGATTTTCAGTTGCAGTTTCATTTTTGCTGAATTAAATATAAAAAATCCCTTTAGAAACGCGTGATGCATAAGCACCTATGTGACCTATTTGGTATAAGATATCTTGAGGTTTTCTTTCAATTTGATGTTAATTAGACAGCTGTTTCCTGGACAATTCATGGAGCTGAAAGCTGATGCTTCATTATCTAAATAAATATTTTATACTTGCACAAAATATTGCACAGAGAAGAGCAGATGTATTACTTTTGAACTCAATAGGAACAGTATGACCCCCCCATAAAAAAACAGTTGTGAAGCAAAGGGGATAAATTCCTTGAGAATTGTGATCTGTTTCATATTGTGATCTATATAAAATATCACATAGCACCTGTGGATGTGAAATGGTTAAATAATGAGGGGAATCTTCAGCACTGATGTGTTGCTTTAGAGTAAGCACCATAATTCTCCGAATAAGTAAATACACAATCAAAACAATGCTTGGTTTTGGATACAGTATCTGCTATGGCCATGCATGCTTCATCTGCTGTCCAAGGTCCTGAAATAGCTGAGCTTTAAGTATATCCCACACAATACACCTAGAAAGCTCCATCCACCATGATATGAAATACATACAGGTTAAAATCCATTTACAATTATTTTTAAATAATGAAACCTGTCAGTCAATGCTGATGTTGCCAAGTAAAGCGGGATTCATAAAATCACAAAACTTGTGATTGTGAGCTCATTATTCAAAAGAAGCTAATATTTTGGTTTTCCTGGAAAGTCCACAGTAGACCTGGGTGTAGACCTTTGCCTATATCCAAAAATTGTTTCTTCGTAGAGCTTTCTGTAGCCGCATGTATCACAAGTGCCTTGACTTTTACCCCACAATCCTTCACCACCTCAAAAGGAGAAGGTGGTGCAATAGCAGTTTCTGTAGTAACTCTTCACTTTCTGTTTCTTGTTCCAAAAGAATAAGTCCATCAATAAATCAGAACATGTTTGTTTAACATGCAACTCTTTCTGAACAAATGCAGCTATATAGCAAACACATCATTCAGATGTTTTGTCAATGTCAATGAAATAGTTAACAATCAGTATTTTTCCTTGTTCATCAAAAGGTCAAATTTGATATCTACCTTGAAATTATATTTGATATCAAATCCGTTTTGCTAGTTAGTTAATAGGACCATTCATAATTTGCAGCCTAGCTTAGATTTGACATTACATTTCGCTCCTTGGAAAATGTTTTGTGCAAAGAAGATTTTGCTTTTCGGGTGTTGTCAGCATGAGAAAAATTCTGTCATATGTCATGGTAAGTGGCCATTTCATTCAGTGCTCCTCAACCCTCTGCTCAAGGCATACCTAACAGTCCGGGATTTAGGTATTACTCAGGTGTTTAAGGTGTTTTTGTTTGTTAATGATGCAACACCTTAGACACACATGAGTAATACCTAAATCCTGGACTGTCAGGTGTGCCTTGAGGAACACTAATTTAATTTATAAGAAAATGGCATCTTCAACGTTTTTTCTTTGGAAATTCTAGGGTCATCTCTGGTTTGGTTCTGGTTTCTGTCTTCATAAATTATTGGATTATAATTTGTTAAATATGTAGTATAAAGTTAATATATGGTCTTTGACAGATGCAAAACCATGTTTTCAGCAACTCAGCAACTATTAAAAATAAAAACCAAGCCAATTAGGGACCATGGCAAATTTAGAATTCTGCTTGCCCTTTATATTGCATGGTTAGTGCATAAATTGCACATTAGCTCATTCAGCCATGGTTACTCATTCCACTGCATCATGCATGTTTTTCTTAGCAATGATATAAAATATTAAAATACGTCTATAGCTTTACACAGCAAAGAATCTTAGCGCTATTACCTGTTTTTATTACCAGGGATACCAAAAGTCATGCAAACATTTCTAAATCTCTTAAAATATCTATATGTCACAGTCCCTCTGGTTTCATAGCAGTCATATATCTTAGCAAGCACTCTGGCACACACCAGGAGCACTATAATAGATTCCCTTTATGAAGGCACTACACAAAAATTAAAGGCGGTGATAATAGTTGAAGGACGTTTTATGCATAAAATGAGTCACAGTGCATGCAAGGAACCTGTTGTATGGAGCTACCAGAATTTCCTGAAGTAATCCTAAAACTACCATATAAATGTATAAATGAAACCAAAATTTATAATATAAATAAAAATTAATATATATATATATATGAGCGCTGACTGGTGAAGTGAAAATCTTCATGTCATCTGTGGGTGGGATATATTAGGCAGCAAGGATCTTCTGCTAACGTCTTGGTGACAGATACCACAGCACACCTCGGAGGTCTGGTGGAGTCCATGCCTCAACGGGCCAGGTCCATTCTCTCACAACTAATGTACTTGCTAATTAAAAAGAGAAAGGTAAAAATTGGATTGGCCTAGTCCGTCTATAGAACAATAGGTATGATTGGTTTTAAAGTACGTATGTATGTTAAATTGAGGCTAAACTATAGATTACTGCATGAATATATGTGTGGAGTACAAGATAAACTCACTTTGGGCACTTATCGTATCATTTAAATATAATAATTTTACTTTGATGTCGTATAGTAGCCTTTTAAATGCTGTAGATATTAGATAATATCTAAATATTACACAAGCAGAATAACAAAAGGTACATGTGATCATAAAAAAGTAATTTTCAATCAACAAAATAACCTACATAAAACCAGTTGAAACATGTGCCAACATGCTGATTACCAAGGAGGGAGTCAAACTTCCACTTTTCCTTAATGGCGAATTGTAGGGTAGGGATTGGAATAGCTGTCAAACTGTACTAACTTTAGTTTAGTATCAGATTGGGAGAATTGATTGGGATTATCTGCACGTTAGCTGCGTGTATTATAGAAACTCTGTACACAAAATATATATCTCAAGGTAAATTTCATACCATTTTTGTAATGGGTTTGGACCTTATTAAAAAGCTGTATTAAAAACTCATCTCTACTTCATAAGTTTGCTCCGTTTTACTTATTAATTCCAGTATATTTACATTTGCAAAGAAAATGTTATGCATTAGTTATTGTCCTCCATTTGAGTAAATCTATATAAACCTACACAGAGCAGTTAATTTAATATTAGTTGACCCATGAAAGTTATTTCAAATATATACTGTATATATATATATATTATAATATATATATACATATCATAAAGACTATGACCCATAATTTTCCTTATATATTTGCAAGATTAAAAATATTGACTACTAATTATTTTAATGTGAAAAATACTGCTGTTTTATTATGCTATTATCCAATTAAATACAAGTTATTGATTTATCATGTGTGAAGAGAAACACCATATGGAGATCAATAATGTAAGTAATATAACGCAATGTAATTAACATAAATCATGATCAAGGATGCAATGTACATAACATTTATTTATTACGGCTCATTAGATTCTGTACAACCATATTGTTATTATATGTGTACCGCATATTGTTATTATTTATACTACTTGAAGTTCGGTCAATTTAGGAATGTGGTTGCTGCAGTGAGACCAGGTTGACAGAGTAGGCTTTAATGCATGGTCCCTTTACTTTTTTGCGGTGTTGTTCTAGAGAATCCCCCAATATGCATTTGACTCTTTCCTCATGCCCCTCAACCCAACAAATCTTCCTGCATGTGAAATACTTATCACCGGTAGGCTCTAGTGCAGGTTTTAATCTTCTTAGAAGACATCTCCAACAAGCACCTTCATCTCCACCCATGATGTCCCTCTTTGTACCTTACCCACTTCACATCCATGTCTTTTAGAAAATCTTGTATTTTAATAACCGTCTTACTCATTAAATATTTATTTAAGTGGTTGCTGTGCCTTTAAAAAATACGCCAGTTTCTTTATTTTGTTATATTGAATCCCTGGAGGTTTATATCTATAAAAATTTATTGAGAAAAAAAGTGCTCCCCCCTGGCAACAGTATGCGTTATAGACACATACTTGCAGATGATCTGCACATAATTTGTGCTGAAAAACTAAACATCTTGATAATGGTTCTGTAAGAAAAAAAAACAACATATACAAGATTACGCTATTGTATAGGAGTACCAAAAGCTGGCATGTTAATTAAACAGAGTACAAAACATGAAGTGATAAGCCTTTGTCACAAATGTTACTTATTCACATTTCACAGAGTAGTTAATTTAAAAATACAACTTTTTCAATATCTTTAAAATTCAGTCTCCTTGAGTTTTGCAATCAGTGACTGAAAGTGTGCAGTTTAAATATAATTTAGGTCACAAAATACCGCTGTTGAATGAACTTTTATTGTGCATGAACTACAAGCAATAACTAAAGAGTAATGAGAGATATTTTCCTAGTAAGGTTTATATTTGCGATGTTGATGGGGTCTTTTAAGTCCGGTTAGAGGTCATAGAATATACTTTACATGGCCACGTTTACAGGTAAATGGGCTGTTGGTTCCAGTGGTGCAAGATTTCCTCAGTGTCCCTATTAGTAGGCGTGGTTATAATATTGATCCCGCCCTCATGTGATGACCTACTGTTTCTGTTCTCAACCCTTCCTGTTAATGCTCCTCCCCTTCTGTGCTATACCCATGTCAGGGTCCGCAACACCGGACCCGACGAAGCTACTCACTCGAGTACCCGATGCCCGCGGGTACTGAATCCCGCGACGTATCTACAGCCTCAGTCACTCAGTCACTAGGCGCGCACGCGCGCGCCCTCAACAAACTTTATGCGTCCCCGAATGGAGACGCTGGGGTACGCGCATGGATGACATCACGGTTGGGGGCAAGGCTTCCCCCAGGCGGCATAGCTCAGTGCTTAGTGATTGATTTCTTATTGAGCTTCGTGTGCGTTTATTAATTCTCCTAGTGCTATTTTGTGTACCGAACCTGGCTTTTCCTCGTCTCTGCTGCCCTCCGTTACCCGACCCTTGGATACTAAACGGCATTCCTGATATTCCTGGTTTCCTGACTCTGGCTTCGGATTTTGACCTCGCTGCTCTCTATTATCCTGACCTCGGCTACGTTCATGACTACTGCTACTTCATTCCACCCTATATTTAGCTGCATTTAGCTGTCTATCGCCTCCTGGGGTTACGTCCCTGCTTATCGGACTCCACCGTTGTTCCAGCCTCACAACCTATCCTTTTTTATTGATGCCCCATCCCATAATAATCTCTGTCAACAGCAAAAGTTACGAGGGACTGCATACAGTAATCCCTTTGTGTAGGTGATTTATTGGTTAAAAAATACTTTTATCAGAGAAACCTGTCTCTATGATATACACAAATACACCTTTTAAGACATTAGCTGTTATGGAATTTGAAGATTAAATCTGGGTGTCACGCTCAGGGACCACGGATATCACTTAAACTGATCAAGAAGAAAAACATTCAAAAACTGAGTAAATATTTTGTGCCATGTTATGGGAAGTTGGTTTGGTAGATGACTTGTGTCTACAGGAAAAAATATGACTCAGAAGTGCAATCCAGACCAGATGTATACAACTAAGATCAACACATTGTACAAAGCTAATTTTCTTGGGCTGGCCTTCCTGACTCTATAACACCAACTACCATATAGAAATATCTTCATTAAAATGCAAGTGAATGTTGGAAGAAAATGCAGCAAACTAATATAAGTGGAGCCAAAGTCTAACTCAAATATTAAAGTCCATTTGGCTCACATAAACTTAACTGCAGCAGTCGAATTGTAATAGCAATGACAGACTGAATAACCCCCGTGACTGCTATAAGGGACTGGGCCGGAAAACAATACAGACACAGAAATACATTTAAAACATTGATTATAACAATGATAACATGACATAAACACCTCATACCAACCGTCAAGCACAGTGATGAAGGGGTGATGATTTGGACTTCTTTTGCAGTCACAGGACCTGAGCACCTTGCAGTCATTGAGTCGACCATGAACTCCTCTGTATACCAAAGTATTCAAATGTGAGGCTGTCTGTCCGACAGCTAAAGCTCGGCTTGCGTCATGCAACAGGACAATGATCCCAAGCACACCAGCAAATCTACAACAGAATGGCTTTAAAAGAAAAGAATCAAGGTGCAATGGTACAGTCAAAGTCCAGACCTCAACCTGATTGAAATGCTGTGGCGGGGCTTTAAAAGAGCTGTGCATAAACAAATGCCCGCAAACCTCAATGAACTGTATTTGGATTTCTACAAACTTTAATTTTAACAAAATTTGTATAAATGTCCAAATACAAGGAGGGACCCCAAAGAAACAACGAAAACAAAAGGAAAAAGCTCGGAATTTTTGTTTCTCTCTCTCTCTTGCCCAACAACCACTTAGGGTCTCTGCTTTCTTGTCTCGCTAAAATGCTGTCCCGTGCTAATCCCTCCAGATGTTAGTTCTGGAACCCTGAACCAAATATGACAAAAAAAACAAACTATAGGTGGTTTTAACTAATTAATTTATTCTACATGCTGTGTTGATCCCCTTCAATGGTCTTCAAACAACCACAGCAGTTAGGTTACACGAGTACTATTAGGATAATGTGTCATTAAAGACAATATGCAAACAGTGCATTAGTCAACCAATACATTACAAATTAACCTTGAAGAAAATAATATGGATTAAATTTATATTTTCAGGCAAATATGAAAAGAAAACAAGCAAATAATTAGAGATGTGATAACCCCAGCTGGCTCTCAAAACCTTGATTTCTGTTCCAGGGGATTCCTTCACAAATCCAGTCTCTCTTGAGCTGTGTGGTGCTTAGTCCCATTCTTCTGTTATCACATTTACAAACTAACTGATTTGCCATGAATGGAACCTAAATTATACCTAAATTATAAGGAGCATATCAGCAGATCAAGTGTGTGATTTGGAAATCATACTGATATATAAAGTGACCTGATCTGCTGCCAAGGATAATTTGCACATCTTTGGTCAAAAGCTTCTTAGTTTTCTTGCTTCACCTTGTGACACCGCTCTTGGCTATTTCCAACAATTCCATATTACCTGCAAGCCCTATAATTCAATCAGCAAATTCTGCTGGACATTACAAGTCCATTGCCCTTAACAGCTAACGTGTAAATCTTTGCTGCATGCAGAAAGAATTCCAAATTTTCTCTGAGCACAGCATATGCTATGCTTAAAGCGTCTTTGAATCTCTGTGAATTAATAAAATATGTTCTTTCAAAAGCTCTGAATCATTCGCTGACAGTATGGGTGGAATATGTTCATACAAAAAAATAAATACCGTAAATCTCCACCCTTGTGTGAAACCATAGAAAATCACTTATTGTTCATTGTTCCTGAGGTCTGTTTACTACATGTTAAAGGGTTAAATCAACTGATCTTATTTGATACAACTTGTGTTTATTCACAAAGCAACGAACCAATTGTTTCAAATTATGATCAAGTTCATGTGGGTTAATATATCTCTACTCAACTTCAAACTCACATGAACTCGACTGCACGTCATAAAATGAAGGGGTTAAGTACGGTAGTTATCCATGTACTGAAAATGCTGTTTTCCACTTACATGCTAGGACGGTGTTAATAAATGTGTGTAAGCCTAGCAAGGGATCGCAAGTCTTCCCTCTTCCATTTGGTCCCTCCTGACCCTGGATGTTTATTTCCTCTAAGTGTCTTGATTAGCTGAAGTGATCATGTTGTATGCTGGGATGGATGGATAGCTAAAGGTTCTGAGAATCCGGTGATTGTGGTTATTTGCGGAATATTTTTCTTATCTATATGTATTATCGTTGTTTTATTGCATGCCATACATATATTGTGACTGCCTTTCATTTCTTTTGTGGCACTCAGGCAATTCAATTTTACTTAAAAGGATGATTTGGCTTCTATTTATGTTTACCTTGTATAAAATATTCATTGATTTCTGTTAGTGACTTTGTAGTTTATTATTTATTATCATTTCAGAGCTTGATGCATTATCAAAAAACTTTAAAGAAGTGCTGACTGTGCAATATAGATGCACTTTCATTTAACACCGCAATAAAAAAAAATGTTGGTCAACAATTGCATTGCTTGTCTTAGCCAAATGCTATTATACTTACATTTTATTCCATCATGTGCAATAATTTATTACTAATACGTTAGAGACATCAGTAATACTACTACATAACTATTAATCACTGCTCTCCTTCTATGGCCGCTCCACTAATCCAAAGAAATGGAAATAAAGCCTGTTTGATGTTTAGTAAAAAGGTCAGATATTACAATTTTCTTTTCTTTTTTTCACACTTACCTATAGTGTGTGCAATATAAAAGAATATTATTAATGTCCCAAACTTTTTAGTAAATTATTGTCAGTAATCCTGGAAACATGATAGATATGTTGCTGTATTAGCCCCACATGCTCTATTTAACTTCTGTGTTGCCCTAGGCCTAACCTAGGCTCTGGGATGTGATGTCAGATCCTTTTTAAGAACATTCAGCGCAGGGCAGAAGTAGACTATAGAGTTTGTGTTGACTGCAAACGTTTCCAAAATATTAACGGGCCGTTTGGGGAAATCAGTGATGTCACTTTTACGCAGCCCATCGAGCAGAGACACTACAGTGATCCTGATCAACTGGCTCCTGGTTATGAGACAGAGGCCACACTAGGCCAAAATGCATCATTGTTAAGCTCCTTGTGATTATCATGTTTGCAAAAAAAATTACAAAAAATGAAGCAACTAAGTATTGTACTGGCTGTATTAGCCTTTTTCACTTAACAGCTGGCAATCTGCCAATTTTGTGAGTCTATCTCCTTCTTTATACTTTTGAGGTCCATACTAAGGGTTAAATAAGTAACTATAAGGTAACTATAGCCTACCATCTTTCTTATAGCACTGTATTTTAGGACATACTTCCTACAGGATTCCTTGATTTTGCAGGCGGCTTATGTGCTTTGGCTTAAATGCGTACCAAAGCATGAGGTTTATTAGAAAAATGCTGGTTTCAATGTGGGTTTTTGTATTTTTTCTTCTTCTTTTTTTAATAAATTCCATGACTTTGCTACCACCCACTTAATATGAACTTGACTAAGTTGTCTTAACACCAGACTTGGGCGCTGGCCAACTCTTCGTGTTCGTCTTCATGGGGGAAAAAATCTTCGTATTCCACGAATATTCGCCCACCAATTGGATGATGCCAGAGGAGCCCCCTGCAGGCGACCAATGGAGTCGCTTGCATGGCCTTTTTAACTCCTGACGGCGAACTTACGGATTTCTGCTCCCGTTATCTACGCAGCATTGCAGGGGTTAACAGGAGTGACAATCTGTAGGTTCGCTGTCAGGAGTTAAAGGTTAACTCCTAAGAGCGAACCTACGGATTTCTGCTTCCGTTAACCCCTGTGATGCTGCGTAGATAAGGTAGGCTAGATGGGGAAGGGACCAGGGAGATTAGTAAACAAAGACGAAGATTCTGTGTGTTGTGTGTCTTCGTCTTCGTATATGTTTTGCTGCCACTAATTACCAGATTACCACTATATCATGTGGTCAGATGCTTGGTTTGTCTCAAACTAGATATCTAAGAATAAATTAAATTAATCTAACCATAGCAAAACTAAATTCCTAGTTTCCCAAAAATATACAAAACAAGTCTGAGACGAAGTCTTCGAGGATGTACAGCTGCTTAATAGTCTGTGTCATGCAAAATGTTGAGGATATAGATAGGGTTAACAATCAGAAAACATACACGGCAAACTAAATGTGCATTCAATATAAAGTAACTTGATTCCTTGCGCACAAATCCAAAAATGATTGCTAACTTATGCAAGCGATGAACACATTTTGTGAGGATGACTCAAAATCACAGCACAGCAAGTGCTGATCCTATGGCTAAGCCACTGCGAGTTAGATTGCTGTGCATCCAATGGGATTAAGTAATTGACAAATTAATCTCAGAAACTGTAAAGTAAACTGTATAAATGTGTGGAGAGCCTCTTTAATTTTTGTCTTATTTTAACAAAATTGTGTTTTAAATAAATTTTAAATTAAAATTAGTGTACTGGCAGTCTGGATTTAACATTCTTAAAAATATAATATGCCTCAATATTCAAATTAATAGAGTTTTGATACATTTCTCAATTAAAAATAACATCAAGGTTTTCTGATTAAACTGCTTGATAAAAAGTGCCAAATGTAAGTGTCTTTCCAGAAGTCCATGTATTTTCCTGTATGAGATGAGGTTTCATCGGTTATCATTACAGTCAGTATTCCCAAAAATCAACACGCTAGTACTTTGATTGTGAGAAAGGTTGTTCATAATTCTTTCGCTATTTGGTCCTCAATCCACCTACTCAACAATCTTGTATTCCTTTAGACCTTATTCTTATTGACTTTGAAGCACTTGAAGTTGTTCTAGCCATTGACAATTATGTAATTGTTTCGCAGTGTTGCTGCTCATGGACTTTCGCCAAGACATTTAAAATTGTAGCAAGTAATTCATCGTGTCCTAGGAACCCCTTAAAAGCTTCCTGGTCAACATGTTGACTCTTTAATGCTTTTAATAATACAAAACATTGCAAATGTGTTCTGCAATTAAATGGTTCCCTGTGTTTAAATGATCAGCTATAGACCGATCAGCATCTTTTCTTAACAGGGGGGGGAATAATAGGAGAACATTTTCATATTTTGGGGAAACTTAAAACTGTATCAAGTGGTCAGCTCAACTATCTATAAAAGAATAAATCTAAATCTAGCTATAGCAAAACTACAAAAATGTACCCAGATTCCCAACAAGAAAAATGTGCCCTGACCGCTGGACCTGAAAGGGCCAAATAAATGATACATTAGGATGTCTATTGGATGTTATTGAAAATTGAGTAAAAAGAAGCATTATTAATGTTAAATTAGGTAATGCTAAAATACTGGAAGCATTGCTCTTAATAGTCCTGAATTACAAGTCTGTATAACAATTACACATATGCACATGGAACAAGAAAACAGCTTTTAAATTGAAAGCAATAATAACGCAATAAAACTGCATTCAGGTTCGATTGGCATGTCTTAAATAACCGTTAAAAAAAGCTATACATGACAAGGGATATTGTCTTACATACCAGTCCCTGGAGGTATAATACACTTTTTAATAACATCTGTGTATACTTTACTTGGTATACAGACATCTCATTATAGCTTTACCAACAGGTTTCTTGGTAGCTGGGGTAATATAGCACTAGGTTGCCTTCAATTACAAAACAGAATGGTTGGCATTGATATCAATCATACACATTTAAAATGAGTGACAATGCTTTGCTTAGTAGAACGTAGTCAGTAAGAGCAGATATGCATTTACAGTATGATTAGTTTATTCCCCCAGAGCATGCACAGTATGATGAATGTTAAACACAAGCAGGCAACAGATAAGATAAAAATACATTTAAAAAAAACCTTCTACCCTTTACAAAAGCATATTATTCTACATTTATTCTACTGTTGGAATTTATATTTCAGCATTACCCAAACCCAAGAATTCCATGATACATGGTAGGTATTATGTGAAGTCTGATGGCAGGAGATTATAGCAGAGTTAGGACTTAACCTCTGGATCTCTGCTTCATTTTATATTGTCCAGAGGGGCTCACTGGTCACTCCCTCACATACATTGGTAATGTCACTGCGTTGTGGACAATTGTGTGAAATGTCCTGTAAACAGTCTTGAAACGAGGTCTTTCAAATTATTCTGCTAATTTAAGACCTGGATGCACATGAGTTAATGCCATGCCTTTTCATGGTTATCTCCTGCGATCCATTCCAGCAGTGGCTTCAGTCCTCTTTTATTTGACATGAATTATCCTGATAACACTACTTCCCTATAATATACCCTATTTCTGACCTAGGATGACCACACTGGTCTCTGGTCTCCTCATCAGGCGTTGTCTTGAAGATGTTGTGTTCCTGTGTCCTGTTCTGGCCCATACTGCCTTCTCTACTTCAGGTGACAAGATTTGCTCTTGGGTTCTGATACTGGGTAGAAACAGGCAAAGAAAGAAGAACCAGAAGAGGCAAAAAAGAAGAGGATCTGTGGAAAATGAGACATGGAGGTGGAAGAAAGCAGAGAAACATTGAGAAAGATTGTGAGAGAACGTGAGAGATTGTGAGAGAGAGCTTGTGTGAGGGTGAGTGACAATGAATTTCATTTCTGAATGCAAAAAAACCCTCTGAATTTCGTTTGAACCGAAAGAGCAGGAAACAAAATTTGTTGTCCTTAAATGAATGGACTAAAAATGAAACCAAAAATTTGTGTGAATCATTTTTGGTCCATTTGTACAAGTCAGAAATCAGAAATGGAATATGAAGTCAGAGTAGGCAAGAAGCAGGAAAAACACAGCCAAGGCTCAAACACCAACATATATAAGAAAATGAAGTCAACTGATAAATGAAATAATTTAATTATGTGTCTGTAAATTAAGACACGCTGCAGCTAGAGGAATCAAAGATTTAACTGAATATGAGTGCATATGGATTCCATTGAACCAGACTCAGCTATTAAGACATCATTACACATAGCATTTCATGACACTAATACTATAACATAACCTTATCATATATTGTGTGGTATCATATTGATGTACACTTTTGAGATATTATTAAATGATGACTGCTACAAGCATAATCTAAATTTGCCGCAGCACTGGCAGAAGCAAGACCAGGCTATCAGCAGACAGATTGATCATGTACAGTGCTTTGGAGAACCTCCATCAACTAGACCTAGAACACAGTCTACCACAGACCACATGCTTCTTGTGGGTCATATATATTATCATATATCGTGTAGGCCTGTTTTAGGCTAACCTTTATGTTTGATTTGTTACAATTTTATTTTAGTTTGTCCATCTTTCTTAAAGAATGACACATTTCTCTTGTGAATGATAGCATTACCACAACACAATGATGAATGTACTTTTCCTCACTTAGCCTGTCTTTCTTAGGTATAAATACGTCACCAACTAGCGTTCTACAATTAGCAACTGCCTCTCGCTACTTGAAACTAAATATTCCATTAAGATTCTTACTGTAGATGCTGAAACCACCTTCTTTAGGTCGCTGCCAACTTTTATTCCTAAAATCCAATTGAGTTTATAGTCTAGTCATCTACCTGGTACACCTGCATTCTCAGCCCTGGTGATTAAACAGGGAAATCGACATCATTATCATGATGATGATCATGGAAGATGTTTTTAAACATAGAATTTCGAAAATTAATAATTTGGCTATGTTTACCATCATCTTACTTTGATACAATTCTTAAGGGTGGTTTTAAATACAATTTTGCAGAGGAAAAATAAACTTGTTAAATACACTAACTCCAAGCAAATGATTTCTGAAATCTTATCAGTCTTGCTAAAATGTAATTTTTCAGAACTGACACTAAACTGAAAGAAGGTATTTTATATTTTGTGTTTAACTATAAATGCAAATTAAAATGAAACCTCTCAGCAGGGTATTTTTTAAATATGTCTACATATGGCTTTTTATTATTTTAAATACATTTAATGTATGCAGAACAACTGTATGTTTAGGAGCTTTTTGCTCGATTGGAAATGTTTTCAAACATCTGGCATGAAACATGCAAAAGCCTCCCGCTAGAAGCAATATTCAATAAATCAACCCAGGAACAACTACGTATCAAGGAAATATGTATTTTCAAGTATCAGAACTATGGAAATGCATATACATGTTCATTACGTTCTCTGGTGATATTAAAAATCTATCAGTTACATATTAAACATCGGCAATGAACGATGTAAAAACTCTTACTGTGAATCAATAAAAAGCTAAAAATATGCTTGTCTGTATATAAAACATGGACATAAAAATGACTAGTTTTACATGTTTGGAAGAATTTATTGTATATTTAATAGGGGAATCCATATGAAATCTGTAACAACCTCTTCTGAGGTATCTAAGGAGAAATTGTGTTCAACAATCCATGCAATTCCCTTCTGGAGCTTATAAAAGTGTTGTTCTTAATTCATTTTTCATTACATTACTAAATGTTGAAAGGTGTTGTTCCACCTGCTCAAATGAACTTAATACTATCATAACTTAATGAACATGAGAAACATCATTCCAAGTAGTGTCCAATGCCCAAGCCTTGCTTAATATTTATGTGTTACTAAAAAAGGCACTGATAGGTTGTTGCTATAGAAGCTGAAAACGCTGCTTAAGCGTAAACTACTAAGTAATCTACTAAGGTTAATTTGATTTAAATCCTTGGAAATAGAAGTCATTTATTCTCTAAATTGAACAGCACATTTAGGCTACAGAACAGAAACTAAAAAGTAGGTTCCCAACCCCTGGGGGTAAAACTGCTTGTAGTTCCCTGAAGAAATGTTGCTAGGTTCATGCATACAGAAATAGTACCAAACGCAATATAAACCCACAAATGGAAAAAAAATATATACACACATATTCATCCTTAACATTCATGGAAAATGTACTTCTCTGCCTGATGGATTCTCATTTGTCCCTGATCTCTGAGGCTTGGCATTCAGTCATCTTAGCTACCCCTAGCAAAGTCTTATTTCTACAAGCCACATCCATAGTCTTCTGCTCAAGAAGGCGAAAACACTGGGTTTTCTTGATAAAAAGAGCAGCTGCTTATGAATATGCCATTTGATATTGACAGTACGATCCAATCGGAACCAATGTACCATTTTTAAGTGGTCACAGATCACAAGAAATGGTTAACCCAACTTTGCTTCCTTAGGAGCTGCCAAGGACACATTCATAACCATTCAAAAGATATTTCATCTCCGGCAACAACACCTTACAAATAATCTCATTCAATCAGACTATAAACAATTAACATTTTTGTTACCTTTACACAACCCTATTAATAACTCTATTCTTTGCATGTAAGAGCACAAGGCTACTTATCAATTACTGTAAATGGTACATGCCAACTGGGAATACTCTGGTCTACAAGTACAATCTACTTTTATAAAATCAAATAAATGTACAAACTGTTGTTAACCTAACTTTTGTTAGTATGTCATTTAGGGTTTCAATTAAGCAAGCAATTAGAGGCTAACAAACCACAACCAAATTGTGTCTTTTTAAAACCTGCCTTTTAATTCTCTCATGAATATGGTTGTATTCGAGTAAATCTGGGCAGTCAAATACAATTGTTTCCAACATGCATGATATTTAGAGAAACAAGCATGTTGTGTTTCTTCCACAGTTGACACAGCTCTGTATCTTCTGCTACTTATTTTCCCAAAATAACAAAAAGCAATATTTAACACAAATAAGAGAAATATTTCACAAACATTAAGGAACATCTAATTCTCCTGGAAATGTACATGGACGAGATCGCAGTTGCCATGAATAATCAACCCCCTGATTGAATGTCGCAGAATAGGAACAGTTTTGCATAAAAATGATGATGATGATGATTATTATTATTATTATTATTATTAGTAGTAGTAGTAGTAGTAGTAGTAGTAGTAGTATAGCTCTATCCATTTATGTAAAGAACTTAATTTCAACTTGCATTTACAAATCTTACATTAGCTTGACCATCAAGCAGGTGTATTTGATTTGTGAGTATAAATGCAAATTGGCTTTAGGGAATTTTGTGAGTTGCACTTTTGTCCAAATGCAAGTGAGCTTGCTGCTGCAAATGCACAATTTTTAGCTCATAAGCACTCACAGTTTATTGAATGGACCAAAATGTGCCAAGGGTGCCAAGAAATATAACAGTATTGGTTGTCAATTCTATTGGGGTAAATAATTGACTAAGCAGAACTTCGGTAAATACAACAAATTCCTTTATGTCACTTGCATCTAATCTTGTTTTACATATCAGAATTATTTGTGTTTTAAATACAAGTCAGATGTGAAAGCATACTTTCTCCCGCCACCCGACAGCTGGGTCCAAAATGTGACACCGCTCTAATTGAGCACTGTTACATTCTATAGGGATTAAAATGCCTGAACGTATCCTTCCGGCAATGCCATCACTGACATCACCAGGGATTCCCTTTATTGTGGCCTAGTTGTGTAAAAAAAAAAGCCCTTTTAGGGCTAAAGTACAAATTAAAAAGAACTTGCTCATGAATGTGGAAGTTAACACCAAATATTGGATGCTGAAAGTTGAAGCTCCCGTAAACAGCTTTTTTTAAAATTATTTACCGTTTCTTAAAAAAGATGACTCACAAACTATTTACTAATTCACAAGCCATAAAAAATGCCCTTCTCTTTGCAAGTAAGGAGTTATTCCAGTAAAAAAAAAAAAAACACCAAATATTAACTTGCAAATCAGAGGAGATCTGAAAGTTATTAGCGATAATAACATGCAAAAAATTAAAACAGGGAGCAGAGTTCCACTGTAAGGTAGAGGTTAATAGTTACAGTATATGTCAATTATACAGAAGGTTAGGGAGCAGCTGATGCCTAATGCAATAAAGCATGGAATAAAAATTGGACAAAATAAAATTTTAGCACTTGAGGCTTCCAGTCTGTCACAAATGGATTTTAAATGCATCAAAGGGGATTTATTTTCAATGCTCAGTAACCAAATCTCGGTTTGTTGCTTCATTCAATGCGCACGTATATATAATCATGCTACATTGGAGATAGTACACTCCAGTAGCTGTCTATTGCCATTCTAGGCTGCGTCGCTCAAGGTATACCTGCACATAACCATAGTCTAACGGCTAGAATATCCAATGGAACTCCTTATGAAACCTCTTACTGGTTGTGCGGAAAAAAGCTTTATGAGCAGCCTGTGCATTAAAACTAAAAAAAGCACATTTTTGCTTTTCCCATTTTCTAGATCGTAAGAACATTTGCTTTGCCTTGCTTACCTCTTGTTATGTTTCTTTAAGCCCAAATTGTTATTCAGTGGACTACTTGTTTATCCATTATATAGAACTGCATACTAGCGTATGATGGCACTAAATGAAAAAATAAAATCTAATAAAAATAATTATTATTACTACTTTTTTTAGGTTATTATTACACATTTTCTGAAGGGATAATTATAATATTCTCATAATGCGGAGAGACTTTAAGAACAATTTGTTCCATGTGAGTCTAATTAAGGCAAGGTATCTTGGCTTTGTTCAAGATTTTAATTACACCCATTACGTTGGAATATCATTAAAGCATTAACTTGGATCACTAATATTATTATTTTAATGTTTTAACTTCCTTGAATTATTATGGACTGTATTTACCCATTTAGTTTTTTGTGTTTTGGAAGTAGATACACTTTTACATCTTAATTTTGTGTATTGTGTTTATAATTTAAATCAGCTCTCCTTCAAGGACCCTTCCATTTATTGGTATTATAAAACATCTCTTTTTGGACAGCCTTAGGGGAACATTTATGTTAGGATTGCATAAAACATATTTATTGCCGCAGGTTTAAAATGTAAAGGGGGCAGTAGTGTCTGAATCCTTTATTTCAAAAATTAGTAACGTAAACACTAAGAATTTGGCTAAATGAGTAGTGTTTCACTCAACGAAACATTACTTACTCAGTTTAATGGGATCTGCCTGTTTTCTGTTTGAGAACAAATTTCTCTTAAATAAATTGTAAAAAATATTGCTGGAGAAATTAAAGTTATTGGCTTTGCGTTACATACTTGGTGAAATAATGTGAGGGAGAACTATATTATATTCTATTATATTCTTCAGCATGCTCCAATTAAACAATGTAAAACATAACTGAGGATAATTGATTACACTATTTTAGACTTAAATTTCCTTTCTCAGTGTTTTGTTTATAAATCGTAATGTATTAAAAATGTACACAATTGTTTAGCTCATATTAATCTTTGTGTTGTATTTCCCTAACGAAGTCAAACCTCCAGAGAATACCTTCATACAACGAAAAAAGATATGTGCTGATGGAATACTTGTTTATTGCTTGCAGACATTCTTCAAATCTCTAAAATGCAGACTTTTCTGCAGCAAATTCCCAGCAATAACAAAAAAATAATACCGGTATGACTCAATAACTTCTGTTGACTGTTACCAGGACATGCAGCTATAAGTAAATATTGTGCACTACTGTAGTTTCTGTGACAAATTGGCGACAGATTTACATGAGTATTTATATGAGAAAAGAGTTACAAAAGAAGAATGTTTTTTTTGCTGCTAATGTAATATTATGAATTTATTGAATATAGATGGAATATCAAAAGCACATCAGAGACAGCGAATACTTCTAAAAATGACAGCTTGTTTACTTTATCTGTGATTTCTAATTAGGCACAAAGGGCATCGTTGATGCTGCAGCGTTTCTCAAAATGTTAATTATCTTGCGTGCTTTTAATATGATCGTTTATTGCTGACCAAGCATTCTAGAAGCATTTCCAGTGTGCATAAAAGACCAAATATAGGGACTAGAAACCAATAATGTCACTTTGCTGCCTGATATAAAACAAGGACATTTGATGAGGACTAAACTATCAGTTAGTGAGTCTCTGCTTGAGGCAGATAAGTTGAGGAGGCTTCTTGAAAGTCGTCTTATAGCCCTAACCATACATTATTATACAGGGTTGTGTCAGCCTTTCTAGCAAGTGAAGTTTACTGAGGTTGCCCTTTCATAATTCTTGTGATATATTGGAGTTAAAATGTGGAGCTGCCTTGCGCTCTTCTGATTTGGGGAAAACTCCATAAAGATTGTGAAGATATTGCTGGGCTAAATGAATTCCATAAGGAGAAAAGACCCACAAAAGAGCAATTTCTTCATCCCATTGTAGTAGATGCAAGGTTTAGCGGGTTAAATGTGTAATGCGCTTTAATCAACAGATCAGTTCATTTATTTTTACCATGTACCGTGTGTAAATGATATAAAATATGCCTGGAAGTTGTTAGTGCTTTGTTAGTGCCAAAGTTCAGTATCTGTACATAGATGATAAGAGGATGTTGGCTGCATAACAATCTGATAGCAGAAGGGCAGATGGAATGTCAAGACCTAAATACAAAAAATAAATACAACAAAAGTGTGGCTGGCATCATCTCACTTGGTTATTGTGTATGAGATTCATGCGTTGCCATCTGGTGGTACACCTAAAGAGAAAAGGATGAGGCATGACGTTATTGTCAAATAACATTTAATTTAGGTTGGATGAAATATTAAGAAAACAAAACAGCAAACCAATTGGAAAGATAATTAATTTAGTTTAGCTGACAAAGCGGTTACTATGTTAAAAATATATGTACCATAAATGTTAGAAAAGCCCTCAGAATTACAAAATGTGATGAAGGTTGATTAGAAGATTGACCTTGCTGTTAAATGTAAAGACTTCAGTGACCTCAACCTTCATGAATCCTCTTGTAATATATTGATAGGTATTTTCATATCATGGTGTGGTCCTATCTTACACAAATATTCTTAAACTGGTTAATTTTAAACAAAATGTTTTATATTGTGGTCAAATATTGTCGCTCAGTGATGCCTATTATAGTACTCACTAGAGCTATGTAGGAAATAAGAGCGTGCCTTCCAAATAATTATTCTTGATTGGACTGACGTATATATGTTCAATACCAAGGAGGTAGTTGGCAGATATAGTATTTTCATTCTCTCCTAAGTGTGTATAATTTGCAGCAAGGCTAGATCCTTTAGGGATTTAATAAAAGAGCAGTTGAAATATAAAAGAATCAGCGTCTGAAATTTGACAA
>VKOC01000008.1:10147952-10172894 GCA_009364415.1 Spea multiplicata | reverse complement strand
TTTAGCCAAATAAAACTGCACAAGGCTGGAGCACACTGTGGCTACAAGCTGGATTTAAGATGGATGACGCACAGGTGAGGATTTTGGTGGCCATTTTATGGAAATAAATAAAATAGAATCCTCAATGTGAATAAAAAATGACATCAGTGCTCGGCATATAATACAAGATGGAATTTTATGTGATGGGATTGGGAGTAATCAGTAAACTAAAAAAGTCATCATACACAGGACGCCTGAAGCCACAATTTAGTGCCACTGATCCTTTTTAATAATATATGCAAAGTAAATAACACAAAACCTTTACTTTTCCTCTCACTGATTTCTGGACCTAGAAAGTTTTGTCCTCTGAAGTGACTACACATTCAGGAGGGTATTTTATCTCCGTATAAGTAAAATTAAATAGTTCAATTTATTCCTACAGAAAGTAAAGTGCCAGGAAACAGATGACCGAAAACATATCATGACAGGCTCTGCCACACCGACATTCAAACACACACCAGGACAGGCCCTGCCACACAGAGACCCAAACACACACATCAGGACAGGTCCTGCCACACCGACACCCAAACACACACTTCAGGACAGGTCCTGCCACACAGACACCAAACACCACGTCAGGGACAGGCTCTGCCACAGCCGACCACAAACACACATCAGGACAGGCTCTGTGTATTACCCCCAGCCACACACACCCCTGGTTATATAGATTTATATATTATTGATACCCAGCCATCCCCCTTTTGTATTATTTAAGTTTTAATGATGTCCCACAGGAATTCCCCCCCTCCCTTAAATATAGGTCCAAAGGGGCGGGACAAAGAGCCTCACTGAGGCACTGCCACTGAGCAGCACGGTGTGTGGGCAAACCGGCCGCCTAATAAAATTAAAGCGACTGGCGTGCACACATGGCGGTCTTACCACCTCACCTCACGGCCGCACCATGTGAACATTGGTCTGCCGGCCCACCTGGTTATGATTAGTTATAGCCTGTTGGCCCAGTGATTTTTATGTACCTATGTATGGGCATGCTGTAATCTCAGATAGCGAATAGAGGAAGACAAATGTTCCTCATCTTGTATTATTGATGGTCCCAACTTAGATCACAAAAGAAAATTCTTATTTGCATATGATCTCACGTGACAAGAATCAATTAAAAGTGCCAGTTAACATTTTGTACTTGCACACAAATCCGCTGTAGTTCTGATGCCTAGAGTTCAGATTTGGTGCGATTGTTTTCATTTCTAGGGGTTACCTCAGACAATTATATAGTGATCTCTGTGCTCCTGTGGAAACTGAGATGGAGTAGACATTCATGGAGCAGAGACGAGAAGGTCCCTGTGTGTACACTTGATTATATAACGATTGAGGTAACTGTGGATAACCGTAGCCAGTAGACTAGGTCCTTTGCAAACACAGAGAGGTGATGCAGAGGAAGTTGGAAAAAGGGAATGGTAACACCCGGGACTAACCCGTTTATCGAAATACCAACAAGGGACATTGAAATCTGACGCCAAGTGCCAGCTGCTTTTTTTTTTACAGCAAAATGTGCTTTGGGTTGTTTGTTTATTTGTTTTCCTTAGCTCTTTCGATTAACGGTGTATATGAACTCTGAAGGATGATCCTGTGTTATCCTATGTTGTTCAGCTCAGGGGGATAGAGTGGCAAGATATTAGTTGGGAACGGATGAATGTTATGGAAGCTAGGTTTAGCTAGACTAGTCACAGGAATTGATCATGTGTGTTGTTCATCTACTTATTGGATATATAGGTGGATTGAGTAGGACTGTCCACCGCCCCCCACCCCCCCCCCACCGAATTTTTATAATAAAGGTTACATTTAATATATACTTAGGAATATTATTGGGAGGATTCAGTTCCTTATTTAGTTTGAAAGCAGAGAGCGGCACTCAGTTCTTGTGCATTAAGCCAAAGAATGATTGTATTTTTTTTATAATATCTTAACAATGTTTGGAAATAATGTCTTTGGAAGGTGGAAGTGAAACATTTAAAAAAACATGCTCTAATTTGTCAATATTTCACATACATCATTCAATGTTTGTTGCCAGCTATATTCTTTGCAAAACATTATTTTTTTTTTCTTCAGTATTGTATTTATTGTATTTATTGTAATTTTTTACACATTAATGGCCTCTTTTTCTCTCTGTTGTAATGCCTTGCCGGCATTTCTACTTGAGATCTAAATCCATAAATTAGATCTACAAATCTAAATCTACAAAATACACAATCTTTGCTCACATATGTTAACAAACTCATCATAGTAGTGAAAAGTCCAAAACAGGCCATCTGATTTTACTATAAACATAGAATATTGTTTACATATGTATGGGAAAGCTATAATGTTAGCTAACTAATAAAAGAAGAGATGTATTCCTCATCTCGGATTATGAAGGGTCAAAACTTAGATCACCTTCTGGTGTGTGTGGGTGTAGATGAATCAAAATACGATGAGACTTCAATAAATTGTTAAACTAATCCTTTTTTGGAGTTTATTTATAGCTCCTCCACCAAGTGATTGTTCATAATGTCCACTCTATTGAGATCTCCAAATACCTTCTCTTACAAAGCACATTGAACTTACTGGCTAATTTTAAATCTGAGACCCACTCTAAATAACAAAAGTAAATAAGGAAATGATTTCTTACTAGAAATCTGTGATACTCCTACATTTTCACAGTAATAAGATAATGTCACTTGCTGAATGCCATAAAAGCAAATGCCATAAAAGCATAAAAGCATCAATAAATGATAAAATGTACATTTTCAAGATGTCTTTTTAGGGCACAGACAGCCCACGCTTAACTACAAAAACAGCAAGTATCTAAGTGTCAGTGTCTTACTAGACTATGAAAATGTCAGTCCCAGGACCAAATGGGTTGTTTACTGCTCATTAATATATACAACAATTAAATTAAATTAGACTTTTCACCCAATCTGGCTCTACACTCTTGCCATTGCTAAATGGTGATAGCTGGACCTGCCCACCATACCCTGGATGTTGAAAAAAAAGGGATTACTTAATTGTCAGTTGTTACAAATTTTTTGCTTGCAAACTAAAGATTAAAATACATTATAAGCATAATAATAATGATAATATTTTTTTCTTGGACGGAACTTGCTGCAGACAGACTAGCAGAGAGCTCCTGAAAGTATCTCTTGAATGATGCTTCATAAATATCATACTAAATACACTTACATGTCAAATATTTGAAAGAAACATTTACTTTGGAGGTTCAGAGGCTTAGATGTAATTTATGGAATGTACTTTACTAAGAGGGTGGTAGATAAATGGAAAAGTATGCAGCCATAGAAACCATAAACAGCTTCCTAAAATCCCGCTTATTACTTAAATACACTTGTTGGCAAATATGGAATATGTATATAGAAACAGAAAGGGTTTAAGAGCAGCCCATGGGCTTTGTCTCCCTGATACCCTTGTCAGCCCTCATGGTGAGGGACTGGAATTGCTCAATATGATGTGCAAGACAGAATGTTAGCAAAGTGTACCAGAATATTATGTTTATTGTGGTCTACCAATATTACCCCAACTTAAGATCTAAGCAATCACAATCATGTTTATGCATATGCAGGAAGAGGGTAAAATAGTGGGGGGAGGATACTAATTTCCCATGAAACCTAGTGTAATAAGAGCAAAACAGATCAGATAACAAATAGTTGAGTAACTCAGTCTCGCTATAGTTTGGATCCTTTTATTAGGATTGACACAGTCCTGCCAGTGTCATGTTGTGGTGTCATGTGGCAATTTAATGACCTGCAGATCATCTTGTCATTCTACATTTTGGAAATATGAACGTTGTTCTTGCCCACAGGTGTCAGCCATGTGAATATTAAATAGTGCTTTCCACTGATAAGCACATTCTGGTTACATTACAGCATTGATATGCATTACACAATGAAATACTGTTTTGTATCTCAATAATGAAAGCACAATGAAAGGTGTTACACTGAATATGTTAAACAGGTGTTGGCATTGCATTTTTTATACCTGATCATCGTTGTATGAACCATAGAAGGTCCAAGCTGCGACACTCATAGGTAACAGAGTTTCCATACTGCTGTCACTCATTCGCAATCCCCATCTGTTTTGTGAGGTTGTCAGTACAGATGATAAATTGATCTTTAATTGTATTCTCACCTGAACTCACCTATACTGTTGCTTATAATAATTTAAAAGCTGATGTTGCTCTGAGAGGAGGGGTCTATGCTTCTTGGAAGTAGATGTGGGAGGCTACCGAGGATCTTAAGGGTATGATAACAATTGTATCAATTGTATCATAACAATTGTATCATTTAGTTGTGGTGTTATCAGTGAGTTTTCTTTTGTTATGGTGATAATCTTTTGTTATGGTGATAGAGAGTGAGTAATTTCCCTTTAATTTCGTATATAAAAGTAAATTATTAAACCAAATCTGCTTGAAAAGTTGGAATGGCCACTTATGTGGTTTAATAGCAATAGCCATTAACTGATTGCAAACTGTATATTTTATTCATTCATCTGCAACTGCTTTCTCAATACTACCAAGAAAAAGTCATATTCGATGTGCAATAACAAGCAACACATTTAGAATATTTCTTAATACCCGATTAGCCATATTGTATTAATACTGCATTTTAGTGTAATGCATCTTAGTAATAAAAGATACTTAGAGCATGAACTGCATAATAGGGACATATACTACATATATACAAAACATACAACACAAATTTTGTACTTTGAGGTCACAATAACCCAGTTTATTACAGAATAGCAATACAATGTATACTCCAAAAAATGCGCATGCAAAGCCCAGATGGAAAATGTAAGCCCATAAATGTAGGTCTTTGGTTAAAATGCATTGACCTAAAAGGGAAAAATAATTCCTTATGAATTGGTCAATGTATTTTTTAAGACTATATGTGAACCTGAACAACATCTGAAACTGATCCCCAGATGCAAATGCCCAAATCAAGATAATTAATACATAATGAAAGACTTTACCTTCGCACACTTTGCTCTTAAACATTTGTGGATAGAAGTAACAAATTGAAAATTTGTATATTTCTACATTGTTGATTAACTATGATAGCATCTAATTTGGATGTCTGTTGGTTAATCTCTGTTCATAATTTGGCCATGTCAGATGGAATCCAGAAAGAGAAAGAAAATGCGATGGGAGTGCGTCTGTGGTTTATCCTTAACAATACCCATCAATAAATAAATGAATTAATACATATAAAATAAAATAAACAATGTCTACATAGTATTTTTGTTCTCTGGAGCCTTGACTCTTAAGGACCTGGATCTCTAGAATCACATGTTGTGTATGAGCTCTTGAAATGAACAGCTGTAACTGAAAGGCAACAAGAAGTCCAGTTTATAGAAATAGGTGCAAAGCATGCCTGGATATCTAATTTTCTCCCTATTAGAGGGCAGGCTTGTATTGTGTGTTCTGTGAAGCTAATTTCTTTTTGATCAAAAGACCCACATCATTGAGGCTAGTAATGACTATTCATTCTATTTTGCTTCAAAAACCTCTTTTTTTTCTTGTGGCTCTCCTGCTTTATTTTGTAACCGTTATGTCTTTCCAAAGGAAAAGCCTCATTTGTGCTTTTATGATGTCAATTAACATAGAATATAATTTCATTATTTATCCTATAAAGCCCTTTAGAAACCTAATTTAGCAGGCCTTAGATATTATGATTAAGTCTATAAGGACATGTAATATTGAATTAGATTTTTTGATTTGAAGGGGAATAGAAGGTGCTATTTTTATACTATAATTCTCACAGAGGTGTTATTCCCAGATAATTAGAAACTTAGAAACAACAATTGTGAGGCTTGTCTTATTCATAGTAATTAGGAATAAGAAATATCATGAATTTGGTTAATAAACAAAAAAATGTAATATGTAAGTCATGGAAATTTTAGATGAAAATGTTCAATTTTTGCATGTGTAGTTAGAAATAGACTTGTGTTATAAACCTTATAGCAGTAAATAGCTATTATTTATGTGTAGGGTGAATTATATATGTGATTTTTTTTTTACTGTTTTATGAATAGAATTGGGGCCAAATAATTTTAAACTATGACAGCTATTTATCCTACTAAATACATAAACACAAACTAAATCATTACATAGAAACATAAATGAAGTCAGGAGAGACCAAGAAGTTACAGCTACTTCATAAAAGAAGAAATAAAAGTTTAGTCAGCCTTTAATACACAAACTTGAGGTGCAATTTAACCTTTTGCGTGCCTGAAATATGATTGCTCTTGCTTTCTCCCAGGCTGCATTTTACATAGAAACAGAATTTAATGACAGATGAGAACCATTGGGTCCATCTAGCCCGACCAGTTTTCCCTTCTCTAAAGACATCTTGTCTTAGATTCAGGATGACCTTATGCCTATCCCATACATGTTTAAGTTCTCTCACTGTATAAACCTCTACCACTTCTGCTGGGAGGTTGTTCCACTTATCTACCATAAGAAAATGTATTATTATACTAAAGTATTAAAATGTGCTTTGCACACTAGCTGGTTGCTGAACGGTTAATTCTCTGTCACCCTGATGGTAAACCTGCACCTGGGACATGGAGTATGCCTTTGTGTGACTAAAGGACACTGGGGTGCCTGTTTGCTAACTATTGAAGAATGTGTGCTTTATGCCTAATAACCCTGAGAAAACCATGTTTCTTTTTTTATTTTTTAATGAATTGCTTATGTCCATCTGACATTGCTTGGACATCCTTGGCCATCTCTCCAACATCCAAATGTGGATTTGATGGCAGTCAAGCAGTGGTGGTCTCTCCTTTACAACACTGGTAATTAGTGGCTTGTTAGAAAAAAATCCTTATTAACCAGTAGCCATGTTCTAGCAATACCCCCCTACCGCTGCCTCTATTACTACTAGAGGATTACTAGAGGATCAGTGTGTCTAGCCCTAATAAACAAATTCCAGAACAACACCTGAATGACCAGCCTTAAGGAACTTGCTAATTAAGAAATTTGGCCACTAGCTCTCTGTTGCTGTAATGGGAAGCAGTTCTGCCTTGCAAAAAGCCATTGAATGGCACTGTAAGCGGTCTATGGGCATGAGAACACTCGGTTTGCTGCCAGCAAATTCTCCATTTAATGCATCGCTTAAAAAAAAACCCACAATAAAAAGAGAAAATGTTCTTCCAATCGGTACATTGTTCTTAAACATCCATCTGTTAATTTTCTGTAAGTTTGTATCCGATCGCAAGGCATGGGTATATACCGCACAAAAAAATTAATAAACGAAAATAAAATGTATAGTTGTTCTTCTGCAAGCCTTTTTAATTATAAGATCACAAAATGAAGCATTGGTGATTAATTACGCCTCTGGAATATAGATTCCACCCTTTTTGAACTGAATAATCATAAGTCAGCAGTAGAATTCAAATAATTAAACATCACTTATTTTTCGATTTTGAGATGCTAAAATAAATAATAATAATAATAATAATAATTAATTGTATTATTTACGATTTACAAATCTAAAAAAAAAAAATTAAAGCCGCAGGCTGTAAAAAAAGGCAAAAATGCATAAAAATGAGATGTTTAATTACAGATTACGAGAAAAATAATGCATGAAATAAAAATTAAAATGAAATGTTACAAGTTATGAAAAAAATCCAGCAAAATATGAAATAAAATTTGATGAATATTTATTCGCACTTTTTATGTACTTAGAATTATGTATTATTTACTTTGTTTTTGCAGAGTGTAATTTTGACATTGTTGACATCGGTAATCCTTATTAGTTAAAACGGGTGGCACCATACTAACTTCTATCGCACACTGGCATTGAAAGAGTCGACAGAAAGATTAGACAACCGTGTATTTTGTCTCATAGTTTTTTTATGGTCATATAACAGGGCAGCTCATTAAACAAAACACTGATCAAAAAGACTGGTGTAGATTGGCAGACTCTCATTAATTTAACATATACATGGTTTATATTAAACTTGGAAAAAATATAGAATGAATAGTCAAGATCATTTAATACACAACCACAGTGCATCAAATGGAATTTTAAATGCCACTTATACCGTAATTTGATATTCTGCTTTGCAATGAAATTCACACTAGAACATTTTTCCTAATGATTGGCCTTTTGATATATATATGTATTAAGCTTCGTATATTTCGTATATTTTTAACTCTATATTTTGCTGCTCGCCTAGCGAACGAACTGAAATGTCTGTGGTGCAGTTCACATAGTGGCCAGTAGGGGAAGCCATTGCAACATAGAGAATTCCTTTGCGGTTTCTAAATTGCGGTGTAGCCCTCTCCCTGTCTCCAATGTGTTGCTTCCTGATCATTTTCTCTTATCCTCTATAACTTAGATAAATTCAGACATAGATTTAACTAAGAAGAACTCCCAACTCCCATCCTGTGATAGCCATGAAAGGGAAGATATATCTTAAATAAATATATTAGGTAAGTACTTTTTTTTAGATATCCACAGACTTCATGTAAATAATATTCTGTACATAATGAAACATCCTGGTCAGGGCACAGATTAACCCTTTGTCAATGGATAACGCATTAGCCTGGACTTCAAAGGGTTAAGACGGCCATTTAACTGAATGCGAGGATCACTTAGCACGTATTTTTTATTTAATTTAATATACACGCGTTTATTTTTTTGTGTTACCCTAATGAGAATTTTACCCCTCAGGAATCAAAATAATTTGAATGCTGATGTCTGCATTTTTTAAGCCTATATTCATACTTCCTTAAATTGATCATTTCAAGAAACACCTTGTTACTTTTCCGGTTTTTTTATCTCGATATCTGTACCAATGTAAATTAACCCCCCATATAATAGCTTCCCCATATAATTAATCAATTTTCCAGTTTTTTCCCCCCAATTCCTAAGAGCTTACTTCATAATGTCTAAATCAATTAATGTGCTTAATTTCCATTGAAGATAACAACATAAAAGAGAACTTTCCCAACATGGACATCTTTAATTAATTATAATAATTGCACCCTCGCCTATATTTAAAATGAACACAACTAGTGATTTTGATCGCTAATATTTGTCTCCCTCTGTCCTTTATTATGCTTTTAATTTAATTACAATAATTTAACTTAAATTGCCTAGTACACTTGACATCTAATATAACCTAAATATTAATCTTTAAAATGTTTAAAAAAAATACAATTCTAAATTCCATGTATCTTTACAGTATTTATTTTTAATAGGCGATATAAAGCGCTTGCCAGTGATTGACATTTGATGTATTCTTGAGATAATCTTTGCTCTTGTTAGGATGCTACTGTCCACTGAGAAGTATGTGCCCTTTTCCTGATAGGGAAAGATAGGGTCAGAGCTATGGATGACTAATTCCGGATGTTTAGGACCCAAAATAAAACCCTTTTTTTCAAGATGCCCCTTTCTCAATAGGTAGGCAACACTAATAATGCAGTTTATTCTTCTAAAATTATAAAATGTCAATATTAACACAAATATTTGTGTTCATTTCAGAAACATGTTTTTTTTAAGTAAAACTTATATCCGTTGCATCCTTACACTTGATATTAATATAATCACTTTACGCATTTATGATCAATATATTTTTTGATGTATAAATGAAAAACCAAATAGGTACAGACTTTGCAACTCCTTAAATAAATGACATTTATAATGGTCCTTTTGAAAATAAATGCATCCCTATACCCTTTAAGTTATATTCAAAGTTATTTAATTTGAAATCTGAAAAAAAAGCTTAAAATTATAGAATTAAACTAATTAATATTTGAATTATTTCAAATTGAGCCAAATTTGTGGTTGTCGAATTATTCTCTTTTGTGCGTCATCCACTTTCTCCAATTACAGCAATATGCATTATTACATGAGAAGCTAATTTTATTATTTGAGAAGTGTTAATTAGTGTTTTCTGAAGTGCTAAGCCCAGGGGGGAGGATTTGTATCTGTTTGTCTTTCTGCACCTGTAATGCTCAGTATTTTGAGAGATTTAGACGGATTTGGGAGAATCAAGAACCCTTTGCTAATAAGGTGTTATAAACATAGTTTACACCAAGGAAAATATTTTTTTTTTGTATTTAACCTGTCACATACATAAAATAAAACGTACATACAGTATATCATTATGACCAAAGCAATATGCCATTCATAAATAATATATTCCAAAATAAAATATTTTTATGTTACTTGTATATTTTATTTTTTGTTATATATATATATATATATATATATCCAATTCCTTTTTAATATTTAAATTTCTTTTTGTGTTAGGGTCAGTGTTGGTAATTCCAGATTAACCCCCAGTTCAGGAAGAAAATATTTTAAATTATTTTCCCGAGCGGCACTATTAACTGTGCAGAATAGATTTCTAAGCTGAGAGGCTGACCAACGTCTAATTTTAATCGGCTAATTATTAAGATTTGTAGAACAAAATGTTAGGTAGGCAGTTACAAATACGAAAAATGGTTAAATTGCTTTGGGCTGTGTAGCCCTAGTAATTAAATGCATGGGAAGTTGCATTAGATTTTTGTGTTAACCATTTCGTTGATCCATAGTGTGGACAAAGGACATTCCCGAAAGAGTTAATGCGCCAAGAGACAAAGAAGCGGAATTTCTTTCCACAATGTACTAAAATCGATTTATAGTTACACTGAGGATTATGTAATCTCTATGTGATTTTCTATAAAATAGTTATATATTTATTATACTAATTATGCATTTTTTAGAGGTTTATTTTATAACTATTATATTTAAATGGCAGAAAAAAACCCATATATATATAGAAGGGATCTTGACAAGATCAAGCCCAATCAATGAATTATCATAGAAGACACAAGTGTGTGTGCAACAGGTTATATATGAGAAAACACAGTATACCCTATGATTAACTAGACTTATTTTTTTATACAATTTAAATATATTTATACTTGCGTGATGAATGCATTAGTTCGGGCATTAAAACTGATTTCTGGCATTCCTGGTTAGAAAGCAATGTAATCAGAATAACATACAGGAATTATTATATTATAAATAAAAAAGCTTTAAAAAAAAGTCGTTGGGGGGGCGTGTTTTGGTAAATACAGTCACCCATTTAGAGCCCCAGTGGAGGCAGGTAGATGGGGGGAGGTCTGAGCTGCCTGGGGTTATGGGGGGGTGAATAGATCCCCTGTGATTGACAGCTGTGCCCCCCCCACCACTTTCTTTTCTCTGGCAAAAGCTTAAAGTTACCATGGCAAACTTATTCTCCTAGCAGCCCATCCCCCCACCTGCAGCCAACTGGAAGAAAAACCTAAACTGGCAAAGTGATTGGAGGAGGTCCCAACATCCCACAAATTATAGGGGCATTCAAACTTTACAATGAAGGGGGGGGGGGGCACAGCTGAGGTTCCCATAAAAAATGGGTAATTGCACTACCAGAAAACAACCCTTGTGCTGCTCACAGTACTTTTGGATTAATTTTAAATTAGCCAACAATTAAGATTAAAGGGTTAACAATAATAAATACAATTAATTATTCCAGGATTGCGGCCATTGCAACACTGATGACCTGTATTATTTACAGCCCTGATTCTCTGATTTTACAACTAAAAAGTAAAGTTTTATCATTTCTAACAATTATCCTAGCCTGCATGTACCCCCATGGGTGTGTATATATATATGTTGGCGTCTCAGCAACCAACCATTAAAGTGTTGCCTTGTCCTTACCACCGCACCTGTGTGCCGGCAGAACTGCTTAACTACCACACATAGAAACAGAATATGAGGGCAGTTAACCATTCAGCTCATCTACTCTGCCCTGAGCCTTAATCAGTCCTTGGTTTTGTCTTAGATTCAGGATAGCCCATCCATGTTTAAACCCTCTCACTGTTTTAGCCGTTACCATTTCTGATGGGAAGTTGTTCCATTTATCTACCACCATCACAACTGCCCTGATGTCTCAATACTTTCAGGTTGGTGATAGAGGTATGGAAGACACCTCTGTTGTTGGTCAACGAAGCATCAGATGTGGGTGCTTTAAACCGAATTTACAATGTTGTTAACCCCCACACCTCTGATTAGGACCTGAAAAGGTAAACAAAAGTCCATTATCACTGCCACCTGCCCGCTTTTCTTAAAGAAAACACTACAATTTGACAAAAAGCTTCTTTCAATAAGTATATTAGGGAAACCAATGATTATTTCTGAGGATCTTGCTCACCTGAGTGGGTCATTAGACACCTTCTATGATTCGGTTTTAAAAACAAATAAATCCAAGCATTGTCCTTTAAGTGTTTATTATTTAATCTTGCCAAACGGAGGAAGGAGATAACAGATGTATCAACCGGCTGGAAGACCGACTTACTGAGTCAGTCTGTACAGGGTTAATTTTTAAAGGGACTTTTACCAAGTACTGCACAGCAATAAAGAGATATAAGAAACAATTGGATCATTGTCTTGGGAGATAATATAGACTTTGGGAAATAGATACTATGTTTCAATTAGTTCTTATCAAATTACTAGTAAGATACAAAACAACTAACACGTTTTAAATGTTTCTAAATATCCATTTCTCATAAAAAAGTTTACCCTAATAAAAATATTAAAAATAGTACTATATATATATTATATATATATATATATATATATTAATATTCAACAGTTTAAATATAATGATATATTAAGGAAATTTACTGAAATTGACAGATTTTTTTCCTCTATTTTCTTTCTGTTTTTAGCACTAAAGAAATAATAAATATACACATATACCTAGAGTTGTGTTCTTTGTATATATATGATGGAGCTGTGTAAATTAATAAATGATAATAGCCCCCCCCCACAAAAAAATTGTAAACGGAACCTTAAAACGATAAAATAAAGATAGGGGGAAAAAATGCTGCATTCTGAACTTTGTTTTCCAATATGACGTCGGAGGACGAGTAATAATTTCATCGTTTGGGTTGGAATAACTGCGAATTAACCCTTTGCGAGTTTTAGAAAGTATTTATAGTTTATCACGCGCTGGGTGCAATGACCCATGTGCCGCTATCAGACAGTAAAAGGTTAACGTAGGTTTTGGTTGGGGATGGGGGGGGATGGGCTGTGAGCTGATTTGTGATTGGCTGGTGGGAGGTGATTAATATGCAGTCACTCTGCATCCCGCTCATAGTCTGTGCATAACAAGAGAGGGAGTCGGAGAAGTTTTTGTAGAGTGGCGAGACCGTCCTGTACAGAGACACCGCCACCAACACGCAGCGATCAGGCTTCTCTCCGCTGGGATCTTGCAGTCCCCACTATCCACAGCTACCAATGTATAGCATGCTGGACACCGATATCAAGAGCCCAGTGCAGCAATCTAATGCACCAAACGGGGGCAATCTGACACCCGGGGGCAATGGGAAAGGCAGCGCGTCCGCTGCTGACCAGGACAGAGTCAAGCGCCCCATGAATGCGTTCATGGTATGGTCCAGGGGGCAGAGGAGAAAGATGGCCCAGGAGAACCCCAAGATGCACAACTCTGAGATCAGCAAGAGACTGGGGGCTGACTGGAAACTTCTCAGCGACGCAGAAAAGAGACCGTTCATCGATGAAGCGAAAAGGCTCAGAGCTGTACATATGAAGGAATATCCGGATTACAAGTACAGACCCAGGAGGAAGACCAAGACCCTCCTGAAGAAGGACAAGTATTCCCTGCCTGGCAACCTTCTGGCTCCAGGAGTAAGCCCGGTGAGCAGCTCGGTTGGGGTTGGCCAGCGGATAGACACTTACGCCCATATGAATGGTTGGACTAATGGGGCTTACTCGCTGATGCAGGACCAGCTCGGATACACTCAGCATCCCGGCATGAACAGTCCCCAGCTCCAGCAGATGCACAGGTATGACATGAGCAGCCTGCAGTACAGTCCCATGATGTCTTCTGCCCAGACCTACATGAACGCAGCTTCCACCTACAGCATGTCCCCAGCCTACAACCAGCAGACCTCAACAGTCATGAGTCTTGGATCCATGGGGTCCGTGGTGAAATCAGAACCCAGCTCACCCCCTCCAGCCATTACCTCTCACACTCAAAGAGCCTGCTTGGGAGACCTGAGAGATATGATCAGCATGTACCTACCTCCAGGCGGAGATGGTAGCGACCCGTCTTCCCTCCAAAGCAGTCGGCTACATGGTGTCCATCAGCATTATCAAACTGCTGGGACTGGGGTCAATGGCACTGTACCATTAACGCATATTTAAGACTTTAGGACTTTAAATTAAAGGACGCTTTGCTTGCCTGACAAGCTGATCAGAATGCATAAAAACTTGAGGACAAGGAATCAAAGGGTTGTTTCTGTTTTATTTTATTTTTTTGTTTTGTACAAAGGTTTGCGCAAACTTCCTTTATAGAGCACAACATTTTATGTACTTCTGGGGGTCGTGTGGGGGGTTTTAAAGAGTGACTCCCTAGATGAGCTTTCTTTTTTAAAGGTCTTGCATCTTCAGTTTTAGAAGTAAATGGGGAGGCATTAACCAGAATTAAATGTTTACAAGTTTTATGAAACCCGGAAGACCTGAATTTGGGGTTTATCCAAACTGTAGGTTTTTATTAACTTTTTTTTAGACTTGATATTTACAAAGAGCTGTGCGGGTCGCAAACGCAAAGTTTTATGTTTTTGTTTTTCTTTAATTTATAGAAAAAAAATTTCATCGCCTGTAAACTTCTGTACATTTTTGTTTTGTTCATGAAACTTTTACTGTGAATTTGTTTAACATATCATCAAATCTATTTAGTTTTTTTTTTGTGTTTATTTTTTTTCCCGTTTCTAAAGACTTTTTTGCGTTGAAAGTAAAACAAAAAATTAATAAATTTTTTCTAAGAGGAACATGCGACTCTTCTTTCCTGTATACTAAGTATTTATTGGAGTGTTAACTCATAAATGCCCTTTAAGAATTATTTGCACATGTATGTGTTAAATACATCTTTTAAACCCTAAGATCGGTGCACCTGACTCGATTGTGAAATGTGCTTCTGAAAGGAATCGCAACAAATATTTGATTTTTTTTCTAAATATATTACATTTCTTGTGAAACATTGAGCAGCCTTTCAATTTAACCCATCTGATGCTTTTCACATACATATTTGTGTTAAATAGGGATGCTGTAAAATAAATTACAAATGGGGCGGTTTAATAAGGGTTAACAGCAGATTTTCCAGCTGTTAAGTGTGGTCTCTGCTCTCCTAGGGGATTTTTTTTCTTTCCCCCATGGGAGTAGCTGTCAGACTTTAATTTGAAGGGGCTACAGGGTAACATCCCTTCTCCCGCCTGCAAATGACAATAGGAGGGGGACATGTGTACAGAGGCTTGCTGAGGTTTGTCCTCCCAGCTGCACTCTGGAGTTCACCTGCCATCTGCTATGCCTAACAGGACTCTGCTTTCTCAACTTGTTCCACTTCTTGCCTTTAACCCATTCAATGGCAATGGAGAGAGCCCCAACATATGTGAATGTGAATTTGTTCCTTTCTATGTTACAACACTGACAGCAGTTTCTTTGGGTGAGGACTAACCTAACTTAAACTACCCAGGCCATTTTTTTTTATTTTTTTTTTGCAGCCTGAAAAAAATATCTATTTTGTGTGATGTAGCCTGTGTTCGCAAAACGGCCGCCACAACCCTTGCACCCACCGATCAGCAAACCATTGCAGAATTGCATGCTTAAAGAATAAAACTATACCTTGATTTATACCCCTGTAGCTCTTGATGCTGTCATAAAGAGGTGAGTTTTAGCTGAATATATGGGTTCTTTACCTTTTAGAAATATGAATAACCAGCACAAATATTTTTGTGAATATACTCGTGCAACACTTTCCCCATCATGTGTGACTTTTTATGATTGTAACATCAGCATTTTAGAGCCTGACATCCTTATACTAAGGCATTTCACCTTCCAAACTCCGTCTCTTTGCATAGATTCTATCTCTACTCTCTAGTATCTGAAGTTCTCTGCTCTCAAATGGTGTGGTCCCAATGGGCTTCATAAGTTGTGGTAACGGCACTTGGTAGATGCCAGGCACTTAGTGGGAATATAAAGGCGTACGTGGTGGAAAGTTTTACCCATGGTTGGTGGTTGAAGTGGGATTCAATGCTGGGAACCACAACTGTTCATCTGGATGCCTCTAGAACAAATATCCCATAAGAGTCTATAAATCTAATTTAAAAAAAATTGAAATTATTGCTCATGTGGCATCATTATCAAAAGTTCTGAGTATGCGTTCAGGTGGAGATTATCATCGATGTAATAAGTAATGTTAGGTGGGTTATTCCATAGTATTAAAATGATCAAATCAATGAAAGTTGAAAATACATGGACCTGATATTGGAGACTAGCTGGTGTCAGAGGGAAACAGGCTATATGCCATCGAATATTATTTCTATAGGTTTAGTTTAACAAATAAAGGGGTTTATTCACTGCAGTGAAATTGCAGAAGACAAGAGACATGGTTTTAATTCTCTCACTTAACTGTTCATAATGAAGTGGCAAGTTCCTTTAGCAAAAAGGGCTAGGAAGGTTTGTAATCCCTTATTATACAGGACAAGCCAAGCTCTTCATGCAGCAGAAAATCTCTTGGTTTGGCTCTCCATAATGTATGGTGAAACTCCAAGAAACTCATTTCAACTCCCCCTTTGGTGAATAGACCAAAACATCATCGTGTTTTCATTCCAAAAGTTATTTAACTCACAGTGGGATGCGCATTTACACCCTGACTTACCAAAGCGGGGTAGACGTTTAGAGGTACGTTCAATAAAAGCCCATCACCCTGACACGCAGGTTCCGAGGAGACTTTGTAAAGCAGTATTTAGCAATATAGCATTAGACATTTCAATGACACAAACAATTCATTCTATATCGCTGAACTCTATGCATCATATTGGGTTCTGGATTTTGCCAATTCCTTTTGAGGTTCTCTGAAATCATACAGGGCAATCGCTCTTTAAGCAGATTGTAGAACAGGTAGTCTTGATACCCTTTTGGAACTTTTATGAATATTTTTTGACAATTTCTCAGATATTAACCACAGCTTAGGTTTAAGGGGTTTAATACCATGTATGCAACTGACCTCTCTTCCCTATAGATTCACCATGTCAGAAAATACCTAATTCATATTCTGCTGTCCAATGATTATATCATTATGCGTAATTCATAACACTGTTCTGGTATATTCCTTGCAAACCCATCATATGTTTTTTTATATAATAAATATCCATAGAAGACAGCAAATCAAAGGGCCAGTCCGCTGCATTAGAAAGATTACCCGCCACTGATTTAAATGAATAGAAGTGTTCCATTTCTGGGGTTAGGAAGAATAACGGTACAGAATCAACACAAGGAATCTGAATTTAAAAAAAAAAATCTAGTCTTAACCTCCGGTATTATGTACATGGAGATTCAAATGAGATAAGCAATACTATTCACGTAAAACCTTATCCTCAGAAACTAAAAACGTGTTAAAATGTCTCTTATTAACTTGGCAGGTAATACGTCTGAAAAGTGCAATTTCTATTCTTTTTCACTGCCATCATTTTGCACCCGAAAAGTTGTACTGCGCATGCAGGGGAGCTTGTGACACCTGTGTAAAAAGTGATTCTGGTACACAATTTGAAAAGTTGTCTTGTCGCCATAGCAACCAACAGGAGCTTGCTCTTCCTATGTAACACTTGTTTAACTAGATATATTCTTTTTTTAAATAGAAAAATTGGTTTAACTATTTCTACAAGAGAAAATTAGACACAAGAGTAGTCACTGTGCGTTCTTATCCAACAAATCTCATGTTACCGTTTGTATAACATATATACTATTAATATATTATACTATTAATCTAAAAGTATACATTTTATGTCGCTGATGTCATTAAGAAAGTTATAATCTACTTTTCATTTTTTAATGCCTCCGCTTACATTGTGTATCAATTCCACCGCTGTCCAATTTTCCTTTAAGGAAATGTTGTTATTTTTTAAATTCAAGGTAAATATTATGGAGATAGTTACCAAATATGTACTATTTTTTTTCCCATTATTTATTTTTACTTTTTTAACTATTTTTTTTCTTACATGTGATTTTTGTATTTGACGAAATCACGCTGAATAAGAATGTGTTTTGGTTTTTTTACTGTTAATGTAGTTTTTCTTTATTTAAAATAGGACCTTAATTGAACAGCTCTTCATATAGCCCTCCAAACTACCGTTACACAAGCAGGATAATGGCCTGTATTTACCCAGCGTATTTGAAATCATGCATTCAATTATAAACCGGAGACATTCATTATGTCACTTTTTAGGCCACAATACGCACGGCACATTTCGGTTCTCTGGCTTCGCTGAGAGGCCCCCGTGGGGGAAGAATGAGGGATATCCATGGAAGAAAAATGCATTTTTTGTTCATCTCTGTCCAATTATTTCTGAATTTGAGTGTTGTTATGTAGGCCTGTTCTCTTTAACATTAAACACTTCTAAAAAGACATAACGAATTTATGTTATTGTCTCCCACAAGCTTGGTATTATAGTAAAATATTGTAATGTTATATTGCGGCGTGGGTAAGAAAGAGTTGAGCCCTAGACCAGTGTTCTGTTAGATGTGGTGGTATCTAGAATGAAATAAATCCTCACATAGATCGCTTCTTGTTTTGTTATTAGTTATACTTCACAACAAGATGGGTTTCTGGATTTTGCCTACACTTCTTCTATGACATAATACCTGGTTATCACTCTTGGGATCACAAACTTGGGATCAAAAGCTCCTCAAGCTCCAAACTGTGTGACCCTGACAATCTGCCCCTTCACCCTGAGATCCTGAGATTGGGGCAAAAACCCTGAGACTCAGGGTCAAACACTGAGAGATTCCAGTTATGCCCATGGGAAATTTCTTTCTCTTTCCTTTATTAACTTTCAAAGTCAATATCGTAATCTAGCGGATAAGTACAATTACACACCTGGATATTTAATATTTGGATTTTCTCTTTAATAGTGTTTATCTATATAAATTAATAGATAATGAACATTCCATGAATAAAAGAAGGGGAACGATCGGTGAATGCTTTTCTTTATCCAATAAAAATGACCAATACTACATGAAACTGACCTCGTAATCTGTAAAAGAAAAAGGCTGCACCTGTAATCTTAATTTGCCAGCAAACAACAGTACAGTGTAACTGAAGTTTTTTTTTTTTTTTTTACCCGTTCCTATACATTAAGCCAGAGGCATGTAAAATGTTTGCAACGATGTATATCCTCCCTTCCTTCAGTAGAATTATTATGATTGCCATTTTAAACTGTGCATTTTTTTTTTTTAACAAAAACAATTTTCAGATCCATTTTTAGCTGATGTGTGCATGTCTCTTTCGGCCTCACCCAGACAGTCCCTTCCCATTTCACTGAGTCACATTGAGCAAGAATGCAAAAACCTGAGGCTTATGCAGCTCTAATGGTTGCTGTGCACTGAACAGATAACACCAGGACTTATTTTCCTGGAGAAATTATTTGATATATCTTTTCTGTATTTAAAAATAAACCAATTAACATAATTACGTTATATATTTATTTTATATATATTTATATTAATCAGTACATTAAAAAAAAAATCTAAGAATTTACAAAATAATTTTAAAACACCATTAAAACAATATTTAACAATATCATATTACATATTCTAAATCCATTGACCAATAATCTGGATTCTTGTCATCTAACGACAATGATTCGACCGATTTTCAGTTAAAGATAACCTTGTTTCCTTTTGAAATGTCACAAACCAATCATCTGCCTCTGTGGTCAAAATTGATCTTATTGGGAGGCATTGACCGAAGCATTTAGCGGGCCAAGTTCATCTTTTAAAAAAGTTGCTTCTAAATCAATTGCTTTTTTTGAGAAAACGCCAATAATCACCTAAACCATTGTCATGCGCTGCCTTCCCAACGAACCTATTAAAGTGCTGTATTTATCTTTCAGCTGGTAATGAAAACCAAAGCTTCTGCTGCATCATTAGTCATGATTCACGAGGAACGAGGCAACACAGGTGCAAAGCGCTCCGCTGTACTGATTGATTGTTCAACATGTCATGGACGACCGACCGGCTTGCCCTACCCTAAAGACTGCCCTGTCTGTTGCTACAGGATGTATGTATCTCCTTATCTGTCATCTCTGATTTGTTTTTCTCTGTATCATATGTGGACTTCTTTACTAACACCATATATGCATTTGTCATCGTATATGTATTGATGGATTACAACAAACATGAGAAGAAAGCCCTGAAATGATATGTTGCTGGTGCCTCCATAAGGCTGTATATAAGTAAGCATTCACATCAGTTAGCGCGATTGAAATATATCTTAAAGATGTTTAATGCCACCAGTGTCAGTGGTGCCAAGTGTTCTTTTGGTCACTTAAATTATAATGCTTTTTCTCAAAAAAAAATATAAACTAAGCCTACATTTTTTCTATCAATATTTTTGTTGCTCTTGAACCGGTTGGATGGGGACCCCTGGACCATGTATTAATTCCTTTGATTTGGGCCTCAGGGGTTTCCATCCTCCTTACCGTCTTCGTCTTGACTACCCAATCAGTTTTTATTCTTTTAGAATTTGATAGGAACCATTCAGCCTGTCTAGTCTGCCCAATTTCCAAACATAGTAGAGAGCTTAATCTGTCCTTGGTCTTGTCATAGATTCGGGATAGCTTTATGCACCCCATGCATGCTTCAACTCCCTCACTTTATTAGCCTTTACCACTTCTGATGGGTGGCTGTTTTATTTGTTACCACCCTCTTTTGCAAGAAAGACTTTACATGGGGGATATGATAGAAATATTTAAATACCTAAAGGGAATCAACATGATAAAAGCGGAGAATATATTTAAAAGAAGAAAAACTACCACAACAAGAGTACATAGTCTTAAATTATAAACACATAGGCTTCAAAGTTATATCAGGAAGTATTACTTTACTAAGTGGATGCATGGAATCAACTTCCGGCAGAAGTGGTAAATGTTGACCCAGTAAAGGAACTTCAGCATGCATGGGATAGGCATAAGACTATCCTAGATATAAGATAAGGCCAAAGACTTGGGCAGACTAGATGGGCTGAATGGTTCTTATCTGCCGACACATTCTTTGTTTCTATAAGAGTTTTAAATTGCTTACAGAGCTTCATCTATTATAACTTGCAAATGATGTAACACATTAGCTCACATGTCTGTCACTTACCCCTCCAGTGAGTTTAGTGGCTTCAACAAAAACATATAAGGTGATACTATATGTGGTGCCCGCAAACACCAGAAATGGTAAAAACATCAAGAATACAAACCAAACTAAACGTTAAGAAATATGCACTAACCCACCACTTGCTACAAAGTCTGGGCTACGGTAGAATTGTGGGTGCTTGTTGTCTGTTGCCTTCAGAAGTCCAGCATGGACATCCCAAGGCTAGCATTATAAAATATGGCAATATCTGCGTGGGGTGAGTAGTGCTAACCCACTGCTGGTGCGGGGACTTACTTATTACTAAATTTGTTAGAAGGGACCTCCCAAAACAGTAGTAAAAATAGGTTTTAATTTTTTAAGTACATATTGTGGTACATGTGCAATATGAACTATGCATAATACAGTAATAATGTATAATACACTTAAGCGACCTGGAATATTTTATTCAAATGTACTCAATATTTCAAAGACAATGAAACTGCAATAAATGCTTTATTATCCCCAATGAATAAACGTGGCAAGAATGCATGAGGGTGCTATAAACAGTAGCATTAACACACGGTAACGAGGTGATGATCCCTGTGGTTAATACGTGTAACATGCATTAATATCATCTATGATCTTTTCTCAATAGAGAATTATAACAGGAGCGACTCAAAGAAGTATGCTGTTTTTTGGGCTTTTTTTTTTACTTTCACTGATTTCTTTGGTTTCTGAAAATACAGAACTATAAGATTTTGGGAAAAAATAATGTTTGTTCCTTTAGCCCCATTAACGCTCTCTCTCACAAAAAACAGTAGCGGTGCTGTAGACACAGTAGTATGTACATAGGGTGTGGATTAGATGTGCTATGTAAACTCTAAATTATTAAGAACAATACTTACAATTATCTTGTGATTTGTTCCATTTCATGCAATCACTATTTGTCTATTTTGTCACAGTCTGACTGTTACAAATTGCGACTGTCAAACGTAGGTGATACATTTGTTTGCACACTTATCTTTTATCTGAGACCCTATCAGTCCCAATGTGAACAAAGTGAGCTTATATAAGACACATTATAAATAAATACAAATTATCAATACAGTGATTGCAGTTTATTTAGTACTGGATTTAAATGCATTGCCCAGTTTTAAAGATAATTTTAACCAATGCATTATGTAGGCCAATTGACCTGTTCCTTCACACCTTCCCACCTTCACACCTTCTGGCACGTAGATGCCTCAGACAAAGCATTGTAAATGTATGTCACCTGCAATGCATAATGTACCTAGAATTAAAATAGGGCCAATGTCCATTTAACTCGCAGAGCCCCATGCAAATTTATGCGATTTATATGGGACAATAGGTATTGTGTCAAAGACTTATTTATCTTTAGAGCTGCCCCAGGTCTAACCAAGGGCAGCTTCACCAGTCGACCCTCAACACCGCCATCCTTTCTCATGAACAGCGGGATGTGACATCTCATTCTGGTGCTCCAGATGTGCAGCTGGGTGGGAGAATATTATGGAGGACTGTGTACAGCCCTGAAAGTGTTAATAGGCAAGGTGGAGAACATCAGCAGTTTCCATAGAGCAGCGTCGCCCCAGTAGGGCTATTAGCTTCCTGTTATGAAGCAGAGGGGGCAACTCCGCTTGGGAGACTCTTAGGCCTAGGCTACAATACTCAACTGTATTTTGTATGTTAACCCAACTTTTAGAATTTTAACCGCTGATGGTTCATGCTACTTAGTGGTGTAATAGCCCAAAAAGTGAGAGTAGTATCTAATGCAAGATTTGATGTGCATCAGATGTAAATCTTTACCATATCATGCTGGACCAGCATCACTAAGAGTCTTCCATTTGTCAAGCTATACAATGCAGAACGTCTAGTTGAGGACTGCTGGTTTCATGCAGATGCATAGATTCAAAGAACAATTGCTTACATTTGAGTTTTAAGATGAATCTGCTAGAAGCCAAACACCTCCTACATGAGACATGCACCTGCATTGCTTAATGGGAACTGGACCATGTTTATTAAACAAGCCTTTTCTATTGAGTCCGACGATACTCAACCACCACATTGTCATTCAAAGACAAGAAACGAATGCATCAATTATGCGCGTATACCCCAAAAGCCTGGGAAATACTATGGAGACAGCAACCTTTAATCACCAATTGTTTGTGTGCTGTTGTTACATGGTTAGTATGGTAGGTAACTAAACAGCTTTTTATAATTAATAAATAGTTTTAAAAAATATATGTTGTTAAATACATTAACAGGATTTTCAAGGTATTGGGGAAAAAACATAAAATCTTCAGCAATAGGTGGGATCATAGTTTGTCAGTATTTGGAAATGTGATTATGTCACTGGTATAATAAAATGTTATCAAAACATTTTGTGCAATACATGTATGCCCTACATATTATAGACATAAAACCTAGCTGTAGAGAGTTTTTGAAGGGTCCTAGAATTTCAAGCACACCCTTTACAGAGCTCAATAATGCACAGCATGCTAAAATAGGAGACAGAAATGACACTATTAAGTTATAGGGAAAAACTCCCAAATGTTGACCTTGAAGTATGCAATAGTCCCTCTAAGTCTATGGCACAAGCATCAAATTGTATTAAAAACAAGAAATCACACACCAAAGGGATTGATACCCTGAAAACCTCAACAACAATCCAAATCTAAATAACAATAACACTTTCAAAATCATCTACGTAACGTCATGCATATGTGTAGCATATACAGCATCATATTCTAGGGCGGGTTGCCCAGGGGGGTCATCAGGCCCCTTGTGAGATTTTCGCTGAATGGGCTGGTTAAAAGGAGATCTCAGACCTAAGCTATAGCCAATTTACACTATGGAGGACTGTGTCATACTAGGCAAAAAAGGCTAAAACACAAAGTACCAGGGTTTATCATATTGGCTCACATTGGTCCTGGCTCAGGCTTAAGGCCTTGTCCAAGGTAAATACACGTAGTGAGTAAACAATGTTTTGTGTAAGATGGACACACATCCAAATTGTGTAGAAACCTGTAAGCAGAGATGGAGTCAAAATATGTAGTTGGTAAGAGTTTATAGGTCTGGGTAGAATATAGCAATGTCTAGGGGTCAAGGATGAAGTTAACATAGTTGAGCACCATAATATGGAGTAAATGGTCAGTTGGGGGGTTTTGTGGCAACCATAGGACCATATCGAAGATGTTGATGGAACATGGTGTTGTTTACGGATGACCTATGTACCAGATGAGAGGATTTTGTAGTAAAGGAAGACATATGAAAAAAGTTTGTTTTTGTTCCCTAAAATAGAGGTGACAATGGATTTATATTAGAGGACATTTTATGTTAACATACAAGAAATGTGATAAAATGACATCATCAGCAAACAAACCAAGCTTGAACTTTTAACCAAAGAGACTTGTTAGGTATCTTCTGGATGCTGCCATCTAGGGTTTCAATGAGAAAAGCTTAGAAGTAAAGGGGAGTAGGGAGAAACCCAATGGGTTTTACTACAGATAGGCAGTGGAGCGGTACCATAACATGTACTAAGGCTGGGGGTTTGTTATTTCATGCCCACCTAAAATGAGACGCTGAGGCCAATCAACCCAATGGTTTATTCTTTGTGTTATTTCACAGTAGGAGGAGAGGAGCATGTAAGAAGTTATTGATATAGATACAAATTTGAAACATACAAGTTGAAAGTAGATAAGAA
>VKOC01000008.1:10122769-10147852 GCA_009364415.1 Spea multiplicata | reverse complement strand
ATTGTTTGTGTGCTGTTGTTACATGGTTAGTATGGTAGGTAACTAAACACTTTCTCAACAGCTTTTTATAATTAATAAATAGTTTTAAAAAATATATGTTGTTAAATACATTAACAGGATTTTCAAGGTATTGGGGAAAAAACATAAAATCTTCAGCAATAGGTGGGATCATAGTTTGTCAGTATTTGGAAATGTGATTATGTCACTGGTATAATAAAATGTTATCAAAACATTTTGTGCAATACATGTATGCCCTACATATTATAGACATAAAACCTAGCTGTAGAGAGTTTTTGAAGGGTCCTAGAATTTCAAGCACACCCTTTACAGAGCTCAATAATGCACAGCATGCTAAAATAGGAGACAGAAATGACACTATTAAGTTATAGGGAAAAACTCCCAAATGTTGACCTTGAAGTATGCAATAGTCCCTCTAAGTCTATGGCACAAGCATCAAATTGTATTAAAAACAAGAAATCACACACCAAAGGGATTGATACCCTGAAAACCTCAACAACAATCCAAATCTAAATAACAATAACACTTTCAAAATCATCTACGTAACGTCATGCATATGTGTAGCATATACAGCATCATATTCTAGGGCGGGTTGCCCAGGGGGGTCATCAGGCCCCTTGTGAGATTTTCGCTGAATGGGCTGGTTAAAAGGAGATCTCAGACCTAAGCAATAGCCAATTTACACTATGGAGGACTGTGTCATACTAGGCAAAAAAGGCTAAAACACAAAGTACCAGGATTTATCATATTCGCTCACATTGGCCCTGGCTCAGGCTTAAGGCATTGTCCAAGGTAAATACACCACTGCGTGTATATGATAGTTATGACAAACTAAAAATCAGTATTTTAGGCCAAATAATATTCATCCTTGTTACCCGTGACTACCTAAAAATTAAACCTATACATGTGTTAAGTGTTATTAGATGTTTTGTATTATAACTGAGAACACAGGTGCCATCTTTGTCCTCAAACATCTTGTCAGTGGCACCAAACAGCTTGTTAGTCCAGCAAATTGCTTATTGGCAAAAAACTGATTTCTAAAAGAGAACAGGCTACAATTTTATGTATAAAAGCACCCGAAATATATAGGGATATCACACATTCATCTTTCATCTTATTAATCCCTCAGATGAAGCCAAAATGGGAACTGTGTTAGGGGCAAATCTGTGGATAAAAATATATATATATATATATATATATATAAATCATGTTTATTGCATTATATTTATTGGAAATACATTTCTAATTTTGGGGGTATCTGGGAACAGCCTCAATCTGGTGGTATTCAACAGCCTATTCTTCTTTGCTCTTTCCTCTGTAACTCTGTACCTGCTATACCAACACTTGACGCAGGACTACACACGTTACCTCTAGAGCGATGGGCCCGGTCACAATAGCATCCCTGCGGCCCTGAGTCAAACTGAAGTTGCATCCTAGATTTTGACACCAACAAGCAGATATTTAAAGTTTCCTTTTGATTGAATGGAGCTGTTTTTAAAATATCTCTCATATCTAGAAGTGGGCATGTAGTGAGTAAACAATGTTTTGTGTAAGATGGACACACATCCAAATTGTGTAGAGACCTGTAAGCAGAGATGGAGTCAAAATATGTAGTTGGTAAGAGTTTATAGGTCTGGGTAGAATATAGCAATGTCTAGGGGTACAAGGATGAAGTTAATATAGTTGAGCACCATAATATGGAGTAAATGGTCAGTTGGGGGGTTTTGTGGCAACCATAGGACCATATCGAAAATGTTGATGGAACATGGTGTTGTTTACGGATGACCTATATGCCAGATGATAGGATTTTGTAGTAAAGGAAGACATGTGAAAGAAGTTTGTTTTTGTACCCTAAAATAGAGGTGACAATGGATTTATATTAGAGGACGTTTAATGTTAACATACATGAAATGTGATAAAATGACATCGTCAACAAACAAACCAAGATTGAACTTTTAACCAAAGAAACTTGTTAAGTATGTTAGGTATCTTCTGGATGCTGCCATCTAGGGTTTCAATGAGAAAAGGTTAGAAGTAATGGGGAGTAGGGAGAAACCCAATGGGTTTTACTACAGATAGGCAGTGGAGCGGTACCATAACATGTACTAAGGCTGGGGGTTTGTTATTTCATGCCCACCTAAAATGAGACGCTGAGGCCAATCAACCCAATGGTTTATTCTTTGTGTTATTTCACAGTAGGAGGAGAGGAGCATGTAAGAAGTTATTGATATAGATACAAATTTGAAACATACAAGTTGAAAGTAGATAAGAACCATTTGTCCATCTATTGTGCCCATTAGTCCTGCTGTAAACAATGGTGTGTGTATATCTATATAAAATATGTCAGTCAAATTTACTTTGGGTATTTTTAGAGCACTTATTCAAAATGACTTACGTTTTCTGTTTTGCCATTACTTAGTTGACATGCTGTTTAGGTCGCAGCAGCCGTGAGGAAGATTATATCTAGATAAGGATATAGATTACCATTTGGTAAATGAAAACATAAAATAGATAGCAAATAAGATATTACCAATCCGTCATTGGCTAACCATATTTATTTCTGTTGTATGAAGTTCATTTTATTAATAATTTAAGTTTTTAGTTCGAACTTTTCATATATTGATACAGCTATTAGATTATGCTGCGAAGCGGCCTCAATTAAAATGTGTATTATTCAATCAAAAAAAGCATATTCATTGTTCTCTAAGTATTCATTATATGCTCAAGTCATGTTTGTTTTGGTTTCCCGAACTTTAATTGTGATTTTGGCTACAATGAATATATACGTGGAATCAGTTTTAAGGCATATGTAGAATGAATTGATATGCTAATCAAGTTTAATTGTCATGTACAATAATGACACCCCAAAGGCAGGTTACATTATAATTGCAAAGAAATCAGAGGTCCTAAACCATAAATTGTAACCCTTTCAGTGCCATAGAGGTTGCATAGCATGTGTAACCTTTCTGATAGATAAATGATAACAAATGTCTTTATTTCACAAGTAACTTACTTACATATCATAAATACTGTATTACACATTTTCAAGATGACACTGAAATACAGAAAGAATTGGCTACAAAAACAGTTATGGAATTCAGGTACAAGTTTTTTTTAAATGGTCTTCTTAGAACAATCAGGTTTATACCCGATATATCAGTTTAAGCATTTCACTTTTCTATTAAAGCATTTTTGTATGGGACAATTATTTAAATCTATTAAAAGATACAAAAGTACAAGATCTATGTTTTCATAAAACTAAATATACCTGGCGCAAGAAATAAGATATAGCAAGAAATAATATTTGATAAATGGTATTAATGGCTATACCATGTCAGGTATTGCCTGGATGGCAATCACAAAGGCTTTCATTTAACAAATTCACAATAATCATTTAAACCATATTTCTGTATATCCCTGCTGATGTACTTCAAGTGTTATAAAGCATCAAAATGTTTTGGAGATGAATAGTGGTCTTGGCACTTTAAGACCTGTGTGTGTGGTTGCGTCACACTGAAGATCTTAATCTGCTGCTCCAATGGCAGTAAAGGTGCGACATTATTGGCCCAATGTGTCAGATTTCCAGTCCAGGTTTGGCTTGAATGATATGCAACCTTTGAAAAGGTTAAAATTGTTTCCATATAAATTACACAAGAGACGAAGTTCAAACCCGTCCATAAGTGGTAGATGTGGTAGGATATACGTATGGCTCTCCTGAATCAAAGACAAAAACAAGGGCAGCAGAAGGTTTCATGTCTTTGCAGTGGGAATAACGGGCAGTCTAGATGGGTGAATTACATCAAATTATGTGTTACGTTCATAAAAATGGGAGATAGAGAGATTGAGCTGTTGATCACCAACTTGTCAAAGACTGGTCTACCCGGAGCTTTACAAGTAGGACGCCCACGTTGAAGTTGGTCTTGAGGCTGGCCATCCGATAATATGTGAGGCCCACTGCACAACAATAGTAGCTATTGGTCATTGTCTAGCGAGTGATCTTAATTTTAGAGGTACGTTCCATTGGCCAGCAATGTTTATATTGAATATGATTTTGATTCAGATTTTGGTGAAGTTGTAGATTAACTATTGAGTTGAAGCTGTAGAATTCCCAAAAAGAAATAGCACGTGTTATTTCTCCCACTGTTTCTTTCTGTTCAATCTTCTAAATAATGGAGAGCCACAGAGTTATCCCATCTCTGGTTGCCATAAGGTTAATGACTTAGGATGCTAAAAAAAAAGTGCAGGGAGAATACACATATTCACAGGATAAGTGTCATGTTATTCATTTGTTGTCATGGAAAGTACAACTTTTATTAAAGAAGCGACAAGCCTGATAGCCTTGTCTGTCTGTCAGCTGAAGTATCTGGTAAAGTGTGTGCTGCGTCATACCACTAATTGTGTGAATAGATTGTATAGCGTGCTTTCCAGATGGGAGCCTCCTTCAGCTACTAATTGCCGCTTTCTCAGGTGCATCTTCATCAAAGCTGCAGCAAAAGGTGTCGATGATGAGAAAATGTTCTGCGGAGGAACACAATTTGCAATTATTACGTTTTGTATCTTGATCCACATTCACTGGAGCTTTTCCAAGGACACTCAGTAATGGAAAATACATTTCCTTTGGTACACACAATGAATGAGGAGGGATCCCACACTCCATATAGATTGGTCGGTCTATCTATATTTCTATATATCTGTTTTTTTGTAACTGTTCTCAACAGTGCTGAACTTTATGTTGTTCTATTCATATGTTTGCCCTAGTGAAAAAGGACTTATTTCAAGGTGAGGTATCAGGCAATAGTTGATTTGATTACAGGCAGGGCCATCCTCAAGGAGTTTAGTACAGCTATATGTGCCAATATTTGGTTCCGGTTTGTTGTTTTCCCTGGGCCTGGATGAACCCAAGCCATCAGCCATATGTGATGATGTCAGAAAAAGTGATCATCTGACATTATTTTTATTACTATTATTTATTGATTTATATAGAGTGGACTAAATGGGGAGGAAACATCATCCAATGTCAGAGGTTGCGTATTGCCAAAAAAAGGCAAAACATTTGCTGCGTTATTTTCAGAGACATTGGGTGACATTTGTTGCCAGTGATGTCAGAAGTCTTTTGTGTAAAGTATGGCTGCAACCTGGGGGATCACTATTTATATACATTTTGGAGGAGAGAAGAAACAAGATTTGATAAAAACATGTAACTTCATAAAGGGATTAAACAGGAGAGACGTTTATCTCAAAAGAGGGGACATCTTAGAATAAAATATTTTAATCTAAAACTAGAGGGTCAGTGGTTTAGATGCATAGCTGGCCCACTAATGAAAAGGGTCATTCAGGTTCTGATTGTATGACCCATCTTTCAAATAAAAGTTCTTCCATTTTCAAAGTTTATATTTCAATATGTATTTTTTTTAGTTTTTATCGTAGATAATGTCCAAATTCTATTTTATAACACCCAGATTTACACTTAATTTCTTTAAATAAACATTAATACTTTGCCTATTAAAATTTGATAACTCGTTTTTATCCAATACAGAAGTGATAGCTGATTTTTCAAAAGAGATGAGCTCCATGAAACATGAAAGTAACATTATTAGATTCATATGTGCCCCCCCCGCCCCCCCGGGGCATTTATTGATTAATTGTCATTGTTAATTTGTCATATTTTTTTGCATGATTGCGCTTAAGAGCTTTTATATGACAAATATGTCAAGGAAATTATGTGGATAGACTGGCAGTCATTTTACTATTTGTCAAAACAATTACCATTAGTTTTCAGAATAATATGTTTTTTGAGTAAATTTCGTACAACTTATTATAACATTTAAAATGTGGCTATTTAATGAAATAGTACAGACATTTTCATTTATATATCACTGAAAAAAATGAACACATTTTGTTATTAATGTTGCATAGCTTCATCTTAAAAATAGAAGAAAAAATACTTTTTTTTTTTCATTTAATCAAAATTTCCTTTCAAAAAATCCTCCATATTTCAATGAAAGTTTAGCTTTGATTAATACATGAATAAAATGTGTTTCAAGCCTCATTACCTTGGCAAATAATTAAATGTGGGACAGAGTGATAGTGAGTTTAGTGATTAGCTAATTCTAATTTTGTGCACCATGCAGTTTGTTGACTCTATCATTTATTTGCTGAAAACTTAATATATTATTTAGTACTTACCAGGTTACAGTGCTGCGCAAAATTTTTAGACAGGTGTAAAACAATGCTGTAAAGTGAGAATGCTTTCAAAAAAGACATGTTTTTAGCTTATTTTTATAATTTAACAAAATGTAAAGTGAGTGAACATAAGAAAAATCTAAATCAAATCTGTTTCACCACCCTTTGCATTCAACAACAGCATCAATTCTTTTAGGTACACTTGCACACAGTTTTTTTAAGGGTATCAGGAAGGCCACCAGCCCTTTGGCGGACTAACTGCCTTCCGCTACAGCCAGATATTTTGACTCGTTGGCCCAGAGCTCTTGCTGCCATTTTTCTGCACCCCAGTTCCTGTGTTTTCATGAATAGGTGAGTCGCTTGTTCTTGCTTCCACGTCGGAGGTATGTTTTTTTGGCAACAAGTATTGCTTGAAGACCACTTCTGACTAGACTTCAGACAGTAGATGGGCCTACCAGGGTTCCACTGTTTTTTGCAAATGCTAAAACCCCTGTCTGCCTTGACTTCTGCACGGGAGAGACCTTGCTGACGCAGTATAACTACCTTGTGTCTTGTTGCTGTGCTCAGTCTTGCCATGGTGTGTGACTTTTGACATTAATCCGTCTTCGGTAAACTCACCTTGTTGGGGAGCTTGGCTTTTCCTCACCAAGTTTTAATCCTCCTACACAGCTGTTTCTGTTAATAATTGCGTTGCAACCTACATATTAAATTGATGATCATTACCACCTGTTTGGTATAATTGTTTAGACACACACTAAACTATATGCCTACAAAATCCCTGACTTTATGCAAGTGCACATAGAAGAACTGAGGCTGTTTTGAAGGCAAAGGGTGGCCGCATCAAATATTGATTTAGCTTTTTCTTTTGCTCACTTTGCATTTTGTTAAATGATAAAAATAAACTATTAACGTGTCTACGTGTAAAAGCATTCTTACGTTACAGAATTTTTCCATACCTATCTATCATAGACTTGTGCATTTGGATTCATGCGAATTGCAAATTCACCGTATTTTTGCAAATTCAGAGATACATACAAAGCCACCAAAACAAGGCCAGACCCCCCACGGATCAGACTTTAACGAAGCAAAAAGCTCATAATTTCGCAGTTTCTCTCACAGTCTCATTCTAGTTCACTCTTTCTCACGCTCGCTAAAAGTTTCTCTACCTTTTTGCCGACCACATTCACTTCTACATCTAATTGTTTTTCATCTTCTCTCTTTCATCTTCCGATTGGAGGAAAGTGGATAGTGGATGTCAACGGAAGCGCCACTATTTTGGCGAAAGTTTGTGCCAGGTTATGTCCACAGAGATGAGGATAAAGGCAGAAGTTAAAAGATAGAAGATGATGAAGGACAAGAAGATGCTGAAGTAAACGTGGCCGGCCAAAGCAGAAGTGTTCGGCAGAAGATGAAGTGGTCGGTAGAGGAGTTAGGGAAACATTTAGAGAACGAGAGAGCGAATGAGAGTGAATGTGGGCACCGGGCAACACATTTTGTTCCTAAATGAAAAATGCTCATACAATGAATATATTTTTAAATATAAAATAGTTTATTATTGATATTATAAAAAACATAAATTATTATTTTTCATGATGTATTAATCATTGTTTCATTTGCATTCGGAAGACACATGTTCCCTAACAGGTGATGCTAGCATCCTCACCAAACATGCAGGATAGCAAATACATTATTAACAGTCTAGCTAATGTCATGAAAATAGAAATACATTAAATATCTCGTAAATTTCCTCTATGGTGTTCTTACAAATGCTAGTTTTTCGGTACTTAACTTACTGGAATTACCGTAATTACTGAGCCAATATTTTATTGTATAAACAAAATATAAGATTAACCCCCAAAAACAGTTAAAGCCTGAATTTACACTTTACTTTTTGATAATGTCATTAGTAGGATATAAAAATCAAGATATATATGAACACGGAATTTGATTTCCTTTTCTATCTTTATATATGGCCTTTAAAAGTAAATGCCATTTATGTAGATTTTGTTAAATTTCATTTGTTTAGAAAGGAGATAATATTCAACCCAAAGAAGGTACCTAATGTCCCCAAATTACTTATGGGTTATTAAATAAAGAAAATCTGAAAACATGAATCAGTAGCAATAACCCAAATGCAGCCAATGATGAGCTATTCATTTTTAATGTATCATTTGTACAGCATTACAGAGAACCATAATTTCTCTTGATCATTAATTGGACAATGTTAGATGACACAGAAAGAAAGAATGATCTTGTGGTTTACCTGTCTCGCAAATGGAACTATCATTAGCAAGAATAAGTAGGTGATCATGACTTACCTATTTTTCATAAATTACACTAAATAACTATAATGGTGCAATTTAGTGGTCCAAAGTTCATTTTTTTCAGCAGGCCATCCATAGTTAACAGTTTAAAGTAAAGGATCCTGCTGAGAAAATAGTAGCCTAATCAGATGCTGTAAAATCTGACCGATCAGATGAGCCCCATTTTCTTTCAGAGCGGAGATCCTAATGAAGTAGTTTACTAAGGGGGATTCACAACTTTTTTTTTTTCCTCCTGGATTTGATTATTCAGGGTGGCTGTACTGAGTTGCAAGCCGATAAAGTACTGTGCTTTACAGTCCAATCCTCCTTGATTCTGGAACGCATACTGAGCTTTCAAAGGGTTTTAAACAAAATGATGGATTTTTATTAATCCCATTTATTAGACTTCTAAAATGTTGATTTTATTTCAATATTAGGCTTGTGATCATAATCACTTGGGCAGGTACATTCTTTCCAACTTTTATGATAATATAATAATAATAATAATATATATAAATAATAACAGACATATGTATTATCAGAAATAACAGCCAATAGTTATATTGTTTAAATCAATATTCCCATTTGATTTTAAAGCAGTTACGATGATTTGCCATTGAATTCACCTAATAGTTCACTGCATTCCCACTGTGTTAGACTTGTTACAGTGCAGAAATAACGTATGATGTGAGGTGACATTTCAAAATACAGCATCTGACCCTATGGTGGCTATAGGGGAGCAATCAAACTGCAATCAGGTTATGAGTCTTGTGCACCAAGCGGAACTTCGAGTTGTACTCAATCTAAACTAGCGGGGAATCTGTGAAAGTGGATAATAGTAATCTGATTTTTTTTTTATCGTGTTTCTTAAAACATAAAGCAACTTTTTATAATGTAATTGTGTAAAATGATATAGTTCCACTTTTGTTTTAATTTGGCTTAGATGTTGATTGATTATTTTGTTTTTAACAGAAAGAAAAGAATCTCGATGAAGCCCCCACAGACAGCAGCAGCCCCCGCCAATCTTCCGCTCTGGATTGGATCAATGCAGAATAATGCGCTTTGATGGACTTTCTGGCCCTGTGATCTCCCAGCCCTAGGGGTTTTAAAGGATGAGCTTATCAATTCGGGACCACTGAACTGCATTTCCATTGCATGAGGACCCCTCCTCCCGTCTTTGTCCGGACAAACTCAACTCCTCCTACTTTTTTCACTCTTCTTTCATGCTTTATTTAGCAAGCACAAAACATGCTTTGTTTGTTGCTGGGTCGTTTTTAAACTTTGCATAAAACAATTTGAAGTGTTGTTAAGCTGCGGATACCTGAAATTACCTTCTAGGCCATACATACTTTCAGAGTTACTATTTTATATACTTATTTGCAATTTGTATTCTTTATTTTTACATGTATATTTAGCGTATTCTTATTTTTTGTATTGTTTACTTTATTCAATGTCTTTTTTAAATAGACATTTATGCCTCATTCATGCTCTTACCCAGAACAGCATAATTCTTCAACTAAAATGTTTTTCAAGGGCCGTACAAAGAAATCAAAAAGTTAATTTGATTCCGCTTTTTGTTTCACAGCAAGCGTTGGCAAAAACATTTATGTGAAATGAAGTGATTGCTCATGGACATTTTCTAAAAAGAATATTTGTAGTTGTACTTGTTTCTAAATCAAATGAGGGGAGAATGCATTGCAAGCTAAGAGAATATTCCTGTGTCTTAATGTGGGTTGAAGTTATTGTCGTTTTTTGTATTTTGTCTATTCTAAAGTTATTGTTAATTTTCACTTTTCTCCTATTGTGACAGCGCAATGGAATCTGCTGGTGTTCTTTAAATAAAATAGAATTTTATGTAAAAATACTTAGGTGCAGGAAGTTGGTGAACTTTTCAACAGGAACATAATTGCCAGACACCTTGCTAGTCTGAGAAGCTAATGAATGAACATGCACCTGTTACAGAATGAATAAGGCTCACTTTATATCATTTTACCTTTACATTGTATCAGACTTATTAATGGGATATTTGTAGTTTGATGTATATTTTTTTCTCAGGATTTTATTTTACATCTGCATGCCATGTTCAAGTAAACTGGTCATTGTGTATTAGGAGACCTCCTTTGCGCCATGCATTAGCTTTAAAACCTGACATTTCAATTGCTACTGAGACCTACTAGCATTTTTATTTTACATCACGCATCATATTTTAATGTTAATAGTTGTTAGTACTTTGTATTTGAAATACACAGTTATAGCACTTTAAACCATGTCTCAGTTTAGTGCATTAATTTTAGTTTTATCCAATATAAGATTGAGGCCTGCGTCCTTACATCAGGAAAAATGGGCAGATTAGATGGGCTGAAAAGTTCTGATCTGCTGTCAAATTCTATGTTACTATGTTTAAAGGTGCAGTTTTATTTTCTTTTACAATTAAATGCATCATTAGAAACATAATTCCTAAAACTGTTAAATGTGCAAACATTTCTCAACACATCAAGACCAATTTTGCCTCGTTCGTAATTTGTTGGGAACACTTAATTGTCACATGACAAAAAAAAACAAGAACTGAAAGGTTGTTGCCATAGAAACTGAATATTAACATTCAGTTATGTTGTTTATATCTTATTAAACCTTCAGAAGAAATAATAAAACTATACGCCTGCTAAGGTTTATTTGCATAGCATACCAAAGAGTGCAATTATTGTTTTGTCTAGGCAGCATCTTGTAATTATTCTTCTTCAATGCGAATAATAATGCGAATCAAAAGAATCTTACATCTCGCTGTCAGTTATCATTGTATTTCCTTGTAGATGTTTTTTGTTGTAATGTCTTGTAGGGGATTTCATTTCCAGTTCCAGTGCTCAATGTCCCCTGAAATAGTTCAAGGTGTTGTGTGCAGGGACATGAAGGGTTAAGGTATACCTTGTATTTAAGACTAGCATATCATGAACTATATACAACTTAACTTGTGTGGCTCTAATCTGAAGTTCAAATAACTTAAGCAAGAATACATACAACCTGAGGAGATTATGAATCATATATGTTCTTTGTTCAAATTTCCAAGATTTCTTAGAACTAATTTCATATATGCACATCTCTCGTTGTTTGCTTCTAACAGCTACACAAGCATGATTATCACATGCATTTACCAGTCATTCGTGTGTGGACTCCATGCTCCCGTGGCAAAGCAATGAGGCGAATTGTCTTTAACAATTGCTACAAAAAGCCAAAGATGGATAAAGATAGAAGAGTATCTGTAGAGATTCTTTCTTATTTCCTTTTGGGTGGTTAATGCTAGTAGAATGTGAGGTTAAGAGGTGTGATGTCATAACCCAACACACATAAACCAGCACCTGCTAAAGCAGATCAGTGAAGGTGATAGGGAACAGAAACTTATAATGCAATTGATGCATATCTTAAAAATACATGTACCGTATCCACAAAAATGGAATTCCCACTATGTTTACCAGAGATACGTGTGTGGAAGGATGATTTGGAGTTAGTGTGACTTGCATAACATCAAACCTAAACGCAAACCTAAATTTGAGGGATCGCTAGCTTTACCCATATTACGTGAGTTAAGTAAGTCACATTTCCCTCTCAAAATGGGCACAGATCTCCCTCCATCCCCATTATATTACAAGGAACAGGGGTTACAGAAACCTTCCCTCCACCACACAGCAAAATAACGCTGCCAGACATTCCGATAAATCCCATTTTCTGCCATCTGCGTTGACTGCCAGTTTGGACATTATATAATGGAGATATATTTTCTTGGAAGTGCAATGGGCTACCATGGCCACAAAATCAGAAAGACTGATTTGAGATTCTGCTTTGGGATGGTTGGAAAATAAAGTGTTGGAATTAATCTGGACCAGGGGCAATGCTACCATATAACAAGAAAGATTAAAGTAGCTGTCTAAGGGCATGTCTGACGGCATGTGGAACGGTTGACGTTCAGGTACCTCCTTAAATGTATCACTATAATTTATCTTGTCTATTAACAAAGTTAAGATAATAAGAATTATGTTGCTGTGTTTATATGTAATTATTCACCAAGTGTACTTCACATGAGGCCTCACAATAGGTTTTTGCTTAGGGCCCTTAAATCTAGAGCCAGCCTTGATTTGGACTGGAGAACATTACAAAGAATACATACCCAACTGTCCATTGGAAGACCTGTCCGGGAAGCTGAATCTTATGCTCTTTGGAAGAATTTAACATTTGAAACGATTAATTTAAATTGGTAGGGAGTTTGGATTTGTGTGGTCGTAGGAAACTGTGTATAGTGTAAACCAGTGACATAACATCAAGTCATAAAGCCAAAGTCATAAAAAGTCATAAAGTCAAAGAAATGAGGTAAGACAACGTCCTTATAAAGACAGGCATGCATTTTAATAAGGCCTACTGTGGTGGGTGTATTGAACTATACTATGGCAAGTCAGGATGTTTCAAGGTATAAAACTGTGAGCAGAGTCAGCAGATCCAATGGTGACGGGCAAACAGCAGAGATAAGGTTGCTTGGCTATTACAGAGGACATTGGACAGACCATTAGAGCAGCAGAGATAATTAGGGCTCTCTAACCTTACATTCCTAATGCTTCCACATCACATACCATGACCATCGGCCCACATTTACATTGGCTCTAGGAAACATCTATATTATCAATGAACATACTGTGCTTATTAGTTCTTATGTGCTTTGTGAGGATACTAACGCTTTTGGTTAGCTTTGGATTTTAATCTTTTTTTTATTCTATATTGGTTGTAATGTCTCTATGTGCTTCTTCATCTGAGGATGATGAAAATTGTAACCAAATACGGGGCGGGGTGCAAAATATGTTTCGATTAAGGTTAGCAAAACATTGCTCTTTAGCTGTTGCGGACCTTTGGATCCCATGATGCCTGCTATAACTGATTACAATTACCAGTCGAGACTTCGATGAAATTGAGGAACACATCATATGTGAAAATGCAGCCACATATTGAATGTGAAAGATAAGACAACAGGAATACCTTGGCTTACGTGATATTGAATTACCAAAATATGATAAGTTGTTAGTGTGTGGTACCCTTTAACACACTGGAAAACATTTACTAAAGTTCTAACATTTCACGGAACTATCGGATAACAACGGCAGATATAAGCAATTACCACTTTATAGTTCAGGAGCACAGCAATTAAGATCTCACCTTTCACTGTTAAATATTGGATTTAAATAGATCCAATCTCATTGTGTGTGCAATAGATACCCCACTGTAGGGCACATGCTTCAGCTACCTAACATATTATGTGACAGGGGACATTTCTGAAGCTCACAATTTTGGTTTAAAAAAGGACTGTTGGACTGTTGTTGGCAACAAGTTGATGAGTTGATGTCAGAGACATATGTATCCTTATTAAATAATACAAATATATATATATATACACACTCGCTACATTTATTACACACTATGTTAATATAGAAGGATTCTGTGTTTTTGAACTAGTATTTTATATCTGCATACCAAATAAGTTACGTTCACATTAATTATGTATTTTAGTGACTAAGAAAGATAGATATAGTAAAATTGTCAGTAAAATAAGGCTACATATTTGCAACAACTACCTTAAAATGAGGTATACACATAAATAATTGAAAATACAATATAATTTGAAACAGTACCCATTATGTAATGTCCTGGGTCCACCTAGATACTGTTTTTCAGAGCTATGACAAAAGACCTAACCTTCTTTGCAATCCTAAAACATCAATGTCTCCTAGTTTCAGTTAGGTATAAAGTAGGATTTAACTATTGTGTTATTTTGTATTCACTGTACAGTTTGGAAGAACAAAACAAAAAAAATGAAATCATTTCTGTAACATCATCTAACGTCATTGCTTATGTTTGACCCTTTTTGTTTCTTTGATCATTTCATTTTTTCACTATACGTTGCATGACTATGTACTGTATTTTCAACATTTTGAGCTATGTGTATAAATAATGAGATTCCGTACAAATTAGGATAACACAAGATGACTGCAGATAGCGGTCAGTACTAATAAATACTTTAAATTATCTTTTGTATGTGGGCATTTGATACGTCTTATAAGATAAACTAAACAGTCTAAAAAGAATATTGGTAAAAATCTGACTTGATCCAAACTACAATGGATGAAGAATTGGGAGATAATGGAAATGGTGGGGTTTTAAAGCTGTAGTCAGCACTTTCAAACATAGTCTTCAAACCACAAAAAAAAAACAAATAAAGTGATGCGCAAGTATAAAAGAAACCGATAATAAACACAAATGTGCCGGTGCTGCGTGTTATAAAATGGTCTTCAAACCCTTCAGTTTGCCTGTACAGGTTTACAAAGTTCTCTGGTGAACACATGTGGAAATTTCATTAGCTCAGCTTGATCTGTCAAAACCTACCGAGGCACTGATTGATCCAACTGTGTGCATCTAAGGACATCCTGGAGACCTCCTCTGGTTGGGAGGTCTTGTGGGCTACCTTTGAGAATCCATGGTTTATATTTTAACTCACACACAAAGAAAGCCAGGATGCTCAAAAGGTCATCTAGGATGCAGAGAGTTTATGGGTATTGCCTCTAATGTGGGAACTGGGTTAGTGAAGTTTCTAGGTTAAAGATGATAATCTGCCAAAAAAAACCCAAAATCTTAATAACTTTTACAATTACTAATACCATTAGCATGCAGATAAATCACTTCTTTAATCCATGACAACTAATGACTATAATTACTGCATGTAGCTTTTTTAAAATCTACTGTCATGTACAAATTCAATAAATCACGCAGTAAAGCTTTTTTCTTTCTAAACATTCAACAAAATTCACTATTCAACTAAAAAAATTTGGATCTGTAGGAGATGAAAGTAGAGCTTTTAGCGATCACAGATTTAAATATCCTTATTATCTTCTCTGGATTAAGTGAATGCCGTTTTATTTCTCTTCTCCGTTTTATTAATTTTAACTGGTTCGTGTAAACACAAAAGGGTCCTTTACACCAAGACACGCTACAAGGGAACACCTGTCCACTTCAACTTTCTCTTTCATTTTTTTTTTCTTTCCTTAAGATTTCTCAAAGCTTACAGTATATCCATTAATAGTGTTTCCTTTATACAAATTAGCGCTAGGGCTTTTCGTCACTTTGAAAAAACAAATTCTCATCAAATGGATTTTTTGATCCAATTTGTCTCATAAATCAGTCGTAAATGTCATTGCGTACACTTTATTTATTTTAAGGGATAATTGGGTTGCCAGTCAATTTTGTGTTTGCAAACACGGGAGCCTGCCTTTTTCTTTTTGGAGACGACTTGCAGGTGGATCTGCATAGCTTAATAATTTCTTTGAACATGTCTGAAATGTATTTAGTTAGAGCAGGCGTACAAACACCAGCATGTCGTATCCTGAGTACGCCTTTGAAATTATTTAGAACAAAAATGCAGTTGCTTATTGTATTATAATTTAGATGCCCTTTTTTTTAAAAGACCAATATTTGCTTTTTCTTCAGACCATCAGACAGTATTATTCTATAGAGGGATTTTGATTTTTACAAGCTTTTCTTATGAAGGGAACTATTTATCTTTGATGGGATCAGACGGGTTGTAAATACAACAATTAACTCCAAACATGCTGGGTTGAGAAGCCAAAAACATACTATAATTATCAGAAAAGTTTTTTTTTTTCCCAGCAAAAAAATAAAATACTGTTAAGGGATGACCACACGCAGAATAGTGACATTCCATTTATTTCATAAATAATAGTCATTTCTTTGGCGTCCTGACAACTCACTCTGGTGCAACCATCATATTAAAAAAGAAAGAGTTTTTTGCAAACTTTGTAAGAAAAGAGGTTTCGGACAGAGGCAGATGGGATAGTTAAGAGTGATGGGACATGAATATTCAAAGGCTGCACAGTCCGTGGAAAAGCACAAACCTCAGTAGTGCAAATGGTCCAGCTACAAGGAAGATCAGAGATCTTCCAACCTACTGCCTACCAAGGACTGCCCTACACCCCACTTGCCACCCTTGACGTAATCCAGATTATATTGTTTGCAATAGCCTACCTTTAGAAGATGTATGTAATATAAACTACACAATATTTTGTATCATGTCCACACAGAACATGAAAGCACATTTTTGTATATAACTACAAAAATCCACAATTGAGTTTTATGTTTACTATACACACACATATTAATATACTTGAGTCTTATATTTTATACAAACGTTTCGAGTATTGTGGACCAATGCTCAGAATATTTTAATGGTATCTCGAAGCAGTCACTAGTAGGTATTTAAAAAGATTGTGTCTGTTGAATTAAAAAAACATAAACAAATTTCTTTTTATTTCCTAAATTAAAAATTCTTTAAATAATTGTAATCTTTTTTTATTTATCAGCTGTAGAATAGTCATCTGGAGTTTGTCTAGCTAATATTTTCGTGGTGTTTACTGCAAAAACACAATTACATTTTTGTTACAGTGGCTTAAACAGCTGAAAAGATGACACGTCTCTTTCAGCAATAAGTTACTTTAAGGATCACCGTTAGAAAGACAGTAAATGGTAAGCCGTCATGCCTTGTAAATTCTACATTTTTTGTCTAAGAAAACTTCCTGTACTAATATTTTTTGAAACCTCAAACTACCGTGTTATATTTAGCATTGCGTGCTATGGTGTACGAATCGTCATCAAAATACCATCAAACATGAGTCATCGACACCTATTACATACAGTATCGCTCCCGTAAAAAATACTATATTCTAATGAAATAATTATATTAAAATACATACGGTGCCAGTACAGACATATATTTTATGGATTATATCAAATATTTAATCTATTTTTTTACCCACTATGTGTACTGCACTATAGGAGGCAAACACATGGATGTAGAGGTCCTCTTGGCGGCTCCATGCAAGACATACACACAGGTCAATTTGAAGAAAAATAATGTCAGTTTTTACATTTGCTCACGCTTTGGCTAGCACGATAGTAAGGGAATGCATATAGCTGTATTGGTCCAAGAGAAAACGGACTCTTTACTTAAAGACTTTATTGTGTTATTATCATGTTAACTTAAACATGTTGTGGTCTTTCTGCTTGGCCTTCAGGTGACCTTCACATGGACTTCGGTTCTTGAGGTCTTTTGATACAATTAAGTTTAGATACATCTATGGATCGGGAGATCACAGACAGGCCAAAGTTAATACGTGTAATTCATTCACTGCCCATCGTTTGAAGGGCCTCAGCTCTCTAGTTCTTCTGACTATGTATGCGTCTGTCTATTTCTCTATCTGTCTATTTTACACAGACAAAGCATACAACTTATCATCACAAACAGATAAAAAAAAAAAGTCTGCACATTCCTAGAAGTTACCTTGGTACATTCTATATGATCTCCTTCCACAAAACTTTGAATTGAACATCGCCCTCTGGGGTTTCCTGATGCAGGGTTGCCCCACCAGAGAGGATAAGATGCTATCATTACCATTTAAATGACTCATTAAGTCAAGGAAATAACTTATACCCAACAAATATACTAGGCATCATTAACAATTTAAAGGGCCAACGAATGACACCACAGGCAAGAAGCCCCCTCTGTGTCTGGAAGAGGAAATCATTGCGTTTTGAGTTGGAATGTTCTTATATGAGTTGGGTGGTGCAACTACCTCCAAGTCCTGATATCATCTAGCATCATTTTGAGATTGGCGTTATAGTGGGAGACTCCACCATCATTGCATGATTGCTCCGAGCATTTTTGATTCTGCTGTAATTTCGTGTCACATTATTGTATTTTATTTAAATCAGCAGAAAACATCTCTTTATTTCTTTTCTTATAGAAAGCAGCTGATATGGCATGAGTCCTTTCATTACATTTTGTATACTATTTGTCACTTTGTATGGGTTTTATAAACAGATATACCATTATCACCATTTTATATACTACCCAAACACAACAAAACTAAATCAGAGCAGGACTGGTGTTCTGATGGTGTCTATATATCTGAATTAGAGCACAAAGGCTGCATAAATGGTAATGGCCATCTGTCAACCCAGGCATAATGCACAATGCTACCACAATTACCCTTACTGTAACCCTAGTGGTAGAATGGTCCCGAAATATGCACCTGCTGGCTGGCTACATGGCTACCAGTCAGCAGCCACATGTATGCCATTTGGTGGCGGTTGGCCTTAAAGTGCCACTTTTTATCCCCAGTCCAGGCCTGAATGGCATGTTCTGTAGAACCAAGTGATCCACATTAAGATGAATTCTTTCCTTTGTACATGCTAATTTCTATGCCATAGGTAGCCAATTTGGGTTACCTCTCATGACCCTAAGCCTATAACATAAAGAACATCATTTGTAGTTGTCTACCGTTGCTTTAGCAACACAATCCAAGTTCCTTGTACTTGTCTGAAAGTAAGCGTGCCTCCAGCCATATTTCAGAAAGTTCTTCCTCAAAAGTATATTTCTTTAAGCCTAATATTGAGATTTGTAAAACTGTTTATTTGACTCATCTACCTTAGAATTACTGACTGAGTGTAGGTCATTCCCACACTATCAAACATTTTTGTGTACCTGCTACTCAACATGTCTACATTCTGTTCCCAGGAGACAGTAAACTTTAGACATGGTGACTGATTACCTTGTGTATCTGAAAGAATCTTCACAGCCTTATCAGGCTTCAATCTCACAAAACTCTGTCTCCCACATGCACTTACGACATTGTCTTCCAATACTACCTCATCCATAATATCCCTGCCTTCACCGACACAACAGCTTCCGTCAAGCAGATAAATTTGTTTTGGGTGGACCAACTGAATTTTTATTTGCCTACTTCCTGTCAACATTATAGATCTAACATTAAAAGATCTGTATTTATTGAAACTAAATGTCTTGTTCATATACAAGCTTTATATTATATATGATAAAACATATTGATATGATATTACACTACATAATTGTGCGTTTAAAGCCTACGTGTAGCAGTATTAGTGACTTTTAGGCTAGAAGTTGAGATACTTGTGTTCTGTATCATAGTGCTAATTCTAAGTATAAGCTAAAGCTTGTTTATATTTGCTTAGATTCATTACATCTGTTGTAGCTTCCTCTGTTAAATGACTAGACAGGTTCAAGATCAGTCTTAATTGCTTCCTTTGGAACAAAAAACAGTCTGAAAAAAATCCCTCCAGGTAAACCAGCATTTCCAGTCTTCCAAGAAAAGGGCGACTACCTACAGCTCACCTGTGCAAACAAAGCAGGCCACGTAAAACAACACTAAAATAGCAAAAAAACATATTGAAAAGCGTCAGAATTCTTGGTTGGCTATTATGAATTTTCATGGCATTATCTCTCGCAGCTAAGCAAACTACAAGCTGGGCTGTGCTAGCAACCTCCGAAAATCAGACGTTAAATGCAGACTATGTGACGTAAATCCAGACTTTCAAATGTTAGTGTTTATTTTGTGCAGTTGTGTGCTTGGAGAGTTACACAACTGAGAACACCCAGTTAAGAGAGATTATATATTGTATTATATTATATATATATTCTATCACATCTTTGCAATCACATATTCTATCCTCCTTCTCTGAACAGGTTGTCACCTTTGGAGTACTGGCAGATCTACAGTATACAATTCAATAGATAAAACCTCATGGAAGGTATTGTTTTATTTGTTAAATAAATACCACCAATGTTGTCCTTTGATATTTTCCCTATGATTTCACCAAACAGTGCTGCACCATATATCAGGCAAAATTAGCAACTTCCTATGTTCTGTTAAAGGTAATTAAATGAGGGAACCTTGAGTTGGAGAGATTCAGGTTGACTAAACCATCAACAACTCAGATGCAAGCATACCCTTACGCCTGCAAACTTAAAATAGACATTGGAATTATATCATTCTAATAGTTATGGAACAGGACCTGCTGAAGAAGGTTTAAACATCAGATGGGTTTTTAATCAGTCACATTGATGATTAGACTACGAGTAAAGAAAAACCTCGATGTGATTTATTTTGTGAATGATTTCCCTTATGTATCTAGTCGTAGATCAGAGTGATAAATTACATTTAAAATTCATCTATGTTCTCTGTTTATAACAGTTTACAGAAACCCTGTACTCTTTTTTGTTAAGTGTTTCAAACTCCTGTGGCTTTTCTCCACCCTCTCTGTGGGTGACAGGAACCTGCATAATAGGGAAAATTTGAGGTTTTTTTTCAAATTTGGTGGCCTTTTTCATTCAAGCCTGGGATGACAGAGTCCATGTTGCATGGCTTTAAGAAAATCTTTGCCTGCAGCTCATGACTCTCCCTCCTGTTGGGGCAAACGCCAGCATTAAAACAACTGTAGTTTATGTAATCCTGTAAGTTTCTTCAACTAGAAAATGCTGTACACATCTTGATCTGTCATTTGGAACCTCCGGTGTCTCTTCCTCTACGCCTAGTGTAGTGTTTTATTAATATTGTAAGTTAATAATGCAGTTTACTTCTTAGTCTTTGATTCATTTCCTTTATGTTGTACTTCACTATTGTCCAGGTTGTACAGGTCCTAACTAGGACTAACCATTGCTGTGTCAGGCTATCTAAGCCTAGGCCTATGGCAACAGTCCCTTTGGCATAAAGCTGGACACATCTGCTAAGTTATTTTCCTACTTGGAGGGCCAGCCATGCAGAAACCTAGGTGTAAGTATAGTCCCAGACAGGTAGTCTAGAGTGGGTGTAACTCCAATAATATGTCACACATGCGTGGAGCCACTGGATAGCCAGAGGTGACAGGATACTTGTAAGGAAAGACCAGAAGTCGTTTTCATTTCTAATGTTTAACTTGAATTGGCAACTGTGGGCAAAGTAGAGGTGGTAAAACCCAGTCCGGCAGGTGATGGCCTTACACTTTCTGTAACGAGGTATGCAGGCAGGTAGAAGTATCTCATGCTCAGTTACTAGCCATGGTAAGGCGGAGAAGTCAAGGTCAAACCAAAGGTCAAACAAGAAGAACCAGAGGAGTAAGATACAGGAGCCACAAGGCACTATCACAGGTAATCACAGAGGGTTTAAATAGCCCTCCAATACCAGGACCCAGTCTTAGGAGTGGGAAAAAAGGCTTAGAGGGTGGATGTGATATATATATGTCCCTTTAAGAGAGACTGTATGGAACCTGGAAGAGACGCGTCTCTGTACGGCAGTGTACTAGCCTAGAGGAGCAGCTGAGTATCTGGATGATAAGCACTGGCATTAAGGAGGATGTCTGGATGTGCCGGGAGGCATGATGGCGGGGGACATCAAGGAACTTGACCTTACATCACCCCTTCCGCTATGGGTGATGTACCGGAGGGACATTGTAATTGCATTCTCCAGTCGTAAGTCTTTGGAAAAGGAAGAACAGAGGTGAATCTGATTGGATACTTAGTCCTTCCAAGTCAGGATAGCCCCAGCTCTGGATTCGGAGGCATGCACCTGATGAATGGTTGGGAAGGGTCAGGTCTGCAAAGAACAGGTGTGGATATGAAGACAGTTTTTTTAATTTCTCAAAGGCAGAAATGGCTTCCTGAACAACCACCATTGACACCTTGACGTGTAAGTGATGTGATAGGAGAAATGTTCTGCATGAAACGGCAATGAAAGGCAAAACCTAGAAAACTATATATCCCCTTCGAGTTTTGTGGGTCTTTTTCCATTCACTGATGGCTGTCATTTCTCAAGGACCATCTCTAATCCGGTGTCTGATATTATATATCCCAAAAAATTGATACATCTACCCTTAAACTCATATTTCTCGGCTTTGGCCTACAGGGAAATTTCCCATAGTCGTTCCAGCACTTGTTTGACGTGTGTTCTGTGGTCTAGGTGGATGTGTAAGTGTGTGAACACGCATGTGTAAGTGTTTGTGTGTGAGCATGGATGTGTAAGTTGTGTGAGATGGTGGTTGTGGTAGAATGAGTGGGATGAGAGGAAATGCATATGTGTGTGCATTTGTGTTAGTGAGTATGAATAAGAGTGTGCAATTTGTGTGAGTGTGTTTACATATGTGTGCCAGAGTGTATGTTGGAGGGGAAGGCAAGGGGTAAAGAAGGCACAGGCAAGTTGTTTGGGGGCAATGATGACACAAACAGGCTGTTTGGGGGTTTAGCATGGTACTGATAAGCTGCTTGGGGCAGAGGCACTCACAAGGTGTTTGGGGCAAAGGTGACGCTCACAAGCTGTTTAGGACAAAAGTGCTACTACAGGACATGTTGCTTGGTAAAGTTGGGGGCCCAAGGCAATTTTCGCACCAGGTCCCTGTAGTTTCTAGATATGCCCCTGGTTAATGCTTATGATAACTGAATGATCACTTAAAATTTTCATGTGAACCCCTCTTGCAAATGCATGAAGGGATTAAAAATAGTGAGTGAATTTCTCCTGCATGTACTATGGTGGCGACAAGTTTGCTGTATGTGATTTTAGAAAGAATGGGTTAATTGTTAAGCATATTGGCATGTTGTTCATTTTGCCATGCTTTTTCTGTACCTAAACATTATTAATTTTTACAGCAGTTAAATCAAAACAAAAATACAACAAATCCCTAACATATATATGTGTGTGTGTGTGTGTGTGTGTATGTATGTGTGTGTGTGTATGTGTATTTAAGGTTTCTCATCAAGGGTAGACATCAACACTAGTTTGAAAGGACATTTAATTAAATGTTTTATAAGTAACAGTGACTTTCACAAGCCTTGTAGGGTATGGACAATTTGTCTAACCCTTTTTCTCATGGGATCAATTAGGGTTAAATACAATCCTGTTTACTATTCACATTTACATGATGTCAATCCGAAATAGGATTCCATTTCATTCCTGAAGCCTTGCACCCTCATACAGTAATTTAGCTACTTTTTTGACACTTTTGTCGACCTGCACATACTCCTGCTCCTTGAACTCAGCGGTGTCTCCCATAGGAAACACGTTGTTGGAACTGCGCTAGAATTAACTGTTGTCACAATGAGTCAGTTCACTGCTACATGAGACAAGTAGATGTTTTCCATTCACTTTTCTTTGAAAATCTAGAATGCACAATCAAAATGTACCCACGATTATTAATAAAAACAGGGATTTTTGTAAAGCATTGCTTAAATATACTAATAATTTCGTAACTTTCCTTTTTACCTAGTGATAGCCCATTTCACTTTTCCCCCTTTTTTTTATTATTACTTAGCATTCCCATGTAAAAGGTAACCTATTGTTGGCAAAAGTAAACTAAAAACAGTGGTGTGTTTATTAAGCTTAAATGGTACTGTTAGACACCTTTTTTTACTTAAACTCTAACACCTCCGAATATTTTAAATAATAGTTTTGACGTTTAACATTCCCATGGTAATTAAAGGCTCCGGAAAGTTTTAACAGGTTTCATCCTCTGTGTTTGGGGATGAGAGTTCTCAGACACAAGTAAGTTAAGTGTTTTTGTTAAGTAATTGTGAAACCATCATACGGCAAACAGTTAAAATGCTAGTGCTGAGAACAACAATAATGGAAGCCTATGTGTGTTATCTGAGATGTTTGCCAGGTGACTATATGGAGGAATAGTTAGAGCATTTTGTAAGGTACTTAATTATTGTTTTGTATTTTGTATGTATTTTTGTATTCTTATTAGGACTTGTAACGTTTTTCTTTATCACGTTATTCTTGTCTTGTTTTGTGAACCTGCAATAGTGTGATCATATTCCTCTCTTATCAGAGATGTTTATAGAAAATACTATATTTTCTTAAATCTTTATTTACTATTTATTTTTTAAAAAATCAATATGAATGTCGTATGGTTTCCTTTGTGTGTTATGATCACAAAGTAACATCCTATAAGTAAGCAGCGTGGCTAAAATCCCTATCCAAGTTCACATTAAATCATTTTATAGACATTAAATACAATTTTTATACGTATGCTAGAAAAAGGAAAGGCTGGCTCTATTGCTTGTAAATATTTACTTTTTTAAACCATGGAAAGTTTTTTTTTCTTGAGGCAGTTCTAGATCTTCTTGTTTATTCATATTAGTAAACTAACATTAGCATGTAAGGGCCAAGACAACATTTCATAGGAAAAATACCGTATATTCCGGCGTATAAGACGACTTTTTAACCCCCAAAAATCTTCTTAAAAGTGGGGGGTCGTCTTATACGCCGGGTACTTACCAAGCCGGAGGTTCCCGCGAAGCCACCAATCTCTTTAATCACTACGCGCCGGCTATTAATGCCGAGCGCAGGGATGCCGTCATGTCCCGGCGCCCGGCATCAATTGCCGGCGCGTAGTGATGAGGGAGCAGGGAAGCCCGAGGTCTGGCACTTCAGACCTCGGCTTCCCTGCTCTCTAATCACTACGCGCCGGCTATTGATGCCGAGCGCAGGGATGCCGTCATGTCCCGGCGCTCGGCATCAATAGCCGGCGCGTAGTGATTAGAGAGCAGGGAAGCCGAGGTCTGAATTGCCAGACCTCGGGCTCCCACAACTGGATAGAAGACAGAAGATAAGGTAAGAAAGGGGGAGAAAGGGGGGAGAACTGGTGTGTATATATATATATACACTGGTGTGTGTGTATATATATATATATA
>VKOC01000008.1:10075112-10114925 GCA_009364415.1 Spea multiplicata | reverse complement strand
ACATCCATGCTTACATACACTTATACATAGACATTCATGCTTACATACACTTATACATAGACATTCATGCTCGCATGCATGCAAACATCCCCTCCCGCCTGTACCTCCTTAACTCTCCTGCAGCTTTCGGTCTATTGCTCGCACACTGTACGACATGACCATGCGCCGCGCCTCTCTTCTCTCCCTAGCGCTGTTAAGGTTGGAAGGGCCCAATATGAACTATTTTGAGCTGGTACGGAGAGACAGTAACAAGTGGTTGAAGAGTTTGCCCAGGCCCCCTAGAGAGGGGGACCCCGTCACAGTTACACCACGGTCGTAGGCACTTGCCAATTTTGTTAATGGGAAAGATGGCCCTCATAATTTTGCTTTTTTTATTCAAATTGTCCCTTTTCTGTATATTCCTGTTTTTACTGAAGATGTTGTAAAGCTATATTATCTTTGACTATTTTACTTTACAGTAATGGTAGTAAGTGGTATCAGCTTCCAATATAAGTACTACAGGCAAAGATTGCAAAGGAGTTAATGAAAGCTTGGAATGTACATAAAGTGATCCTAAAGAATTAATAAGCAAAAAGTGATTTAAGGGAAGAGTAGGTGGACCAACTAGTTATTTTCTTTCATCGCTATCTAACACAAGCCATAAAATTTCCAGATTTCTTTCATACTATAAAACACTTTGGCTTTAGTTATCTCTTTTAATTCTATAGTAATCATATCACCCCATAATTTGTTTATATAAACTGATGTTTCAAATGTATGAAAACAATAACATTTCATTATCAACGTGCTAACAGTTATAAATGATTAAATATGATGTCCTAATGAACAGTCCTTTTTTTTTGAGTGAGTTAGTAAATTTTCCATAAGTTTAGTCACAATGACACATAATTCATTTACATACCGTCAAGCACATGTAAAAACATTTCACAGTTCATTGAAGCCCAGCCTTGAGGTTGTAAGGAACTGACGATGCTGTCTGATAAGATTCCATCAACTCAAACCTGACTGTGTAATTCACACTTTGTTAGCTTTACAGCATTTGTACACACACACATATATCATTTAAGTTTAAGATTGCTTCATCCTGCATCTTTCTTTAGCCTTGCAATTTTGTTTCCGTATACAGTAGCGTGTGATACCTGATAATTACACCAACAGGGACTTTGATGACATCACATTCTAAATACATAGATGTTAATATGTAGTTGGTGCCCTCTTTGCAGCCATAGCAGTTTCCACTCTTCTGGGAAGGCTTTCCACAAGATTTTGGAGTGTTTCTGTGGGTATTTTCCCCCAATCATTCAGTTGAGCATTTGAGAGGTCAGGCACTCATGTTGGACGAGAAGGCCTAGCTTGCAATCTCCATTCCAGTTCATCTCAAAGTGTTTAATAAGGGTTAAGGTCAGAGCTCTGCGTGGGCCAGTAAAGTTATTCCACACATAACTCATTCAACCATGTCTTTATGGACCTGTTGGTGTAATGGTCAGGTGTCCCAATACTTTTGTCGATATAGTTTATCTTGCAGCCCTATCATTTTTTTTTCCAGTTTTGGTCAGTGATGTAGATTCCTGTCCCCCCTGCAACAATGTGTTTACTATTAACGTGTATCTTTTACCTAAGCAATTGATTTGTACATAAGTAGCAACAAGTAGACTTTTATGTGTAAGTTCAAGTTTGAATTAATTTCATGGTTTTAGAAACTAATAAGCAGATTTGCAAGAAATCAGAAGCAGGCATTGGTTATCTCTCCCAAATATGTTTTCCTCTCTCTTTCCATTGGTTATATATATAATATATATATATATATATATATAATATATATATATATCTTTTGTTTAATACATAGGCAGGCCCCAACTGTCCACCTGGCACACTAAGCAAATGCCCAGTGGGCTGCTGGTCAACACCACCCCATATGTGCTGCGGTGCGTGGCTGCTGACGTACAAAAACATAATATGTGGAGGTACATATACAGCAAGGGGCGTCATTTGGCAGCCACTGGTCTAAAAGTACCAGGGCTTCCAAGTTACCCCAGTCCAGCCCTGTACATAAGATTAAACCCCACATTTTGTATGTATGCTAATACTATAGCCTTAATCTATCTTAAATAGTTAAACAATAATGAATGGACATCTTGTATATATATTTCTTACAGTTTTTGTCTATTTGATATAATCAAATTGATTAAAAAAAACAAACAAAAAAAAAAGAATAATCACCATTTGCTAATTATGCTTCTTGACAAATATTAATAGTAAGAATAAAACATTATCTATAAAATTTGTATTTGTACACGCTAGTAACTTTTCAGGAAAGACACTGTATAACTACACAGACAAAGAGCCCCCGAGGGCAATGCTTTAGGTAGTTGTCCATCATTATATAATAATATGAAACTATATGTAAGTATGAAAAAAATGAGAACTGTAAAATTCCATTATGACTAAATCACCATGATCTATATCTAGGGCATTGGAGCCTACTACTGTTTACGTTAACACGTCGCACCAGATCTAGACATTTTCAGTATATTCTCATCTGGTCACTTGTTTGTGGAGTAGCAAGAAGCAGCATGATAACAGATAATGCTATTGTTGTCTATGAGCGCTAGTATTATCTGTACAAATATATATATATATTTATACACATTTATAAAAAAATGTTTAAAACATTTCATTGTATTTACGAACATTCCAATTTCTAGTTTGTGTTACACTGTAGTGATATTCTGTATATCTTTTTTTAGTTAATTACAATATCTTATAGTATCCAAAAATATGTTTAACTAGTAAAATTTTACAGTACATTCAAATAGTGCTGAATAAAAAAAAAACCTTTCAAAGCTCTGACACTAGAATTTTAATTTATTTGTAGTTGACAGTGAATTGCATCTTTTGCATGAAGACCCAACGGGTTACTATAAATACCAAAGCAGAATTGTATAATCACAAAAAATTGGGCAGTATTTATTTTGTGGTTGGATGAAGTAATATGCCCCGTAACACATCATTTCGGTTCACCCTCTGATGTTTGTTTACAACAGAGGGATGTCTCTCAAATCAATATATCCTTGCTTCTAAGATGTGTGAAGATGGGGCAGTCCTTCTCACGCTGTTTTCTTTAAATTATTGCTCACCACATCCCTCTGAGGAACCTCTGACAAATAAGCTTCTGTTGTCTAACTTTCCCCTCTCCTGAGGTTAATGATTAAAGAGTTCAGGAGGTTAATTCCTACCAATAGTGTTGTCTGTGGCAGGAACAGATGTTGGTGCAGTTTTAATGTTGTTATCAAACTCTGACGTTCTTCATTCATTGCACCATGCAACCTCTGCTATTGTCTTGTAGCGCATTCCAACCTTCTCCTATGGAGATTCTGGGCACTTTCACTTAACCAAATATATATCTAAACAGAATACACAGCTTAAGTAGTTGGCTGGTAAAACTATTTATCAACAGAAAATGATGAGAAATATTACAAGCAGAAAGGCAAATGTCCAAGAAATGCAAAGCTGGAGGTGGACCTGTTATCTAAAAACAAATCAACAAATACATTAAAACTTGGTACCAAAAATTACTGTATGACATGTTTGTATGAAAATGTGACAATTTTTAATATACTTGAAAAAAACAGGTCTGCGGTTAAATGTCCTGGCTGCTTATTTAACTATGTTTTATTTAATATCTGTGACGTGTTTATAACTGATGGAGAAAATAGGAGCAGGTTGAGATGGGTGCCATATGTGCCCAAAGCATGCTGAGTTTCACAAGAGATCCATTGAAATGTTTGGTGCCAAAAAACAATAAAAGTTGGCATATAATATGTTACTAGTTGTTAACATAATCAAAGGTCTCAACTGTGATCCAGTCCTGCCATACGGGCAACATGAGCTGGTAGGGGCCACCAACAGGATTCTCTCCTATATTAGAAACTCTAGGTCCAGTGCTGTGTATTAAGAGAGGTTCTGGTGCAAAATGGAAAAACTTGAAATTGTCATCCTACAACTGTTACTTCCACTAACTTTTCTGACATACAATTATTGTAGTCATTCGATTTATTTCAACTGACATAGGATCTTGCATCATGATGTAATATGTAAAAAAATGCTGTCATCCATCTAGACGCTTTATCTGTTTCACTCTCCCTTTCCTCAACCTACAATATACACAATAATGCCAGGTCACCTGAAAATATATGGTTAAAAGGAATACATTACTTGATATGAAAGTGAGCTACATGGTGAGCATCGGCATGTTTAAAAGTAATCTACTCCCACTAGAGCTCCAAAGTAAGGATTACATCCATGTTTGGATTAGATAGGATTGGCGATTGGAGCTATTTGATATATTACTATAATATAGATATATATATATACATATATATATATATATATATATATATATATGTATATATCAATGAATTGAAACACAAATTGTTCATGTGCACATACTACTAGCTAGCTGCTAGTAAAGTGTCATACAAACTAGCAACTGGAAGCCACATACAACCAGATCTTACTAATACTTTCTGCATGCATCTTGATTGAAATAAAGTATATTTAGGCAAAAACTTGTTACTAAGGCCTACTTTCCCTTTAAAACCATAAGGCTTTGTGAATAGTTTGGATATTAGCGTTAAGTAAGCTGATTCGGAAAGAATGTCAGTTCAATCTTAGCCTTTTGTGTGCGCTGCTGGGCTCAGTATTTCTGCACTTAGTACAATGATAGTTCACAATGAGAATGTTCAATTAACTGTTAAACACCCTCATCAATTAGACGATCATTTTCAGATCTGATGGATGAGTTGAAATGATCCAATTCATTGTAGCCACAGAGCGGAAGAACAGTCTGACTCCCAGAGAGACAGGCAGCAGATAAATGTTTCAATGAACTCACAGGTCTGCAAATAGCAGGGTTACAATATTAACGAGCCAAGTTTCGAAATGTCTAGCATATTAACTATAAGTGCTAAACATCGCTAATACTTAATAGAATTAATATTTTTTATTATTAGAATGAACACTTTCAGCTCTAGGAATGCATGTAAAAACAAAAAATATATATAATTTAAGGTTTAAAATGTTATCGATGTTTAATACTTTACAAGCAGCTAGTCAAATCTACGTACGGCAAATAAGGTATCTTATTAGATTTCACGTTAAATTGGACATGATGAGTCTGCCCCACACTAAAGTTTGGAATAGTAGCTCAGTTGAAGGAATATGGTATAGGTAGAGGTATAGATGTCACCTAGTGCCGACAACAAAGTCATCAACTGTTTATACCAGTTTAATATATTGGATTATTAATCCTCCCATAATCAGTTGCATACTATAGAAACAGACCAATGGGATTGTAAAATACTCTACTTAGTTAATAATAAAAGAATTATATTATCACAATGAAAATCCCAAATGAAATGATATTATGCTATAGTAGCTAATGACTGAGAGCGACTCACTACAGAACAGAGCAGTTTGCTGGGATTCCTAGTACCTGTTCATGAGTGATGAGAATGAAGTAAAAGACAGAATGTGCAACTAGTGAGAGGAACATTCTACACAGATTTGCTAATTCTTTTTCTGCTCTATAATCACGTGATAAAACTGTATGGCACACTCTTGACTTGCTGGTGAGACGTTATGACCATGAATCTGTGTCGGTATCTCTTTATATGCTGACTTATCGCACCTGTTTCAGTAAAGCCCAATGATCTATACTTTCAGTAATATGAATATTCATTCATACCCAGAAGGGTTAATAAACCCTTATTGGTTCCCATAGTCTAGGGGATGATACATCCCAAACATTCAACTATATCTCATAAACAGTACTGTGGAAATTATAGAATTAATAAAATAAAAATATAGAATGAAAATGAATTCTTTGACCATGTACATAATGTAATATACAATCCATCAGCAATGAATGAAACGCATATGGCTTTAAGATCTACACGTTGAAAGAACTTTCTGTTGCAGTGGAATAACAAATGGAATGTCATTAAAAGATGGTACGAGGGACATATGTGACTCCAACTGCTTTGCACAATGTAGACAAGAAGCACAATATTGCTAGACTTAGGGCCCATAACAAGCGTCATCAGGACAAACCCAAGCAGTGTGGTCCTCCATGACTACCTAAATGAAGATCCCCTACCAATTGATAGGCAGGAGATGAAGAACTGAACAAAAATTGAGTAACTAACAAAATTAGCTCTATCACCCCCTTTTATGTAAGGTAGGAGATAAAGGCCTTGGAGTCCTAAGTGTGGGGAACTCATGAAATATTCACAAGTGAGGTTTCCTGGCATTTAGTATGCAACAATTCCATCTCCACTTTCCCCAATAGTAAAAACAAGATAACACATTGCAGAGGTTAGGCCATGCAATATCCACTGGGGTAGGATGTAAATGTTAAGTAGACCTTAATTCTACATTTGGTTTAATATTAAATACCATGTATTTAAAATAAATGCCTTCAATGTGAGCCAATTTTAGATCCTACAAATATTTGTTCAAAACTGGTACTGAATTTAGGCATAAATCATTGTATTTATTTCAGTCTTGTAGTCAGTGCTGACTGTGAACAAAGTTTGAGACTGTGGCTTCCCCCGTGCCAAAAGTGAGCTCACTGCCTGGCTGCCAATGTTACTGAGTTCAAGCCACAAACTCTGTTAGTTTCTACATTTGTCACATCCGCTCCAATGTACTTTAAGTGACACATTCAGAGCATTGATATTTGGGTGGTAAATCAGTGGCGGAAAAAAAGAAAATAAAAAACACTCTAAAAATATGGACCTTATTAATTGTTTTAATTTTTTCATTAATTTCTCTCTTATATAAAATGAAATTTATACCAACATATCACTTAAATAAAAGCAGTATGGTGGCATAAATTGCTATTTTTATATAAGATGAATATATCCATGGTAGTAGGTAACAAAATGCATTTATAATTCAACTGGAACTCTAATTGGACATTGGTCAAGTTTTACATATTGCTGGGTATAGAAGACAGAAGACTTGAGCAGCCCACCAACTTTACTTAGTTCATCTACAATATGCTCTGTAGACCCTTGAATGTTGACAGCTAGACATTAAAATGTTTGGTGGTTCTATACTATTCACATATGTATATTCCTGTAATTAAACCACAGCAGAAAACCAGCCAATGATAACCAATCCAACAGAGCAGACAAAACAAAGTGATATAAGGAGCCCTCACTATCTAAATACTCCCAGTGGTGATAAACGGAGACAATGTGCCGCAGGACTTTTGATGCAGAGCATTCAGAGAATTCATGTATCATAGTATTGGGACATTACAAAACTAACAGCTCCCTACGCAGAGTTAATTGGATACACTCTCACCTTACAGGGACTCAAGGGGTTAAGCACTAATAGTAAATATGAAATTCGTTTTTTTGCGTGCGTAAACGAGACTCCTAATGAGCACTGAAACTATTTCAAAAACGAGACAAACAGAAATGGACTGCTGCCAACACCTACGCAAATATCTGAGTGATCCTAACTCATACTAGTCCCTTCTTGTTCGTTATCAAACAGCATTTTTCTGAGGTTTGTCCCTTCCTGTATGCTGTGTCAACACAGGGAGTCCCTCAGTTTTTCTTCCAGACCTTAATAATCTAGTTTTTTTTAAAAAAAATGTTAACGATCAGATCTTACATCACAGATGTTGTCACCATGCCCAATAGTTTGATGACATCATCAATAAAAAGCTTTCTGTGATTGTATATGTCTCAATAATTCTAAAAAAAACCCATATAAAATGACTGCAATTTACTGCAAGATGTTTACTACTAACAAATTCATACATAGTGGGATAGCTAAAACTCAGTTTCCATATTATTTGGACCCTTTAGCATGTAAAGCAAATAAATGTTTTGATCTGCGCCCTTTTATACCTCCTTTTGAAGGTTTAAGTACATTAAAAACACCAAAGACGCTTTTAAGAATTGTTCGTTAGTTTCTAACGCAACACATTTCAGTATCTGCTTTTGAGTCATTTGACAACAAAAAATATGAATGAGATTGGGAAAGTATGTTTAGTTATAAAATGATATATTCAGCAGAACAATTCGTTTACAAAATATATACAGAGATTATACAGAAAGCTTCACATGAAGTCAGTAGTTATTACATTACATTGGTGCAATCACCCTCGAAAGTGTCACAATATTATTATTCTTCTAATTTTCTGGAAATGTTTTCATTTAGGCCAATTACTCAACTTTCTGTTTCTCTATTAGGTATAATACAGCACCAAGTCAAGAAGTACAATTAAGTTTTAAGGAGCTAACTGAATTGTTGTTTTTTTAATTGTTTTTAATTGTTACAGCTAAAACACTCCATGCAGGGAAACATTTTATATTTGTTGCTGAAACCTGAATATGAAAACCGTAAAGATTTTGCACCCGTGCATATTAACAAAATTTTAAACATAAGAACATACATGTCACAAAGACACATTATTTTTAACCGGAGCTCACTACTTAAAAAATATATATATATTTTTTTTTTAATTTGTTTTCGGATTTTTGTGCAAGAATGAAATCGTTGAAATTATTTCACAAGAAAATCGTAATTTATGTATTTAATATTTATATTTAAGAACCTTAACTCAAAGTTACGATCCTTCATGGATTTTTTCATAAGAAATTTCTTGCCTACTTATGAATCAGCCATTGCTGATTTCCAGCGTTAACATACTAAAAAAATACCCTCTGCTTTTCAGTCTGACTTTCTCCCAATTTAAATTCAGTCATTGAATGGATTTTTCTTGGTACTAAATGTTGATAAAAAAGGGTTTTTCTTTATTCCTTCAATTTGATGTGACAGGTCCCTGACATGAATAATGGAACCCATCCATTCACAGGGAAATCAACTTAATTTAGCATGCCTTTATTCTTTCATTGGCAAGCCGACAATCCTGTAAATTCCATGAGATCTTAGAAGAAATCTTTAGAAATGGGAGAAAAAGTAAAAAAGTAAACAGATTCTTTTTGTCAAAATACTTCAACTAATTTAAATTTAGTAGTTTAAGATGAATACATTACTTCTTAATCAGATGTTGACTTTGAAGTAATTTAGTCTATACCACTGCCAAGCATAAAAAATATTTATTGTATTTCTTTTTATTATGCATTCTGCGCACACAAATCACTTTAAATAGTTAAATACTGAACATCTTTCATGCTTTTTACATTATAAAATACATATTATGCATTATTTTATAGGAACAATAATAAAATCGAAAACCTTCCGGCACAAAGATTTTCAAACATTTTCAAATGTATGTATATATGGTTTATATATGATGAGTAAAATGTAATTAAATTGCTCAGAATTGTTCAGAATATTGGTATATATATATATATATATACAGGTTAACACACTTCTGTAGGCCTTCTGTAGTGCGACACAGGGAAGCACTCTCAGCCACCATAGTATGAGTAAGCCCATTGGATATATCAGAGATCTCCATTGTAACAGACCTATTGACAAGTGACTCTCAGGTGACTCCGAGTTTTGCCCAGAGACTCCCGGAGAATGCCTCTTCTCTGGTTCTCCAGGTCAACACCGGAATCCTCCAGGTCGCAGGGCGGGAGTCCTGACATGCCATTTTTTTTAATTTAAGAAATAACGGTTCCACATTAACATACATAGCTACATTTAAAGCTAGAGGAACACTTAAATTACCTACAGATACGTATTTAAATAACTATTCTTTCATTGCACCCTATAGAAGAATAGGTATTCTATTACCTATAGGCAGGGAGACTATTAGGAGGGGTACAGCTAGTACAGTGATATGGGGCCCAACCTCCTCAATAGCCACTGGGACCCCCACACTCCTGCACACATACTCCTTTTTACAAATGTGGGGATACAGTAGGAAAATTTTTAACACAGAGGTTACCTTGGAGGATTACCGTTATTTGCAGTGACTGAGTAAATACCAGGATCTTAAATGTGATATTGGCCCAAAAAATTCTAAAGACAGTCTTGCCTATAAATATTCAGATTTTCTCTCCTGCGCTGCCTTCTCTGGGCATATAAGGCCAGTAACGGATATATCTGAGACCGAAGATCAGGGATTCATGAAGACATACATATTTAAGATCAGATAAAACAGAATATCTTATGACACAGATTATACATACCATAATCTTTCGTTGTCTTATTTACCTGCGGCTCGACTGGCTCATATAATGTAAAGGCACAGTTTGCTATGTATAGCTTTATTGTATTATTTAGGTGGGTGGCTTACAGAAACTTGGAAATGACCATAGGAAAGTTCCTGAACTGTTATCCATAAATAATAAAAGTTATCTTTGCCATTCGGCCCATTAATTAAAATGAAACACCCCAAAAGATTTGAGAGATCCCTTACAAACTTACAAATCCTGAGAAGATACACTAAACATGTGACTCCAGAACCCATATTTCCTTGGCATTTGCCATTGTCTTGGATAAAGGATTTCTCAACATTTCCCCCCAAAAAACTGCAAGATGACTATGGGTTTTGTTGCTCTATACTTTTCATTAACCAGTGCCCTGCTGTTTCTGTTACATCTGTGTATTGGTCTTTATCAGACACACAGAGCCAAGGTCAGACTTGTCATTAACCTTCTCATAGCATGGGATTTAGTCTAGTCTTCTCCCCTACTGGAAAGGTCAAGCCTAGTATAAAACCTGCTTAAATCATTAATCCAGGCAACAAATCTTACTAACCAAAAATAAATTTGAATTGCTGAGTATGCCCTACTGTTTTTGGAGGGTTGTTGGAAATTCACTAGTCTATTTGTTATACAAGTGTGGAGGACATCATCACAGTAGAGGCATATTTACATTTTTTAGGTTTTGTGTAGGTTTAAGATGACTTGAGTTTACCAGGGATTTTTTTTGTGTAGTTAGTGTTGGGGTAGCCATAGGTCCATGTGGACTGAGTCACAAGCAGTTTTACAAACTGGTTTTATGATATAGTCAGATTGTCAAGAATGAAGGAGAAGAAATGCTAAAGCAATATGCCATAGTCTAAAACTAGAGTGTCACAGGTATAAATAAAATGTAAAATCTATTATTTTATTGAGGGGGTGGTAGATTAGTGTAATAAGTGGAAATGGTGGTGGCGATTAACATTGTTATTATTATTATTATTATTATTATTATTATTGTTTCATTTATTTCTTATATTTTTATTTTAAGCAGTATTCGGGTAGTAGTTGGTTGGTCCCAACCTCAAATAGAAACCTCTACATTGAAAGACCCTTTTTCTTCAAAATACCTATTTCCCTAGAGGACGAACTGTCAATGGTCTATTCATTTTAAGTGGACACCTGTTCTCTCCATTAAGTGAAGGCCACCCATCGATTTAAATTAAAATATTGAAATAATTCACCTGAAAAAGCCACAAATCTATATATACCAAATAGACAACACATAACAAACACAGTAAACAAAGTACTTTTCAGAAATAAGCAACAAAAAGAAATAAGAAATATGCCTCATTATTTCATATGAAATCTGCTAGAAATGTATGTGTTATTTCCTGAAAACAATAATATTGTAAGTGAAAACTTTAACGGGATGATTTCCTAATGAAGGAACGGTGTATCAGTGGCTATATAGTTTATAATTTTTTATATATATATATTTTTAGTTACCTATCAAAGTTTGAAATGGGCCACCAGGCCATCCTGTGTGGCCGACAACCTCAGATGAACCAGGAAAACTAGAGAAAAAACAAAACAATTATTCTTTGTACCCATGGAACAGTTTAACAATTTTGTCCTGGTTTATTCAATAATGGGGCTTCGTAGTACACCTTAGTCTTCTGTAATATCCAGCTTCATGCCAAATCTGTAGAACATTAACTTCACAAATATAATGTGCATTTTCCTGTAAAAAAATGAGTCAAATTATGCAAAAAGCTATTACAGGCACACGATTTTTGATTCTAATATATTTTTGCACCACAGCCACTCAAGGCATAAGTACACATTCAATATTTCCCACTGTGGACTGGGGTTTCATTTTGTACTTTTACCAATATGATGCATACTTCCAACGATAACTGACCTAATTGCTGCCAAAATCTTTTTACTAAAAAGACCTTTTTATCAATCACAAATTACAAGAAACTCAAGAATAATTTGAGGTCATCCTTTGTCAACTTGGTATGATATTCTGACATCTAATGATAGAATAGCTGTTAGGCTAGTAAAATGGCTAAGATATATATATTTGTCAAGTGAATAATCTATATATATATGTATCTTTATATGTAATATATTTATCTACTGTCATACAAATTTCACTTAGACAGGGCAGTATTATAATATTTTTGTGCCCCCGCTAGTTTTCCGGTTTAAATCCAAGTTCATGCTGTTTGCTAAGTACTTGTTCGCTGCGACAGCAATCAGCAAAATAGAACATACTGAATACTTCTTTCCAAACTGCTCTGTCCCGCTGAGCCTCAAGTGAAACAAACTCTTCAGACTATCATGTGAACTTTTTATGGAGAACGGTCCCTTTCAGGCCGTTTCTTTCAGAGATACTACCCGTGAAACTAAAATTCAGTTTTCCGACCCTAGGATGCTTCGTGACCACCAAAGTTGTTCACTATGATTTCCTTTAATTGCTTTCTCTTAATTGTACGGCTCCTATTCACCAACAAAATACATAAGTACTTTAGACCAGACGCTCACCCCACGATTAACAAGTAATTGAAAGCTCAAATAGACGGTTTAAGTAGTTTGAACTGTCAGATTGATTTCACAATGTAAAAATTGCTTGAGTTTCCATATGACAAAGCTTCAAATCTTGTGTGTAAACATATTCCAAAGTACTTTCTTTAACCTACATGTGAAAGGTTTATTATTACCGCTGATAAAAATAACCAATAAACCATTAAAAAAACACAGATTTTTTTTTAAGCAATCCACATTCTATAATAGAAAATGCCATGGATAATTTTAAAAATAATTACACTAGGTAAGGATGTTTTTAAGGATGAGTTAAGGCAGGAGGCTCTAGAACGTTTGTTCCTTAGAATCTAGACTCAGACTCATGTGAAAACATAAAGAGAATTCATGAATTATATTTTGTGAGACTTTGTACATAGCCAGAGAAATTCTTTAGTGAGACTTCTGTGTCCCCATGTTAGGAGTTTTTATGGTACGTTATGGAAAATATATATGGTTAAAGGTTAATGCAATGTAAATAACACGCATGGTTCATCGTTAGAGACTAGAATTGTTCTATAGAACCTACATTTTCTTGATAACTTCAAATGTTGTAAGAATCTACCAGGAACATTTTTTTTATCAAATTGGGACGGAAAAAGCTCTGAAAAACCTAGCAGACTGTGTTGAATTGTTCATGGGTATAAATCAAAGTGTTCTCGAGGTTTACATTCCCTTTACCTGATATCCTAATAATGGTAATTACGTACATGTACACGACTAATTGCAACATTTCAACTTGGCGCCCATTCATTCATTTTTTTGGACGCAACAAAACATTCCTGGTAGCATGAAGAAGCCATAGATATTTACTCTTGAAAACTGTAAATAGATCAAATAAGGACTTCTTTTGTTGATTGCAATTTTACTGTTTCTATGGATATTCATATTGTTAGAATCTCATGCTCTATATTTTGGTTTGTAACATAAGTCAGAATATAACTGACATCTTTCTTAACTTCAAGGGCCAAAACAACATGGACCTCATCTGCATATTTATTGCGTTGTATTGGGTGGTCTACATAATTTCTCAACGTAAAATGTGAAGTGAGATACCACCCCTCAATGCAGAAATACACATCATCTGACGATAAAAAACTGGCTGTTACAAAGTTCTGTTATATCAAAAAACTGGAATTAACTATTAGGTTAAGGTCCACTAAAGCACCACCTTAATGTTATAACCCACTCTGTGATCTTTGCTTTATGGCAGAAAAAACAGACTTTTCAACAAATTTGTAACCTCGTTCCCATAATGTGAAACAAATATTTACCCATCCTTTCTTTCTGCTCCTTTTTCCCTTTCAAATTCTTTCATTCCTTTCTAACGCTTATTGATCTTCACACAAACAGATATCTTATACATATATAACATTACCAAATTATGAATATTAACCCAATTAAAATAATGAATGGTCAAACTAAGCAACATGTATGGTCTTTCCATAAAAAATACCCTTACTCTGTCCTACTACATTTAACTAGAATGCATAAATATATATAAATATGCTTAAATATATGCTTTATTTTCTTACTCATTGTACTATGCAATTATGGGGAAACGGCTTATTGATCCAAGGAGAAATCTGACTGCCATTTTCGGGTCAAGAAGGAATTTGTGTGTGTGTGTGTGTGTGTGCGTGCGCAGTGGCATTGCAAAGGGTTTTAAACCATCACTGCTTATGAGGTACCTTTTGTCTGGTACATTATTAAGTTAGCCATTTATTTTTTTTTTGAAAAATGAATTTTTACTTGAAAATCAATTGTTATTTCTTATATTCAATGTCACTTTTAAGGTCAATAAAAGAAATTGTTTAGTGCAGATTTACATAAGTATATTGCTTACATTAAACTCATTCTGTAGAATTTATAGAGCAGCAGTAGAACAGAATACTTTAAGTCTTGATAAGGAACTTAGAGATAGATCCGGAGGCAACAAATTACAATCAAGACATTATCCCCTGAAAACAATGACATCTCGTAGACTACGGACAAACAATACAAAGAGTTACACTAATAAATCCATTTTCTGTCAAACTACACTAATGTTTTATAACACAGTACGTTAGGGAAGGCGTGCGCTTCTATGATTTCAAGAGATAAAAAAAAACGTTAAACAGGTGAAAAAGAAAACTTTAAGCAAGAACAGAGGAACCCTGTTTGAAATCATTATGTCAAATAACTATGTTCTAAATTTTAACAGCGTTACTAACTTCCATGTAGTAAAATGCATGATTATTTTAAGCGTAGAAACAATTTAGTTGCATGTGAATTTTTTAAGCCTGGGACAATCAGCTTCTCTTCATGAAGCAAAAGAGGAATTGTACCTTTTCGGTAAACTCCTCTGTTTCACGATTCATTAAACCTATTTTCCTCGTGTGCAATTGTACCCCACTCAATTACATTTACATGCACGGAAGAGGCACAGAGCTGACAGCATTGAAGGAGCCTCAAAGAGAAGTTTTTTTTTTTCCTTTTGGTCGTTTTCTTTTGGACTAAGCAAAAAATATTCATAATATGATTTGTAATAGAACTGAATACCTTAAAAACAAATCCCTTAAGCACCGCATAGCAAAATAATCCCTGTGTTATTATAAGGCTTCCATTAACATGTCCACGGGTTAAATTGCAGCGCAACATGTTTGTAAAGAGCAAACATTAAGGACTAGGTGCAATGCCACCCAAGCTTCTTACTCTCTCCTTTTATAATAGATAAACCAGAGTTCAGTAACCTTTCTGCACATTTCGTTATTCAATTAAAGTATACGTAATTGCATAATTGCATATAAATAATTTGTTAGACTTCCATATTATTTGTTTTTAACTTCACATTCAAATTCTTTTCTAGAGATCACATACTAAGATACATTGGTGAGATTTAACCCTATTGAGTGAACCCCCTTATCCAGAGTTTGTCCTATGAAGACTATGCACTTATAGCTTGGAAGCCATAGGAAGCTATGGGGAAGCTCTACACTTCACTATACATATCCTATAAAATGAATCTAGTAAATATATTTTTTGGACCAATAACAGAAAAACAGCCACTTATCTGTTGGCCTTTCAGAATCTGTCTTTTTAAATATGTAATCAAACCCTATATCGATAGTGCCGTAGTGATGACTAGACTGACACGGTTCATTATATGATATAAAAATAATGTATAGAACCACTGGAGAATATTTCCTTCGAGAAGTGGTCATCAGAAGATGACTTTGGAGTCAAGTAATATACAGGAGTTATCTTTGGGTCACGGCCATTGGTTAGAACCACACTGTAATTACTAAAGTTAACAAAATAGTCTTAAAGTGACAGAAACATCTCCTACTCTAATATACTAGACATGGAAATAAGAAGAGGCAGTAGATATAATGTCTTGGGTTAAGGCAGATATTACACAAAAGTTGTGTTGAGGTTGACTGTCTTTGAAGTATCTCTTGTCTAATTAACGCCATCACCAAATAATCAACACATTATTGTTTGAGCGGATCCATGCTTTCAAAATGGAGTATAAACTTCTTTTTGTTCCCATAGTGATTCCCAAAATGTACATGTTTTCTCCACGTTTTAAGTGTTCAAATCCACTAAAGAAGAGGCATCAAACAGAATGTTAAGTAAATATCCCCATAGAGAAATAAAAGACAAAAACATAAGTGTTAAGGGGGCTGTATTTTCTTTTTTTTTTGGAGGGAATAAAACAAGATTTAGTAGTTTTCCACTTAATTCAAATGAAAAGAACCACTACCTTACATATTGCACAGATAATGTAATGGTCAAGGAAAACAAAACCTGCTTTGTAACTGCGACAACTCCTAAAGTTGTTGCAAAGAAACTTTTCCCCTTGGTATCTGCTAACAAATTCTAATTAATGCCTAGCATTCCTGCGCTGAAATCATTTAAGGCGTAACAAGCAGAGGGTGGGGGGGGAAGACATTTTGAATGCTGGTGATTGCCCCGTAAGAATTATACGAGTGAATGCCAGGGCCTCCTAACTTACTGTCTATTAAAGCAAAGCTTTGAAAGAGAAATGCATCTACAAAAGCTGTCAGTCTTCCCTGCCCCTAATGCCTGGGTTCACATGGATTCAAGTGACAGTCCCCCTCCCCTGTGCACAATACATCAATCTGTCTCTCCCACAAGCACCCACAGCCTATTGTGTAGACTGCAGGTGCCTATTATGGCACCCAAGACTTGTCCCCCCCAGCTCCTCCCTTGAGAAAGAGGAACTTCAGACAATAGAGCCCTGTGGGAAGATCGGGGTGGGTGTTTTAGGGTAACAGCCAGATGGTAAAGTCTATTGGCGCTACGGCAAGGTACCTTTAAGGCACATCTCCCAAACTTAAAGGCTTTTAAGTAGAGGGTTATAAAACATATTTGCATCCTCGAGATCAATAGCTTTAACCTTTTGACTCGTCGAAGTATGCCTAAACTAATCCAGTTACGTAAGGACAATGTGTTTATATAATGGTGCTTTTTTTTTAGCGATTTAACCAAAAATGGCCATAAGTGGTATGTAGTAGTAGTATTGAAATAGTGTTAAGGTTTTTATATAGAGTAACATTTACTTTCCTGCTTTATATGTATTTAATTCATATAGATCAGGTTTTTACATTCATATAGATCAGATTTCACTAATACATACATTTAATCCTATATTACATACAATCTTATATTTCATTTTTGTTTAATATATTGATTATGTAGTTAAAAAGATATTGCAAATATTAACCTTCCAGAAACAACATTTTTTTTCGATAGTTTCTAATTTTGCTCATTCGAATTGCTGTTCTGTTGCTATTCTGTGTGTTTATGCCTTCTTTTTCAGAAAAATAGTTTTCTTTATCTAAAAGTGAGATTATCCAATATGAGAAATGATAGTTGTAGACTTGCATATTCTTTTTCGTGTGAATGCCTTTTCGTACCGAGTTTTAACGAACGAATGCAACATTGGGCGAAAAACAAATGTGCGCAATACGAATCTTCCTTCACCACCGTTTTTACTACACTAAGAAGAGGAGAAGTTCGCCATTTTAATTCAACTTTTTCTACAGGTTTATTTCTTGTTTCCATGGCAACTGGACGGACAAATAGGATTTCCGAAAACGAAAATGTTAGACGAATTTTGTCCGAACTGAAGAGGTAAATTTATATCAAAAGTATACTACATGTGATCACAACATGTGTGGTTCCTGCAAGTCATCACATTGAGTAAATACAGAAGTACCACATTCAACAAAAAGCTTCAACTTTGGGACATAAGCAGAAAACTGTATATCTTTTCACAGACGTCATTATTAAATGTTGAAATGCATGCTAAGTTCAATTTATCATTTAATTTGAATTCTGGGTAAAATGGGTCCACCAACTTCTGGATACTCTGTTGGATTAATGTTTTGCAGTTTGTTATCCTCCAAGTTGACAACTCCCATCACAAATTAACAAGAATTGTTAAGACATAATAGAAAGAATACAGGGTGACATACAATGAGGGCACAAACTGAGCATTTTTGTGATCAGTCTGTGAGACCTCTGTTTCCCCCCGTATATAACAGTACCCTTGGAGAACCTATATCCCAGTGATGTTGGCTTTGCTAAACTACTATTAGTAACTACTTATTAGTCAACAACTTCTAGCTAGAGGTATCAAGTGTTCCTTGTAGGGGTGTTTAATAATAATAGTAAGCATTAGTACAAGGGACACTTGGCCACTTTTAGCCAGCTCTGTTGGGCTTTTGTTAGTAATAGTACAGATTATTTTGATGATTTCACTTTTAGAATCCATGTATTATGTTTTACTGACTATCTTTGCACTTACAATACAATATAGATGTCCAGAGAGGATACAGCTTTTACTTGCCATCTAATCCATAAAACGTATTGTATTTGGGTTCTACAAGGGCCGCACATAAGCGTAGGGACAAAATGTAAAATGCCAACAAAAAATGTACAGAGGTTACAGCACAATTAAGAAGGCTCATTTAAGACATATAAAGGAATATGTTATGGAGACAAATTATTTGGGAACAGTGTCAAGTAGCACCCAAAGTAACAATGCAGGTATGCCCTTCAATTCCCTTTTACTAGACCATCATGAATGTGTAAGGCTAACCATATCATTTGTGTCTCAGAGTTTATTGTACAATTCAGCTGGCATGCATGCTAATCCAAATTTCTCCCAATGGTACCCAGGCTAAGTCCCCCTTTGAGAATCGGTTGATTAGGCTTTGACCCAATTCTAAGGATGGACTGTTTTCTTTATTTGTTTTTGGCACCTTCCCATCAAGACATTATTATTATTATTATTATTATTATTATTTTTATAAGCACATTTGTTGGAATGAAACACTATAAATCCATACTTGATAAAATTCTACCCTTCTAATCATGTTCTAATGCATCCATATACTGCATTTTATTTCTTATTACTGAAACATTACCAAAGTACTGAGAAATTTTCACCAGTTTTCTGGAAGTAGAGATACTGACTGTACAGTCCAACCAAACATATTAAGACACTTTTAGTTCCCGCAGTGCCACATAGCCATTAGGAACACATATTCTATTATTTATATTCTTTGTGTTTGAGATTACATAAAATATTCTATTACATCTTCTGAGGATTATCAGCAGATTCTCTAACTGACATTGACATTTCCTATTCAATAACCATTTCATCATTCTGCTTCTAACCAAATTCAATGGGAGCTGGATGTGGGTGGTATTTAATGTGTTTCAGGGAACTGTATATGCACAATTAATTGCAGTGAAAACTATTACATGTGGATGTCCATAGAGCAAACTTACTGATAAAGCTTAACTAATGTACTATTACACCCACTAATGTATTTACGGAGGTAGCTGACCTAGACCTGACACTAGCCAGTGCCGCCAGCTACCTTTTATGCCTTCTGTGATGCGGTTCTGTCCCTTTCTTCTGCCCACCTTCTTCAAGCGCCTGGTCAAGACATCATCACGGCACTCTGCCATAGCTAACACAAGAAATAATTAAACTTTTGGACCTGGTTCATACCACCAAGGATCAGGGTCATGCTAATACTTTCAAATGGTTGTCATGGATTGGATATCTCTTAATTGACTGAATTTACAGCATACCATACCTAGACCCGAAGCTCACCTGTCCTTGCTGTCCTCCAATAGTTCTAAACTGGTGGTATATGTACCATGTGGGGTACTTCTGCCAGGAGAATAGGTATTTGAAAACTTCTCTATTTCAAACAGTTGTTTTATTAAGAAACAGGGGGTATATACTAGAGTCTAACACCATGATGGTTGGTTGGAAATATATATATAATGGGCGAAATATTAAGAACACCATTCAGTATCAGATTGGTGTAGAGGTGAACAGACGTCTACACCAAAAGTGACTCTTAGCACCATCTTTTTTATTGGCTTTTGGGTGCTGTGGCTTACTGTTTGTTGATTGTTGAGTTGTCTGCTGAAGACAAATATAGACAGAATCCTGCAAATAGGTTCTGCTATTTAGGACAATGCTCCCCATGTGACCCCATGCCACCATGTGACACTGTGACATTTTCTTTTTCCGCTAAACCTCACATTATTTTTGTCATACTTCTAGACAAATAGAGGCGCCACCAAGGTCTTAATGGGTCCCAACTCCACTATGGTGTTTGTAAAAAAAAAAAAAAAGTGTCAGCATACATCTCAATCAAAAAAGTGCCAAAACCCTTGGAATGCATGCACAATAAAAGAGCAATATAGCACCAGCCCATGACTGCCATTATACAAATGTATCCGTTGCTTATTCTCTTTGGACCCTGAAGCACCTTGGGCATTTTTCTTAAGGACAGATTTCCCTGTCATAGAGGTACTACACTGGATCTTAGCGAAAAGGCCAAGAATAGATTACAATCATTCTAACTCAAACTAGCCCACTTATTTTTGTGACCTGGCCTATACACTTTGTTTTACAATATTACTGAGAGATTGACCCTTCTCATTAAGGTTTGTGGTTCATTTATTTAAGCTTGTGGTTAGCACTTCTATGATTTCCCAAACCATGTGATCAGTTCATCAGTTCCATATGACACAAAATATCACAAAACCCTGCACAATAAATTGAATCGAAAATCAGCAATGCACCATGGGAAAATGAAACATGTCTGCAGACCTCTGATGTTAGAAGACACCTGTCTGATGACTGTTCAGGGGTAGCTCTAACCGAAGAGCAAGTATTTATACCCAGTCATCGGTTGGTGGAAAATCAAGGTGAACTATGAGATTTCAGTATCACTCAAAATAGGTGCGGAAAAGCCTGATCTTCCACATTCCTTGCAATTACTCTGACAGGCTGAGAAGGTGTGGGAGCTCCGCAGGTTAAGCCATTTCCACATCGCAAAATGTGATATACTTTTATATATTTTAATTAGAACTAAAGGGCATGTACTCTCATGTTAACGCTGAATAATAAAATATTTACTAATAACTTAAATAGATCAGTCTTAGGTCATATGGAAACCTGTGACATCATTGACATGATTTTATGGTGACGCAATTTTCTTTTATCAAGACTTTTTTAGAAGTCTTTGGACATTTTTATTGGACCCGTCAGATGATGTCACTCTTCAACTAGTTCTATGACAATAAAGGATACAATCCCAACATCTCTATCATTGTATTATATTTTGATGTTAAGACTGTTTAGTCAGTTAACTAATGTGGCAATATCGAAGACTATGAGAAAGAAGATTAGACCTCCGTCCTTCTGATGTATGCACAACCAACACACACATAAACGTTCATGAACAGAATGGAATATCATTGAGGGGTCACAGTATTAAGCAGTAGATGGGACAATGTCGACATAATAAATAGTAATTAAGACAACTGTTACTTTTTAGTCACTGAGGTTTATTCACTAAAGAGTGGGTTGAAAGTTTATCAGGAGAGTTATGGTCGCAACTCTCTAACTTCACTATACATACATGAAGGGCTAGCCCTGTATATTTGCATAGTTAAATCGGTGAGATGGATTCACCCATTCAAGCCTTCTTGCTGGAGAAAACCGCTAGTATTGGCCCTTCATAATGAACAATGAGTGAGTTGAAACCACAACTCTCCGTTTAGTGAATGAGCCCCATTTAGAGCAGGCATAACCGTTTAAAATGTCGGACAAGAAAAAATTAAAGAACAAAAGCACACTTGATTGTGCCTATATGCATAAACATGCACATGTACTAGAAAATATATGTCCAAGATGTGAATGATTGACTTATTCTAATAATAAGCATTTTGATAGCCAAAACGAAGTGAATGTCATTTTTTTTTGCTGAATGTCTATTGCAAAATTGAAGTTTTTATGCATTACCGTCTATCTTTTATTCATCATACTTTAAATGTATTGTGCGCTCAAATTGTGTATTCGCTTTTCAATTCTTTTTCATTTTTCTCTGAAAAGTGAATAAAATGGGAATATTTTAAAATATAAAATATATACAAATGGCCCTCTTATTGTAGTACTCATCCCCCAAAACCCATTGCAAATAGTTTCATAAATGAAAGGGTTGAGTCATAAAAAAGTTTGGAAGACCTGCTGGTGACATGCAAATAGTTTGTCAGATTCAAATACATTTGGGGAATGAATAGAGGTAAGAAGTACATTTCAGAAGATAATAAAAGCTAGAACAAGAGGCAATGGACTCCTTCTCAAGGTCAATAGGGATATTTAATACTGTATTTCCTGTACTATAACTATAATATATATATATATATACCGTATATATATATATATATATATAAATATATATATATATATATATTAGAATAGAGAATATATACCATGTCATTTATATACTATGTGTAAGGAAAGGAGTGTATTGATTCCTTGTAGTCATTGGCTAGAATGAAACCAATGTCAAGAACACATCTCATGATAAGACCGAGGGAATGACTTCACACAAAGCATTTCTTACACCGGATAAACTAAATAAGAAGTTCAAATATCATATTTTGAACAAACCACATAAGCTGATAATTTCTTGAATACTAAAATGTATGGTATATATATAAAATGCATGGTATATATATTTATATATACCATGCTTGTCTAAATTCCGTCATGGCATTAACTTCCACCACTTCTGATTAGAGGCTGTGCCACTTATCTACTACCCTCATATTGTGCTGCAAAGACTGAAACTGTAATTATTCTAAGACTTGTCCTAAGTTCAGGATATTCATGTGCCTATTCCATGCATGCTTAACTGTATTAACCTCTGCCACTTCTGCTGAGAAGCTGTTCTACCTATCTACCGTACTCTCTGTAAATTAAATCTTTCTTATGTTACATCTAAGACTCTGACCCTCTGGTTTAATTATTTTTAAATGGATGGCCCTTTGTAATTAACAGTGAGTTCAGATACTTTATACCACAGCTTTCCCGCAAACTCTTATTTTAATGAATAAACTCCCCCCCAAGTGTTAGCATCTGAATATGAATTAGGCTTCGAGTTGGACTAAGGGTTTTCCAGACATGAATGTTAATGATCTAAGCTACAATAATATAGTAGGACTGTTATATCTACTGCGTGTGTCAACCCATCAATATAATGGATCGCAGGATGAAGAACAACAAAATGAAAAATGCCCAATAAGGGACTAATCTAAAAGCGTGGTCTTTCTACAGATATTAAGAGGAGATATACGCATGCTGTAATTTAGTAGTTATATGCTAATAATGAAAAATAGTAGAGAAAGAATGTTCAATGAGTGTTTCTATAGGGTTTCGTTTCGACTTTTTAGGGACAGTAAAATCCCTCCAGCTGTCTCATCAAAAAAATGCATATTAAAGTACACAATGAGTACTAAAAATGCACTTAGTTTGGGAAGACGCTGCAGCTTCCCTGCTTCTGATGGTCTGATGATTTTTGCCACTGATTGGCTGCTTAAAGCAGCCAATTACTGGCAGGAAAGCACCCCCATTGAAACACATATGTGCATAGCAATCTGCAGAATGCCCCCATGTATTTGCAAAGGGGATGCCATGACAATTTAAATGGACCTGTCAGATATGATGCATTACAATGAATATGATGTCTGGAGTGTCCCTTTAAGACTGTGAATTAACGAGGAGTAATAACTGAAAGGGAGTGTAAGATGACTTCCTGGAAGCGGTTCTTTGTGGTGCAGCCGCCAAAATATCTAATAATTAAGTACAATACAAACTGTACACTCCCTACATAAGATACTGTAATTCCCATGTTTAAGGTGTTTTCATGCTTGTTTAATTTAACAAAAACACTCTCAATTTTCCACACTGTGACTATGAATGAAACCGTAAACCGTAACTCCAGTCTCTTCCTGTCCTCTTGGCAAGCAATCACCTGTCTCGTGTGCTAGAAATATCTCATGAAAATGCCCCTGGTCTGCAAAACATGTATTCCCCTTAGAACTGATGATCTCTGTAAAAAAAAAAAAAAAAGCCTGTCTGGTGTTAGAATGTTAGTATAATAAATCCATATGAATGTAATATGACTCTTTAGTAGCAGGGTAGAAAAAAAGGCATGAACATCATGTCAATAGAGAGGGACAGAGAAATGGGGAGAAAAGTGAGAAATATAATAGACACACAAGTTCTCAACCTAACTAATCAGTTCTATTTCCACGGGTCAGTCTTGCGTAAAACACTGCAGAAATAAACAATACAAATTCCATGATAGGACCAGCTTGAAAGGTCATAACTGGTATACCATCCTGATCATGAGAATAGTGGCAATCACGGTGGGATTTATATAAGTGTCTAGTATAGCCACCAAGTATTTTAAGAACAATTAAAGTATTATTTATTTATTTATTTATTCTTTATATAGTACTATCATATTTTGTGACATTGTGGAATAAGTAAACAGGACATTACAAGCAATACATCTCATAATTTCGATTGACAGAATCAAAACTTGAAGAAGGCCCTGCTCACAAAAGCTTAGAAAATACTCTGATGCATAGAAATAGAAGAGTGATTATATTAAGTCATGTGTTCAGTTCCAGAGTTTCTCAATCTCAATCTCAAACCACAGGTTTTTGGATATTTGAAAACTCTTATTTAATTTTAAGGTGTCAATAAACTACCGGTATTTATTGGTTCACTGAATGTTGATATTTTACATTAATTTGTAAATCAGTGAATCTGAGCTTCAGTAGGTTCTACAGGAGCATCATCTTGCCTGAGTTTGAATACTCAATATTGCCAATGATAACATCAGAAACATCCCCACCCAAATCACAAAGGTTTTATATATACTAATTTTATTTTTTGGCAATGATTTTCTAATTCACCAGTTGCTGGTTCTCTGTTCACAAGCTACTACTTTTCTTCCTGTTCAGACTTAAATCTAGTAACAAAGCTCCACCTAGTGGACAAAAGGAAACATTGCAGAATCCTGGATATCCTTGAATAAAATACACACTTTTGTAGCTCTTCATTTGTTAAGTTTTAAAAATCCTAATTAACATTTTTTATGATCCATTATGCCAATTTGCCCTCCAATATAAATAATCTTTGTAATACATTAAAACAGGGCATTAAGTGTAATAATAGATTGGCGATAACGTAAGTGTGACTGATGGCATCTGCATGCAACGCTCTTAAGCTCACGTAGCATATGGCCAGGCATATCCAACTGCTGACCGCATTCTGCAGCACCTGATCTGCCACTGGAGCATTTGCCCGGTGTGCCGGAATGGCCAGTTTGGGTCTGTATTAAAATATCCAAACTTGTATGTGAATCTTAGTTTATCTTGCTCATTTTATAACCTACTTGAGCATTGTACTCTATGTCTTAACACCTATAACAAGGAAATATTGATACGCATGTTTCTGTTACGCATCATTCTGAAGTATTGTTTTGTTTTACATGAAAAACAATCCTTACTCTATCTGCACTGTTGTTGCATCATGGAAAAGCAGAATAAGATTTTCTCTATTCTGTAATGTGACATAAGGTATTATTTTATGGGTTTTTTGACAGCTCAAACCCGATGTACTTTCTTATAAAATTTACACTCTCTAAGACAAGCAATTCATTATTTCTTCAAAGGAAAAAAAAACATGACATCCTCTAAATATCACAGCATTTAATATGGCTTGGTTAGATTGCTAAGAAGTTTGGCTGGCCTGATATATTAATAGAGGTTGGGTTTTTTCTGTATTAACAATAATGAACAGGCAGCATTTATTTAACCTTTTCCTGAAAAAACCTTTTTGCAGATACCCTGTGCATACACTACCGCTTAAAAGTATGGGGTCACTTAGCAGTTTTCTTAGAAAATAATGATTATTTGTAACTGTTTAACATAATTGCAAAAGGGGTTTTCTAATGATCAATTAGCCTTTTAACCTTGGATTAGTGAACACAACGTGTCATTGGAGCACAGGAGTGATGGGAGTGATAAAGGGCCTCTGTACTCCTATGAAGCTATTCAATTAAGAATTATATGCTTCCAGCTACAATCGTCAATTTACAACATAAACAACATCTGTGATATATTTCCATTTTGGTCTATTTTAATTGACAAAATTTGCTTTTCTTTCAACAAAGACATTTCTACGCAACCCCAATCTTATGATCCTTTTGTATCTAATGTATTTTAATGCCCTCATCCTAATTTTGACAGTGATATTGGCAGAAATCTATAAAGATTTTTGTGCAGCCATTAAAGCGGATCTGTCACTTCCCCAAAATTTTACATTTCCTCCCCCAAAAGAATCCTTCCTGTTTACAGATACATAATATATGCTGTATATATACTCTCTGTTTCCCTGTTAATGGAGGAAAATGGGATTGGATAAAAGTGGCTGGCAGTCTGTTAGTTTTTGGAAGCATTCTGCTGAATGGCCACTGAGCTGCGCTGTGACTCTGCCCTGTGAGTCTTTTCCTTCTACTACAGATTACATTGGCTGGCGTGAACCTCAAGCCTCAATTGCAGAATGTTCTTGGGTACCTTCTAGGGAGCTAGGAGTAAAAGATTCAAACATGCCAGACCAGAAAAGATTCAGCAAATATTATTATACCGTCTTTATAGTCATATAGGATTTTGTAGAGCTCTTATAATAAGGGAAAAGGAGAAAATGCAAACAACAAAGATTAGCTTGGCTGAGAACAAGACTGTGGTGATATAATAAGCCTTCCCGTGAACCCCTGCATGCAATTCAAATTAAATAGTTTGTTTGTCCTTATAGAACCAGAAACATTTCCACCAAGACACCAGGCTACCACCACTGAATAAAAGACCAATGAAAACCAAAAACCTTATACTTTAGCTTTCACTGGCCTTAAAAATTGAGTTGTGGATAAGGGATTCAAAGTGTTACAGAATATTTAAGCATTGTATGTTCTCATCTGACCTTTTAGCATTTCTTGTGGTTTCCCAATAGTAAATGTGAGTTCCATTATGGAAGATCTTGGTCATCGAGCTTTGAAAGATGTGTACTTTTTGTGCGTTTTAGAAAGACTCTATAAGCTGTCTAGGCATGGATCATATGGGGCCTTGGAGCAATACCCTTACCAAGGACTGTTCCGCAGTGTGTATGTATGTATGTATGAATGGATATATATATATGTTTATATATTTTTTTTTTCAGGGACTGAAAAGATCCAGATGATATCATATTCAAAGGGAAGGGAATCATGCAACCCAAGTTTACATCCTCTCAAAACTCCAAGTCCACATAAAACCATTTAGTGCTGAATTACCCATTAGTGCAGAACAATAGAAAGTCTTTCTACATGCTTCTTGTGCTAAGGCACTATATATATATATATATATATATATATATATATATATATATATATATATATATAGACACACATACACAGATATGCTTAATAGGCACAGTTGTATGCATTCATACAGATATATCACTCATAAACGATGAGGCCTCTGAAAATATGTACGTCCGGTGTTCCCGTGTACAGAAAAAAGTTTGATTTGTGTTTGAATATGCACAACTATCGGTTCAGCGGTTATTATTGTATTTATCGCGCCAAAGTGTTCTGTAGTACTACTGCAATGAGAAAAATATGCCTGAACCACCAAAAGGGAGCTTAGACCCATTGAGAACAGGCATTGATTAATTAACTTGCACTAGTATCAGCATACGAAAGGTCAGAAATAAGTTTTATATAATGGTGCATCTGCCTCACCCACTATCTAGCTGTGACCGGTTAACCCCTTCAAGACCGGAACGTCATCGATGATGTGTGATCCACCGTCGCTATGAAAGCTGGGATCGGGAGGGGCGGCTACTTCTGACCGCTGGGTGTCCCCAGCGATCGGTAGCATCCACTCGCCCTCAATTCTGTGCACGTGATCGCTTTGCAGCGAATCACGAACACGGAATTAAAATATTAAAAAGAAAAACTGCGGTCTTCAACTGAAGACGCAGTACACAAACGCCGGTCCTGAAGGGGTTAAACACCTTAAAATCTGAGTTTTACCATGAACATTGAGCAATGTTAGGTGTCTCCTTTACTCATTTCTTGCATGCATATTTAAAGGTAACCAGGAAATTCAACAAAGCATTGGGAAAAGCAACGAGACTGATGGGTTGTATAGGTAGAGGCATTAGTAGCAGAAAGAGGGAGAAGGTTCTTCCGCTCCACAGATCTCTGTTCAGACCTCTCCTAGAGTATTGTGTACCTATCTCCAGGAACACATTGACAGTTTGGAGAGAGTTCAGAAGAGGGCAATAAAATGGTGAATGGTTTGCAAGATAAAAATTATCAGTAAAGACCAAGGAAGCTCAATATGTATAGCTTGGAGGAAAGAAGAGAAAGAGAGGGGAGGTGTCACGGAAAAATTTAAATACTTAAGGGCCATAATTTAAAACTTGAGGGTCAAAGGCTTAGAGGTAATGTGAGAATGTTTGACTTTACTGAGAGATAGATTGATAGATAGATGGATAGATAGATGGATAGATAGATAGATAGATAGATAGATAGATAGATAGATAGATAGATAGATAGTGGAACAGGCTAGAATGGGGGAAATAAAACATGTGTGGGATATGCATAAGACTATCCTCAATGTAAAATGAGATTAAAGACTAATTTTTGAGTCTTTACATCAGAGAAAATGGTTCTTAACTGCCATCAAATGATATGTTTCAGTTTGGACTTGGTGGATCTTATTGATTTCAGTATTAATTTGTAACCTTGTATTGTTCCCTTTAAGCTCTCCACGAGTATCCATTAGTTCACTCAACTTAAGCTTCTCTTTTATCTTCCCTTGATTGAGGATAAGTATTCAGTACTTTTTCTGGGGGGGGTATTTAATGTCACTTTATGTCTTTTGCTATATGTGACAGATTCTGGGAGTCTTTTAAAGCAGAGAGACCCGGATACCCTTTCACTCACTTTTTGGGCAAATGCCCTTTTCAAATAGAGGAAAGGCGGGTGATGGTTTCAATGCAGAACTCACATACTCCCAGTAAGGATATTACCACCTTCCCTGGAAGGTTTTGGAAGGTTTGTTTGAACATCTCAAGAACCAGTATGGTTTTTGGATAGAAAAATTGTCCCTTGTAGTTGGTCTGTGTTAGGTACCGGGAACTAGACAAACACACAACACCTTCATTGTAATAACCAAGCAAACCAAGCCAAATGATCCAGAAGCGTATTCCAAAAGACAAGCCGAACCAAAACAGGCACTCAGGCAAGCCGGGGCCAGGAACACAGAGATCAGCGATGTCAGGAACAAGCCAGGAATTGGGAGCCAAGAGGGACGTCAGACAAAGCCAGGTTATGTACCGGATAATCAGGAACACAGCAGAATGCACTTGCACCCAGAAACAACAAAAAGGTCAGGATAAAGTGAACCTTTGCTGTGGTAACTGGAGGAGAAGTTACCAGACAGGTGAGTAACCCTGACAGGCCCTTAATGAGCCTTCAGCTGACCATAACAGTCTGAGGCAGGACCCTGCCTCTCCAGATGTACTACAACACCTACCACAAATGTTTTCACTCTACAGGGATGATGCAATGTGTTCTGCACAGATCTTGAGTCAGTGAGAGAACTTGTCGAGACTTGCAAGGACTTTGGTGAAGCTTCAAACGCAAAGGTCAACTTCAGGAAGTCAGAGACCACACTCTTGAGACATTGGGACATATCTTCTGACCCGCTGCATTTCGCCATCTCTACACACTTCATCAAAATTCTTGTGTCTGGTTCGGGGGAGATGGCATGGCCCTGAAAAGCTAAAAAGGCAGTCTGTAAAGTCAAGCAGAAAATTGGACTATAAAGCTCCAGAGACCTTACCACCGAGGGGAAAGTTTTGGTTTTGCACAACAAGATTTTTTCCCAGCTGTAGTACATGACTCAGGCATGGCTACCCTCGAGCACAGTCAAGCCATCATACGACTCCCTCTGGGGTTACTGGTGGAGCGATAGAAGTGCGTCTTCCAGCAGATGTGCTACATGTTAATACAGCGAGGAAATTAATATATGTATGGGATAGGTATATAACTATCCTGAATATACGACCAAGGATCAAATAAGATTGGACTCTTTAAAGTACTTGTTATGTCCTGTTTGCCCGTTAAACACCGCAGCGGCATATAAGGGTTAGAAATTAGAAAGCATCCGCTGTAGAGATGCATGCTACACACATGGCCACCCAATGTCCTTCATCCAGTCTGCTACAGAGACACAACCACCAATTTGGACTTCTGTTCTCCCTTTCTTCCAGTTGATTAATAGATGAGGCTCAGTGTGTAAATTGGTGCGTCGTGTTTCTGTATTTGTGTTTTTATATTAATACAAATAGTACACAATAGACGTAATTGGTGTTTATCTGCCTATTTGTGCAAGCGTCGTATTTCATCAAGGCCCCCAAACGCAGAGAATTGCCGTATGCTGGGAGTAGTTGATTGATACCCCATGACTTATTGAAGAAGCGATGACACTTTCTGAAAGAGATGGCTGAAGTGTTTATGAAAACTCAATGCAATTGAGTGCATATATTGATTTATGAGCCTGAACAGTAAAGGCTAATTTTTACCCAGTGCAGCTGACCAGAGATGGTGATTTGTATTCCAGAACTGTCTCTTGGCAAAGAACCAGAGCAGATATTGATTTGAAATCCAACTCAATAATTTACCATTGCAGTAGCCAAGAAAAAAAATGCTGATTTGTTAAAATAAAGGTTCAAACTCTACAGAAGAAATTAACCTCTTAAAATATTGTTACAAAGCTTAGCCATGCACTACATTTACCAGGCATGGATACAATTAAGCCTTTCCATTAAAACCATACAGTATGGTGGTTGGGGGGGGGGGTCTCACCCTCTCTATACTATATACCCGGCAGAAAGAACAATTTTCTGTGCTGTATCTAAAGGGGTCAGCCCTAGGCTTGAAAGCACTCCCTTTATTTGCCATTAGGAGAGGGCTGGCTACATTAAGCCCAGGGGCAAGGCTGGCTACGTTGCCTAGTTTGTAGACAACAAAAACACAATTAACAGCCTATAATTAGAGCAGTCTATAGGGGGGAGGCGATTGTACCCCTTTCCTTTCTCGCCAGCCTTCCCTTGTACCTCAAGCTCTTACAGGAGAAAAAAAATGGAGCTTGTTTGAGCAGGGCCCTCCTCACCTACTGTTTCCATATGTCCTCTTGTTATGTTATATACCAATTGTTATGTCCTGTTTACCCTTTGTACAGCACTATGGCTATGGCGCTATATAAAACAATAAATACTGAACACAAATACTATAAGGTGCTCCCTCTAGTGGCTGCCCTGTGTGGCATGATGGGAAATGACATAATGTTTAGCTTTCTTCTTTGATGGTGTCCTCCAGGTCTAGGTCAAAATACAGCACTCCACCCAGGTATTCCAGTAATACAACGCAGTAAAGGCATTTGGAACCCTAGAACAGCTGAGTCAGAGAACATGAAACATTTCTGACCAGATTACGGTGGAAATAAATGCCCGCAGGGGGGCAGCTTCTTCAATAAGCTGGCAGTGAGTGAGAGATGGTAACTCTTGTTCCTATATTGGGTTGGCCCGTCAAACCTCCCAAGCTATACACCAGTATAATTTATTTTGTTAGTTTGATTTTTGTTGTGTAGTTTGAATTAAAATCCACGTTTAGGAAATTCTCCTCAAACTTGTTTTTTTTGCTGACGTTTTGATGGCCAATAACAAATCACGAAGTTCATTCTTGTGTTGCAGGCAGCAGGTGGAGCTAACACCCCAGGGCAGGAATCAAGTCTGTATGCTTTATCTGTAAATCTAGGGATACTTTTTTATTTTTGGGTGTGCTCTTATTGTAAGAACATGACTTAGGGTGATTAGAGGGGGCACAGGCTATGAAATTAAGTACTTCTAAAGGGAAGATCATTTTGTCTTTGGGATTGCCCTTGGTTTAATGGCCTGTTGCCCACCCTCCCGAGCTTCACCGTGTTATCATCATTCCCTTAGCACCAAAAAACTATTTTGGTTTGCCACTAGCTGCTGCCTATGAGAAGCTGATTGTCACGACTTTGAGGCATCATTGATCTCCAAGTGCGGGGACCATTCCCCTGTGGGGTTACCACCCCATACCCTGCCAGCTTGCCCATCACACCTGGCATTGTCCTGGCCCAGTAGGCTGGCACATGTGCGCTGCTTGAAAAAACAAAAAGCACAGATGTGTGTGATGACCTTTCCTGTGCCCCAAATTAAAATAACGGGGCCAATTGTAATAGTAGTTAGAAATGCTAGCTTGTCTTTGTGGAATAAGAGAAATCAGGCTAACCAGGAAATATCATGTGCATTTTCGTAACCGGCGATATGGCAACGTTATCAAAGACTGATAAGTATTTTGTTAGGTACAATGAAACATTTAGGCTCAAGGTCTTAGCAAGCTGGGGAACTGGAAATGCTTGTTTAACTACAGTCCCCGCCATAAGCATACACTTTCTTAAAGATTTTATCACAGCTTATCATAAACGGCAAAGAAGCCATCTGAATCGCCATTATTTTGGGTGTGCGCTTATTGTGAAAAGGGTGATCAGAGCGGGCACGGGTTATGAAATTAAGTACGTCTTAAGGGAAGATCATGTTGCCCCTGGGATTGCCCTGCTCGGGAGGGTGGGCAGCAGGGCAATCTGTTTGAGGGGGATAGTGTAATATACGTTATATATATATATATATATATATATATATTATATATATATATATATTAATTACATGTATTTCCTAGAATTACAATATAAAAAATATCCTTTTGCAGGTGTAATAAAGGGACTAATATATTGATTCCTGTGACCAAAAAAATCTTTTTTTTAAAATACCCAATAGAGTTTATGCTGATAAATATTTTAAGCAAATTGCTATGCACAACTTGTTTATGTTCTATTTACCCATTGTACAGCGCTGTGGAATATGGTGGCGCTATATAAATTACTACTAATAATATGAAAACATATTTATAATAATATTCCAGAATAATAATATTCATGTCACAGGGTCATACATTTAGTCATTTTAGAAGAAGTGTTAAATTGTATAACTATGCAGATTCAGCAGTGATACTGTGTGAAGCAGAATGGTGAATCTGACTGTGAGGGGGAAAGCCCACCCCGTACGCAAATTAGCAGATGTACCCATGATGCATTTCCCTGGACAGGACTGATTGATAGAGCTGCATTTCCGGGTTGTGCAGAGAGTCTGCAAAAGGGAAAAAAAATGAATAATAAAACTACAATTCCCAGCATTCCCCAGAGAGGAGGAGAGCTACAGTCACCCGCCCAAAAACAGAGAGGAGAGGAGGGGCGGGCGTAGAACAGTGGAAGTAAAGGAATGAGTTTATGAATTGAGTTTGCCGCCGGGAATCCCTGACGGGTGTGTTTGTTACTGTGTCGGACACCCGGGGGAGGGAGGAATCCCCCCTGCATTGTCTCTCGTAGTGACGGGCTTCAGACAGAGCCCTGGCTTCCAGGTCTGAGACCTAAGGGCTAGGTGCATGGTGTGTGGCCTCCTCCTCTCGGGGCGGAGAGAGGAAGGGATGGTAGTGATCTAGCCGAGCAGGGGGTTGCCTTGCATGCTGCAGTCGCTTCTACTACAGCTCCCATCACTCATTCCCAGCAGGCTGGGGACCTGGAGATGGCAGCCTACAGAGATCACTGATCCCCACGCAGATCCCGGGGATCCTTTGGCATCGTGGGTCCTGCACAAGCCTTTGTCACTTATTATACTGGGTGGGGGGGGTGTTCAGACCAGTAAAACCAGTGGGCCTTATTCCGGGTTCAGGTGTACATTTAGTGTATACTGGTGGGCATTTCTCTGTGTACTGACTGCTCTGGCTGAGGGTGATTAGAGTGGGCGCTTGTGTATGTAACGTGGGAGGTGCAGGCTAGGTCATCAAGTAAAGGGAAGATCAGGCTGCCCTGATGCTTTGGGTTTGCCCCTCGTTCAGTGCCCTGCTGCCCACCCTTCCGAGCTTCGCCAGGCTGACCACATCCTGAACCCTGCAATGTGACTTTAGCCGTGATCTGCCCGCAATGTTTCGCATGGTTTGCAGTCGACTGGTAAGTAGATATGTCCGGTAACGCGTGCGCCATCGCTCTCGGAAATTAATGTTATATTGTTTAACATCGTGTTACATTGTTTAACAACATTGTTACCGTATATGTGCAAATGTTACATTGCAGTGCCGCATAAATTGTTGGTGCTATATAAACCATAATAATAATTATTTGTAATTTGTGTTTAGCCCTTGAGTGACAGCGATTCCATGCAGACCTAGCTGCCAAGAAGGGGTTAATTGTGCACGTTTCTCATCACCGACGTGTAGATTGCAGCCTGTCGTATAAAGGATCTGTTGCCGGTGTCAAATATGTAGCTTTCACCGCAGCCTTTTACCGGAAAATAATTAGTGCAGAAAGCATGTCTTCCCTGGGATAAGTCGTTGATATGTCCGAGGCTATTGCGGCATATACATACGCGAATACACGCTTACACGCATTCATGTGCTGCATTAGAATGATTACATGAATATAATGAATATAATAACCTGCCCCCCTCCCCCCAATCCATGCATTGCAGCGGTGTATACTGAATTGGCCCTGGGGGACAGTCTTGATTTGGCTTTTCTTTGTACATTCAATGGAGACGCTGTCACCTCTTCAGACATTAACATTCTAAGGTGGATCACGGAGAACGGCTTTGATGTGCGGTCTGAAGCGACAGTCCCTGCTGGTTATATGGCTCAGGTGGTTAAACCCGGATAATATTGCATTAAAGAAAAAAGTGTTTTTTGTTAGGGGTGTTTGTTTTACTTGCTTGAGTGTTGATACATTTAATAAATACATTGATTAATCCTGAGTCTTAATTCAGTAACAATGGTAACCCTGACAGGCGCCCTGAAATATAATGGATTGCAAGCCTTAGAGAATATCTAGGTCTCTTCTTCAGCCATATAATAGCACAAGAGTCCTAGACTGTCTCAAAAGCTTGCAGTCTATTATACGCCTGTTAACCAATAGAGGTATAATGTTTTGCTCTTTTTCTTTCTCCGGCTAACATGGTGCAATTTATATCATGAGTCTTAAAGGTTGGTGGGTTCCCCTATGGAGTCGTCAATGGAGTATAAATCTGCCTGTGTTCCATTGTTCTTCCTGGTGTAGGCACATGGTCGGGCTGTCACTGTGTGCTATCATGGATCTCATGGAAAATCTTTCATGTCAACTGTATTCAATGATAGATTTGCCCTTTTTTCAATGTATTTCATCTTTAGCGTGAAAGAGACTTATTTAATTACACATTTCTTATTCTGCTGCTGTAGCCTGTATCCTTCTAAATAATTCTATCCCTTTACCAACGGCATAACTTACACTAAAATTCTACATTTCCTAAAATATCTGTCAGTAAAAACATTTTGATGTTTGCAGTGAATGACACATACAAAAGGTTGTTTAGACATAGAAATGTTTCACGGTGAAGGGGTTCTTATGCAAAACCACAATTCCAAAAATTGGCCCTATTTGGCTTCGCTGGACTAACCACAAAATATTTGTTTTTTTACCCACAATACATTTTTTGTGAAATTATATTTTGCATGTTGAATGTACAGCTCCATACATACATTGTGCTAGTTATATATATATACATATTTAACATGATTATTCCATCAAATGAAATCTATTATGTAAAACATGTTCACTTTTTGTATGACTTATAGAAAGATAAGGTATAGAGTTGTACCGTGTTGAAAATTAAAAGTAGTCAAAGTCTTGTCTTTAGGCATATTATCCATCTGTAGCAGAAATAATTGCTCATACATTTATATGAGTAACATACAGACAAGGAAATGCAAAGTCGTGTGTTGGTGTGAAATGTAGCATTTGGCATGAGTAGTCTCTTGGTGTTCTAGACTGCCCCAAACGGTGTGTCTGTGTATATGACTGATTGTGGGGATAGTGTGATATTAATCTGCCTTTTTCAGGTCTGGCCTTTTTCACATATGTACAGTTAGATCCTATCTTTACCTCTCGGAATATATACAGGCTGATTTCTTACTGGCCTGGCGTGCTTAGAAACTATTTGGAATCATTCACAATGTGAAGTTCAAAGAGTTTGGTCATTTTCTGGGAATTGTCTTTTGTGGTTGATTGGCTCGCCTAGCGCCTTCCCTCAGTACATATGTTTTGCATACAATAGAAATTGGATAGCTGGCTCTTTAGATCTGACAAATTCCAGGGAGCCATGGCTTGTAAATGTTACTGCTGGTGCGTATATTGGGTATTTGATTTGGAGCTCTATGGGCAGAGCTCCCCTCCTCCAACCAACCATTGTTTCACCTTCCCTTGTCTCGCTCCTGCTGCCGAATGGCTCCCACTTAGCTTACTCTTCAGTCATTCTATACATAAGTCTCGTAATATACTGTATTTGCTCAATAATAAGACGACCCCCCAAAATCTGAATATTAATTTAAGAAAAAAAAAAAAAGCCTGAATATAAGACGACCCTATAGGAAAAAATGTTTTACCAGTAAATGTTAATTCATGTAAAAACTTTTAATAAAGCTATGACGTCTACACGCTGCCCCGGCTACACACCGGGAGTCAGAAGCACCGGTAAGTGGGGGGGAGAGAGACAGGAGGATCCAGGTCCCGTGCAGTGTTGCGGGGGATCTGGATCTTAGTCTCATAGTCAGACCTATTTGAGGTCTGATTATAAAACGACCCTGATTATAAGACGAGGGGTCTTCTAATCTAGCGAATATGGTAATTCATTTATACAGTATTTACGTTGAGATAGATACACTTGTGATGTATTACATGGTTTTGCCCATTTACAACACTATAGCATGGTTATTCCTAACTAATTTTGTCTGGCTACTTAATGCTATGTAGTTGTAGTACATTTTGAACAATAATCAGCAGCCTGATCTGGACCACAAGCAAATAACCCAAAGCTTTGGTAAAGTTGCCAGACATTAAGTTGATGCTTTTGTCTTCCTTGTTCCTAACACCTGTGCGTTACTCTGAGCAGCGAGACTGCCCATTACTGATTCTGCTGTTGGGTTTATGTATACTTGGGACAGCTGGGCCAAAATGAGTAACCAAGGAGGTGGACGTTGACACTGCTTTTGTAGTTCACCTCAAAGAGATCGAGAAACTGTGATCAGCAAACAATCCGTACGGCAAGACAGGCAGAAAGGTTCTAAGTTGGAAGGCGATCCAAGCCTTGAGGCCAGCAGCAACAAGCTGAGTCCAGGCAGCAAGCCAAGAGGTCATGAAGCCAAGGGAGACAGCTATGAGGGGGGAAGCTGGAGGCAGGATCCTGGGCCGATACAAGGCCAGAAACAACATGCTGCCTACAGCAGAACGCCGGAGGAACTGAGCACGGAAGCTTCACTGGGGTTAAAGTAGACAATCTTAACAGGTAGCAGCTGCAGTGAAACTTTACTACTAATGAATCTGGCTCAAGGTGTGGGAGATGAAAAACAGCCATCAAGAAAGGCAGGTATCCTATCTATCTATCTCATCAACTTATTGTCATTATAAATCATTTTGCATCTCCACTAAAACACTATTACATGATTTTAGTTAAAACACGATTTCACAAGTGAACTTAATTTTTTAATTTAAAATGATCAAATTTAAAAGCAGTTTTACAGTCTTTCGGTTATTTCTCACCTAAGATCACAAGATGTTGCGTTATATGCGCAACTCAGGCAGCACCTTTGTAGTCATCGTTTCCCAGAACCAAGCATTTCCATTAATTTCTGGTTTTGGGTAATTTGCGATGTATGAACTGAAATCACCAAGTAGTTTGCAGTCCATCAGCCATTTTTGTCATCACATCATTGTCTCATGAGTTGCCTGCGTTAGTTGCTGTGTGTGGGATATATAAGTCAGTAATTCCTGTTTGTTTGTTTGTTTTTTTTATATAAGGTTATACACCCACAAACTGCATGGTAGCATGCTCACTAGATATATATGTCCTAGAAGAAGTGGCTGATGTGGACCACAGACACCTAAATAAAGAGTTTGCTATCAAAGCCATTAAATAGGGGGTGCTATGTTTTCTGCGTTATTAATTTGTTTTCGTCATCTTTAGTCTCTCTCTGGAAAGGGATCTTGTTTTGCTGAAGGTCACGTTTCTCCTAGGTCCACTTTGTTTTATTATTTTGCTTTGGTGCGGCCTATGGAATGTTGGCAATTGAACGATACATAGAATTGATACGATAGGGAATTCTGTAGAAAACATATTTCCAGGGGCGTTCTGCTGTGAAATCTCACAAACGAGGAAGCTACAGCAAAATCAACCTTGGTGAAACTGTGGACGCCGCGTAGGATGTATTTGTAATTTCCACCTCTTTGGGGAAGCATAATCTCTATATATTGTAACTTTATGTGCATATATAATCGGCTCTATGACTATGCTCCCAGCTTCCCTTTTAGAAAACACGATTTTGATCTTTACATTTAGCTAGCATAGGTTTATGGAACCTATGTCTGAATGTATTGTCTATGTAGGGCACATCTTCCATCTACAACAGGCAGGTTTACTTTAGGACTTGTAGGGCACTATAGCGTAAGGGTGACTGTTTTGCAATTCTTATCTTCCCTTTGTGCGAGAATAACCCTTACCAGTTTTACCATTTTTAGTTTCACAACACTAAGAAGTAGTCATAATGTTGAGACAGACTTTTTCTATTTAGCTTTGCCTTTCAGAGACTGACCTGTATTGTTGAAAGGGCCAAGAATATCCCAAATTTGTTGGCCTGAAAGGAGTTGGTAGAAGCCAACTGATTTAGAAAAAAAAAACGCCTAGAATCTATAATTTTTCTTTACATTTTTAATTGCACAACAAATAATGCATATTTTTTTAAGGAATATCTTCACAGAGACCCTGTATCACTCTCATCACTCCTGTGTTCCAATGGCACGTTGTGTTCGCTAATCCAAATTTACATTTAAAAGACTAATTGATCTGTAGAAAACCCTTTTGGAAGGGACAGCTAGAAATGTTCTTGTTTTCCAAGAAAACAGTGACCCCAAACTTTTGAATGTTAGTGTATTCATTCTGTTCAGAAATTAGCTAGGAGATGTTATAATGACTAATCTTTTCTGCCTTGGATATTAGTAAATTTCCATCATAGTGATACTTTAAATTGTGGCTATTAAAATTATACTGCCGGTGCCTAACTATTTGTGATAAAATCATGATATATTTGTTCAGCCCTAGTTTACCGCATTGTTTTTTTGGTGTCTGGTTAGAACCTTAATCGGTGTTAAAAAGAAACTCTTAATCCGTAATCTATTGCAAAGTACTGGTCAAGGTACTCATTTTTGCTAGGAATGGCCAACATGTTTTTATTGCCACGATTTTACATAAGACTATGTTTTCTCCCTCTTCAAAAAATATATAATAAATAAATACAAATGGTTAAAAGAAAAATAAATTCAAATTCAAAATGAATAAATAATTAAACAGACTCCAATAATGTCACAATGACTTCACCAGTTCCAGGAGAGATCCCTGAGGTATTTAAGGACCTTGAAGGGATCTCCAGTCAGAAAA
>VKOC01000008.1:9976024-10075012 GCA_009364415.1 Spea multiplicata | reverse complement strand
TATATACATATATATGTACTTACCTTGATTTGTACCATTGATTTCTAGGCTCTGGGGAGGACTAACAGGAAGAGTTGATGTCTCTGGTATCAGCTGTTGCTTTACTTTATCAAAATTGGGGAGTGTGTTTTGAATACCAGCTGCCAATCTCAACAAAAAGGCCTCTATGCTTCCACCCTTCACAGGTCGTTCTTTACTGACCGCTGGCATGCCCAACTTCAGAAGAAGGTTTGTAAGTATGCTTTTAAAAGGATAAAAGGCATGGCTGGTGTTCTCTGGAATTTCCAGGATTGTGGCACAGTCTTCCGCTAGTCTGGTCATCCAAGAGGAGAGAGGAGCATTGATCTCTAGATTGTTGTCAATCACCTTTTGCAACTGGAAAAGAGCCTTCCGACACTGGTAATTCTGAGAGGGGTCGTTATGATTTAATGCTTGAAGCTTATTTGTTGCATTTCCTCCTGCTACAATACTTATTCCAAATTGGTTAATGATTTTATTTCCAGGGTAGTTGATGATTTCATCGATGCCAGGATTTAGAGAAGACCAGTACCACGCCTGTCCTGCAATGAGCAGGCCACCACCCTCTGCAACAAACTCCAGGATTTCCCCAGAGTCTTTATCGGTATAAGATGTACAGCAATAAACACTGAGTTCTTTGTCAATATCAGAGAGTTGGCTTCTAATATTAACTTCACTGAGGAGAACCTGGAGTTCCTTTAAATCTCTTTGTACACCAATTTCTCCATTTCGTCCAGCATCCAGCCACGAGATTAGATTGGGAATAAGCTGCATCTGGTGGAGTTTGCTAATCTGATGCTCATGGGTGGCAACAACCACTCGACCTTTCCCGTAATAACAAGCTGCGAGATATGTCTTGTTAGACTCATCAAGAACCAAGGGAAAAGCTCTCTGACCATGAAGTAGTAGATGAGATGGCGTTCCACTCTCAAATAAACGTAATTCAGTTGTTCCATTCACCAGTTGCTTGATATCTTCAGAAATATCCCAACTGTATCTGAAAAATAGCAACACTAAATAATTTAATTCATATACCAATCATTAGAAAGTTAAAGGAATTTTTTTAGAAAAATTAGTGCAGATACATATTTCTTACTCTTAACTGCTCCTGTGATAGGAATTTGGAGAAAATTACATTTTCAAGACCTATCCAATTAAATTAGAACTACCGTAACTTGGGGATTTAAATTAGTTAGCATGAAATTGGTGGGCTCACTGTTTTTCCAATGCAAAGGTGAGATCCCACACCTGACAGCGAGCACCACTGGGTATACTGTACATGCACACTACAAGTACAAGTGTGACACTGAAACACACTCCAGAGCACAGAGAGTAGGAAGCATTATATACTGAACTTTTACAGACTAAGCCCTTGTACCTTTCCTCTACCGTGCCCCCTAGTTAGTCAGAAGAGAGCTCTTTCCCCCTAGAATCGTTTGATTTCAAGAATTAGAGCCTCTTCCACAAGCCTTTGTTGCTTTTAATACTTTTACTTTTTACTTTGGTTTATAAATGCAGTTGCCTTTGGCCAATGTGCATTGAAAAAACCTTGACGGTAAGCACTGCTGAATGCTTTTTTGGGTCAAAATATTTTTAGGCTGGTCTGGCCCAACCCCGGGATAAAAGTTCCTGTCACTCCTATGCAGGTAACCTAAGGCTTGTGTCGTATGACCCTTGAAAATATGCATAAAGTGTCTTATAAAATACTAGTTACATTAGATGATTGATGCATTTTTATTAGCACTACATACTCACTTTGCAACAAGGCAACCTATTGGTATTTCTGGAGTTATAGCTATAACATCCTTTTGCCCGTAATTACTCAGGAACTGTATGCCAGCTACACTAGTAACTTTGTTTCCAGGAAAATCCAGAAGGACATCCATAAATTTGTTTTTGGTCACCCAGTACCAAGCTTGGCCTCCGATTAATAGACCACAGCCTTCTTTTAGGGCCATGATGAGTTCATTGGCTTGTCTGTCATCATAGGCATGGGTGCAATAAACTCCAAATCTATCAGAGAACTCATAGGTAGCCTCAACCAAATGGCCTTTTTCAGAGAGCAACTGTGCTGTTGAAAGGAAATTCTTGTGGACCCCCACCAAAGAATCTGAGGATGGCTTTAGCCATTGTATTGCATTCTCAATGAACTGTGTAAAGTGAGGACTTGATATGTATGCTTCATGTGTGACTACAACTAGACGACCCTTCCCGTATTGAGAAGCTGCAATAAGAACTTGGCCTTCTGCATTCACCACAACTGGAAAAGCTTTGTCGCCAGTGAGGAGCAGGTCGCAGGGGACATGCCCTTCCGTAAAATCCAAGGTGGCAATATTTTTGACAAGAGCTTTATATGAATCTGCAGGATTCATTTCCTAGAAGTAAAAAAAAACAATAAAGATTAAAAAACAATACAGAACTATACTTGACATAAGTGAAAAGACAATAGTATACACTCCAGTGTATAAGCCAGCATTACACGTCTTTATAAAAAATAAACTACCTGATTAATGGGCCTATTACTGTAAATAAATATTTCCTATTAATTTTATATACCAAATGCTGACAGGTCATATTAAAAATGTATACTCTTAACCAACAACTGTAAAGATTTGACATTGAGTTTTAGGATTTTTACAGTCTAGAGCTAATGTCATATAAAGGAAAAAAATGAAATACAACTTGCCTTTTGAAGTTGGTTGTACAGCTCTAGCTGATATCTCGCAGACACAAGCCTTCGACGTTTTCACGGGGTTCTAATGTTCCATGATTTATCCCTCTATTTATACATGTGCGCAACCTCAGAGTCCCAGATGATACCCCGATTGCATAAGGATGTGCAATTAAAGGGATTAGAATGGGGTTTAGCGGCATGACTGGCATATATCAAGTATTCTGAAACTGTTGTGGGCAATACCAGCCTCTCCCATGTACAGAGTTAAAACATGTACAGAAACCAAATATAATTGTACACATTTTACACATGCATGTGTAAGTGATTTATGCAATTACATACAATTTAAGGATTTATTTTTCTTTTTAATTTATTGTGTACTTATTACCATGATTGAGATCCACAATATGAACTGTTTATGGATTTTTGAATGCAAAAAGTTACTAATATGTAATGTCATTTTAAACATACAAAGTCGATAACTTCGATAAAGTCAAATGGATAATGAGATCATTATGCCGTTTGAAAGGATTCATGGGAAATATTCATATAATGCTTTAGTAAATTGGTATACCAGCCTTGCATAATTCTTAATTTATGTTACTTAGTTGATCAACTTCCAAGAGAATAAATAAATATAACTTAGTCTAAAAATATTCCAAATACATTGTGTAAAAGAAAATACTCAGTATTATGTACCTAGAATTTAACCTTTACTTCTCAATAGCATTTAGATGTAAATTTTAACTTTAATATTAGTAGAAAGGATAACTGTTCTCCTTCTTTTGAGATTAAACCATATAAATGAAATTTTACATTTTTTTAGAAACCCCTTTTTATGCCACACAGCACCACCAAAGTATAGTCTAAAAGATGTGTGACAATTTGAGGAAACGCAAATTAATTACTTGTTCGATAGCGTTAATAAAAAATACCCCAAAATGAATGGCTCCAGTGGGTGTTTACACAGATTGCTTTGATTCTGGATGCTACAACATTCGAGGCTCACTGCATAAAATCAGTAGAAAAATAATACTTACCTTTGGCCAAATAATGAGGTCCAACCCTAGTCTTCTGACCTTCTATAAGAATATGGCCACTGGAACATAAGCCATGCACACACTGCAACACCTATGTAATAGAATAAGAGATAATTGATATGCCACAAGCAAACCAAGATTAGAAAGGGGTTCCCTCTAAAATCATAGTTTGTGAATACTGTATATATATATATATATAGTAGTAGTATAATTACTAAATTATCGGGCAACTTGTTCGAGCTGGCCTTACATTGATGTCCAAACAAAACTCTAAACCATCTGCACACCGCGGATCAGTAAATCAAATCCAGTACGGGTTAATTTATTAGATTATATTAATAAGATTATCATTATATTTTATTTGGTACAATACAATATATATATTGTATAATTGACAGACTAACACATGGATTCATTGGGTAAAGAGAGTCCTGTTTCGCAAGTAGGAAGCGGAGACAATCTAAAGGGAATGGTAATAATAAAAAATCGTGAAGTATTTGCTGTATTTTGACTTGATAGTTTTAGAGGGTTGATTATAACTTTTTACAATGCATTTGTTGCCTCTCTGGTATTTGATCATTAAGATTCCACCCCTCTTTAAGGTCGCACTATTTCCTCATGTTGAGTCTCAACCACCAACACCAACGGTATTAATCTCTGTAAAACCTCCACTATTCATGGGGAAGCTTACTGAACTCAACTAAGGTCCTTCGAGTTCACTAAGCTTCCCCGTGACTAGTTAACTTAGATGACTAGTTAACTGATTATATCCAAGCTGAATGGAGTCTTTACTAGACATTGACACAATCAGTGGACCGACATAGAAAGAATGTGAAGTCACATAAGCGTTTCAAATAGAAGAAGAAACCTCTGAGATCACTTCTTCAAAGTAGAATGAAGCTTATATGAGCTGAGGTGAATATAAACTCATAATGTTACACATTGCCTGTCTGAACCTAGTTTAATGCACATAAATAAATTCTCATAAGAATTGAGAAAATGTACTCATTGACTGCATGTTGATAAACCCACAGGATTTGGGACGTATGGCTTTGTTGTACAGAAGCATCTCAGGTCATTGGGTGTGTAGTTAAAATCTTAATGTTTCAAATGCTGAAACTAGATGGGATTTCAATGATTGAGTTGATCTTAGATGATGTTGTAACAAAAGTTTGTGAAATTCCATCGCTAATTAAATGAATCCCTTTCTTAATCTGCACATAATTGGCTTTCAATTATCATGAAAATGTTGGTCTCCATTGTCTAAACAAGCTAGATATAAAAACATTAAGCAATGGATGTGATTAAGAGCCACCTGTTTCGGTGCAGTACAATGAACTGAATTTGTGGTCTAATTAGTTTTCATCCCGAAACTTCAGAACGGTAAAGAAGGGAAGTATCCCGTCCACAGTTCATCTGACTAAAAACTCCATGACTGGTGCAATGTTATCATGGTCATTAAATTATATTAGAATAAAGTCACAGAGGCATTGAGATAAAAGGCCACGGTGTATGGAACGCGATGACAAATTGTAATAAAACGTATAACTCAACTAGTAAAACTTCTAAGCTTCAACTCGATGACACTGACCACTGGCTGGAGTTCCTGAAGGTGTAGCATCCCCCGGACAGTGGACATGATGGCTATCACTCAACAGGGATCCAGTCCATGGTGAGTCTTGGACCTGTCCTGTTAGCAAACACATTCATGTGCACATTAATAAACAAAAACACTTTATTGTGAGTTTTGGAGTGCTGTGATGCATTCACTTGCAAATTACATTTTAAACTCCTAGGAAGGATGGGGAAATGGCACAGAGAGATTTGCTCTTCACAGAGAAACTGTCATTGGTGTGGGCAGATACTTTGACTTGGGGTGTTTAAATAAATATCAGCATCATATTTCTTCTGTGTAGGGTATTTGGTGTGCCTTGTAGTTTACACACTAATGCTGGAATTAGTTTGCATGTGTTAAGTGTTAATCCTACCATGCCAGGACTTCAGCTCTACTTGAGAAGTTCAAAGACATCATTCTGGCCTCCAACCAGAAACCCAGCTTCAGCTAAGAAAAAAACAACCACAAGTGGGGCAGTAAGTCTTTTATTGCTTAAATATCTACTGCTGTAACCTATATGATCAGTACATTATTTATTCAATGCATTACTATTATGTTTATTTTTTTATAAATCGCTCCTAATATTTTTGTGCAAGTAAGTACCAAATGAAATATTATTTATTAACCTTTCCTTGTCCAAAGATTTCCATGTTGTCATTGTTTCCTAGTTTTCTCCGCGTGAACAGCCTGGTGTGTCTTCTTTCTTCGCAGCTCTGCAGCATCATCAATCCCAAATGGACTTCAGACCATGTGTAATGATAATATCCTCCGCTGATGTCAGATGCTACTTGTGTGAAGTCATGTTTTCCCCAAAATAAGGCAGCATGTTGAAGAACTTTCAGCATTATCTGACATTATGGCAAAGCACTGTAGTGTAGTTTTCCAAGCTCTGGGAGGCTTCCAGATCATGGGAAGAAGACAAAAAAATTCCAGAGGATCACAGGTAGGTGAGTACTCGTGTTAATCAAAAAGGTAAGCCAAACTATGTGTGTAAAACTACTTAAGATAAAGCGACACACGTGTATTATATTAAACTTATTTAAAACTTAATGCTAAAGAAACCATTGGGCAGGGTTTGTAAGAGCTTTTGGGGATGCAAATTGCTACTTGCAACTAGTAGAAAGTGATTTCTGGTTTGTACCAGCAGATGGCAGCACTCACTTTCCTGATATTAGATGCTTTTTACATGAACACCCAGAGCCTTGCATTGCATTTTTTTTCTGGCCTGTGGCTGATCAGTGGTGGAAGAATTTTTATGATGCCAGTCGCAAGATGGTAGATGGAGCCTGAAGACAGCTTTTCGGTTGGAGGTGTGGGCTGGCCTTCTGGTGCCCATATCCCATTGAATACTTCAGTGGTCTCTCTCATTTTGGGGAGATACCTAGATGATTTGGGAGAGGCTACATATCCCCTTGGTGTATTGTAGCATCAGAAGAGGAAGATAATGAGCCAGTGTCTTCTATGACCTTAAATGGAGCACAGTCACCAGTTAAATTCTATAAAGAAGAAAGCATGGCACCTCAGGCTTTGAAGAGTAAATCACGCCAGTTGCATGTCACAATATTACCTAATTTTCAACAAATGATATGCATGGATGTATTCACTAGTCTGGGCGTTTGCAGGCAAGATGAACATTTTCTGTATCACAATATCACAATGCTCCTGCAAGAAGTCCAGAGTTTATTAAGCCATACTTAACACAAAGTTCACATGGGAAGAGTTCTTGAGTGTCAGATTAGATTAAAGGGATACCTCAGCCTTTCTTAAAACCATAAATGGATTCTGCAGATTCTCCTATATTCAGTTGCCCCCTTTCCCAACCCCCTAGATTTAGTTGACCCATCATAATGTATAGTCATATCATTGAATTGATATACTAAACTCTCCTGCAAGCTCCCAGCTTAGAGAATAATGGATACAGATTCACTTTGGAAGCTAGTACAATTTATTGTATTACTGAATGAAACATTAAAGGTACACTCTAGCATCATATGTACTTTCATTTAACATTGTTTGCATACACACCTATAGATAAAATCATCAGAACCCCTTATATGCATTTGCTCTCTAACCTCTCTCCCCAGCTAATGTGCATGGGTTAGTAAATAATTCACGGAAACATACTTTCTAGGTTGCCAGTTTCCCTGATGTAAAGCCTCTTAACTAGTCCTTGGTCTTGTCTTAGATTCAGGATAGCTTTATGCCTATCCCATGCATGTTTAAAACCCCTCATTTTATTAGCCTCTTCGGTTTCTGACTGCATGCAGTTCAATTAATATATATTAGTCAGTACAAACTTCCATCAATATGATGAAATCCAATGCTTTCTTCTTGCGCGATCGCTTGTCTCTGTGGCGCAATCGGTTAGCGCGTTCGGCTGTTAACCGAAAGGTTGGTGGTTCAAGCCCACCCAGGGACGTTTGTATTTTTTGTGTACTTAGCTTTTGAAACCCCATCCAGACTTGTTCCTATTCTAAGGTAGGGACCCTCTTTGCCATTTTCACTATACGTTTATTAAACAGTGATTCCCCTTTACACAGAAATTTTTTTTCAGGACAAGTTGGGCCTTCTTTTGAAACTACAGAAATCCATAAAACATAATCATTTTAGTGCTAGTGTGTAAAAAGCCTATGCTACAATAGAAAACAGTCTTTTTCCAATTGTGCTTAAGATTTCTTCCACAGAGTAGGTGGCGCTGATGAACAATAACTTAATGTATGTTAAGCATGAATTATGAATTACAGTAAGAGCCCACTTACCAAGGTTTTTATGTTAGAGGGTAGTTCAACTTTTTATGTACTACTTTATGTGTTTGGGGACATGTTTTTAATAGTTTTTTTGTGTTTTTTTTTCCTTTTTTATTATTTTTATTTTTTTAACACTGTCCATAGTCATAAAGGAATATCTAGGGGCACGTTCTATCATCACATGTCACTTTATCAAACCTCACTCTCTCTTTTATATTGCCTCTTGAAGTCTTCTGACACTGCAAGCAGCCATGATATTACTGCACTCCTGCCTTGCACTTGCGCTGGGAGGAGCGGTAAATGTATGAAAATACAAATATTGTATAATGTTAGTGTATGTTTGTTTTTAGGTGTAATTAGGTAGTGCAATCATCTCTACTAAGCACAGAGAAAATTAGGGGGAGGGGTGACAGTCTAATTACATTTTCTTAAAACAGAATTATGGGGCCTGCAAAAAACTCATTTGGGCTGTTAACCACCTATAGTCACGGGCCAGTGGCGCAATGGATAACGCGTCTGACTACGGATCAGAAGATTGTAGGTTCGACTCCTACCTGGCTCGCTAGTATATTTTTTTGGCTTAAGTTTGTCTGTGCTTAGTAGAGATGTTTTTTACTACCTGATTACACCTAAACATAGACATACATAAAATAGTAAAAATGCATACATACATTTCTTAAAGGACGACTGCAGTGAAAAAAAATGTTCCTTTAAATCCCTTAAATACTACTAACAACATAACTTTAATGAAATATATATGGTAGCATAACATGCTGTATATTATGTATACATAATATACCAGCATGTATATTATGTATACATTTAATACATATACAGCGAAATATACTTACTTTAATAAATGGATGGTTGTGGCCAAGCAGTAGACCCTCCCAGTTTAGTAAATGTGTGTCTTTACTTTTTTGATCTTGCTTAATGTATCACTGTTATTTTTTACAGTAGCATTCAATAAAATCATTTGGATGGTGTAGATATTTTATAATGTAATTTAGAACAGCATATCTGGTTAACCTGAAGAAGAACTTTGTCACCCACTATTCATGGCTATTTGCTTCAGGCACTGGGAAAAAAAGGCCAATGCTCCTCAAAATACAGGGGGAGGGAAATAACCCCTTTTGATAATCTCCATAGATTGTTTCTGTTTCGAAAACATTGTTACCTGTGGTGTAGATAGGAAATAAAACAGCCTGGCTTTTAGCTTGCCTACAGCATTCAACTGATACCAGAACTGGCCTCTTAGTTTGCATATTTTCCAGTCTTTGTTTCTGCCTTTATTTGTTTTTCCATTCACAGCTTCTGTAACAGGTGTATTTTTTTACACTTCTCTTTATCAGATGCCTAACGTGTTTTATACTCAAGTAGTCTTTACGCTCAGATGACTACTGAAACGCATACAAACCACACTGGAATTAAATAAAATAAATCACAAGTAAGGCTACCAGGTAACTTCACTTTCTAATGATTTAAGGGGCCTGATCAGGAGCGTCTCTGCTCCCGTCACAAGTTCTTCTTGTTTGTCTAATGAGCAGGAGGACTTTTTTGAAAAAAGGTTTTCAAAACAATACGACATATGATGATTTATGATATGATATGATGATTTAGCGTTCTTTCAATTCATTCAAAGTCAATCCACACCTGGCTTTACCCGCCTGTAAGGAGCAGGAAAGAGGGTGCTCCGGACAGCCTGTCCTGGGAAGTTCCAAAGCATTTGTAGAATCTATAGGTTTTACAACTAGGCTAGCGTATATATTCTTGGGATCTCCCAGTCCTGTTCAACAGAGCTTTTCTTTTTTGGGGGCCGTTTAAAAAGGAAAGCCAATTGTAGACGTAATTGCAACAAATGAGGGAGTGTGGAGAGCCTCCTAAACGCCCTTTATCATAGCGATGCCTTGTGAAAAATCCCTGGCTTCTATTATCTTAAAAATCTTATGCCAGCCCCAACCTCATTCAAAGCCCAGCACAGCCCCTAAATGTTATTCATTCTTCCTCCCCAGCTTGCCCTCTTCAAGAATTGATTATATTACCTATAAGCTTTTAGTTACATGTTATTTCTTGTTTTACTTGTCTGCAGCTCTGTATACCCTTTTCCATATTCAAATTAATTTAACATTAAAAATACAAAGGGTTTCCCTTAGTTTCCTATTCAACTAATCAGCTGGGTAAGGTGGAAAAGAACCCAAAAACGAAATAACTAAATCAGTGACTGTTTAAGTGAATTTATTCAATTAGGCTTCTAAGCCACCTGCAATAATGTATCTCGAGCGGAGTGTATATGTACACCTGTGACATTTTACCTGTACGTAGAAAATAATAATTATGGCTAATCACGTAGCATAACAGGATTAAATGCAGATACAGATTATACTGGGTTTCCCAAAAAGCCGCTTTATGTTTTGCCGAGATTATCTGACTCTCTTAACGCATGGATGAGGTCAGACAGAAAAAGGAACCAATGCAGTTAGTCTTAGGTTAAGCAAACAGATGTCTGACGCAGTACCCTGGGTGGGGCTCCTTGGCTCCTTCTTCACTTTACTGAGCTATACAAATAAAGCAGCAAAGGCAAATGCATCATTGCACAGAATTTCTCATAGGGCACTAAAGAGTATTTACCCTTTCATTCTTACAAGAAACTATACCTTGGGAATAATGCCTTAGATTTACAGACTTCAGCTACTCGATAAAATCTGTGCCCTCCTACAGGAGTTGGCTTTAACGCTTTCTGTTAGCGCTGTACAATAAGGATGTATATCACATTGTACACATGAAATAAAAGCAGTATCGTGCAGTAAATAGCAGAAGAACGTTCATCCCAGGGAGTTTTTATTTAAATCCGCTTGATTTGAAATGAAATCATGATTTTTATACACTCTGGTTCATCCGCCTATCTCTTGATTTCTGCATGATCTTGTTGGCAGATCAGAACCATTAGGCATGTCTCATCAGCCCCCTTCGGCCCTTGGTCTGATATGGTAGTAGACGGACTTTACAGTATAATAATGGAAAGGCGCAATACGTGCAGTCATATAGTAAGTACGGTAGTCATACAAACACACATGTATGTATGTATATATATATATGAATTAAGTTTTTTGGTTTTTTTAAAGAAAGTTTTTCTTTTCCTTTTCTTGAGCTGGACTAAGGCCGACGGCTGCACATTAGGTTTTTGTGCTCATGCAGTGTGTGGCCGGTCATATCCAACTAGCCTACTGGGCATACCTGGGAACTCTCCAGGTTTCGGTGTCAAGGTCATTGCACAAAATCTCCAGGTCACAAAAGCTACAAGAGAGAATAGGTACGTTCCACTCCCCGCCCATTACCCCCTCCTAACCCTTACTATTTAAATACCTTTGGGGCATTTAATCTGCTCCACCCACCGAGGGCACAGGCCTGCCCACAGATGTCAACTGACCCGCCCAAACACATCCCCTAAGAGGGAGGGCTCTGGGTAGCCAGAGCCTGAATATTCCCAGGTATGCCTACCGGGCATTTGCCCAGTGTGCCAGATGGTCAGCCCACGCCTGCTTTGGTTTACACATCAGGGATTCCACACAACGCTTATTTAATAGATGATGTCTCAAAATCCTTATATGTAGCTCATGCTGGACGTTTTTTCCTCCTTGATCTTGCGACAAATTACGGTTGAGAAGGTTAGATGTATTCCTAAAATAACACTGAATGTTTCTTTATACGGAGCTTCCCACCCTCGGATTCTATACATTACCTGCGGTTTACTCCTCTGTAAATGTCACGTCTTTCTGCACTATACAATACATCTAGTGAAGTAGAATGACATCATTGGATTTCATCCTCAGCCATCTATAGTATCAGTGGTTCACTAACAGATTTAGATAATAATGGTATGGACAATTAAGCATATACATTGATAAGCATATACATTGATAAACATATACGTTGATAAGCACAGTGGAGGTGGGACAACTTTTAGAATAGCGGATTTTGTGAATGCCGTCTAAAAACGTTAGTGCTAGTGACCCAACGTCTATAAATCAGGGTACATCGAGGGCCTCTTTGAATAGGGATCTGACTCATCTCTGTAGATTGTAATCTAGCTATGGTCACCTTTACCTTACGTAATAGTTGGTCAACAAAAGGGTACATAGGAAAATGCGACTTTAATTCATCTGTATTCAAGCAGGGGTTTTCACAGAGATACACCAGTGAGAAAAGCATCAGTTGCCATTCCCATATTTCATTAAAGTAAAATATGATGAAGTCGGCTCCAGACTGCATGGCGCTGACAATCTCCCCATTTACCCCAAGAGAATCCCTGGCACTTTCAGGCTGGGGGGTGATAAGTAGGGAGGGCATATGAAAGAAATATATATATAGGTTGTGATGGAATGGGTTAACATTAACCCACCGCCATCATCATCCATAGCACCATTAACTACCTGAGGGTCTGTGAGGGTATCGTGTACGCCTTGCAGGAAACCTAGCATGATCCGGAATTACATTATATTAACCCTTTAATTATGTAAATCCGGACTTTATATTGTAGACGCCCTACCTGTGGCCCTGAAAGACTGGATTTTAAGTGCGATCTGTAAATAGAAGGACATAGCACGGCTTAGTTATCATGGCTTTGCAGTGGCTTTCGTCAGCATGGAGTCTATTTATTTCCTATTCTTCGTTACATTAATTAAAACAGGAAGCGTATCTAGAATGGAATTAGCAGCAAAGTCTGCAGAGCCCCGCCGTGTTACATCTCAAGCGCTCGGCTTTTCATTAGTATCCAGGAGAAGAATCAGCTGTAACTCAGTTATAAAAGCATCCATCAATAGACCTAATAAACTGAGTTTGTAAATAATGGGATTCACTTCGGGTACAAATTCTCCTTAATGAAATGAAAAAGCAGCCTTTTACTGGGTTTGGATTGAAGAGTACTGATTGAGGTCACACATATGTATTCCTAGTTATGGAAATATTGTTATGATGTCATCAGATCAGAATTTATCTTTTTCAGAGGACAGGTTTTCAATGTGTATCCTTCCTGCGCGCCATAATAAAACAAGAATGCTATAATCTACTAACCTCTGCGGTAGGAATGAATCTGTTTGTCAGAGCACATCTCCTACATGGAAAATAGATGGGGTAAAGGGGCAAATGCGTATGGCGGGGGGGGGGGATTCTGCTGGATGCACCAATGCATTTGCAAGGGGAAAGTCACAAAAATGTAAAGGGACCTCTCGGTTATCATACGCATTATAGTGCATAGGATGGCTGGAGTATCCGGACATTGATTTCTGATCTGCGTGCAATCTTCATGGGTCAGGCCTGAAGCGGCCAAATGCCTGGTGTGCACCCCGTATTCTGCAATGCGTGTTCACCGGATGGATGCGCCCGGCCATGAGCATAAAAACATAACGCGCATACCAGTCGTGTGTATGGGCTGCACAAACTGGTCTCGCGGCTGCATGCACAAAATGCATCATTGAACTATAGGAGACAAGTGGAGTTTGAATGATAACTCTTATTGGGTAACTCAGTAAATATAGATTGCAAGCTTTCAAGACCTCTTAGGTCCCTTCATCAGGTCTTGAAAGCTTGCAATCTATATTTACTCAGTTAGCCAATAAAGGTATCATTCAAACTCCCCTTGTCTCCTGTAATTCTACGGCTAACACGGTACAAATTCCATGGATGAGGCTGATGGGAGTCGCTCTTGGCCAGTACAAAACCAGCAGAAAAAAAGTCTCCTATGATTGCAGTAAATGTATCTGGTACAATCCCTTGTGTCTTCGATCTGTGGCCGGGTTGCGGTCCCTTTAAGAGTCCTGCCTCTCCCCTCCAATCCGTAGCGCAGCTGCTCCCGTGAAACTTTCGGCTCTCCTCTCTGTCTCTTTTCCGCATTGTGGGAGCAGGAACCTGGCGATCGCCTTCCCCGCCGCGATCTACCCCGCCGCGATCTACCCCGCCGCTCCGGACTTACCCCCGAAGGGCAGGTGAGTTACGGGATCTCGATGTATTGCAGGGCAGGTGTAAGAACCCCGTTAACCCTTTGCGCTCTAGAAAGAAACACACAGACGGCCGGAGCGTTTAATCCCACCTGCAGCCATCTCTAACCCGTCCGTTTATACGGGTAACGATCGGGCGGCGTTTACAATACAAACCCCCGCTTTTTGTGTTTTTAAATCCTACATAAAGTACTCGATTTCGGTTTTTCCCAGATAAACGATTTAACCTGGTGAGTGCCGGGTGGATGTTGTCCACCTGTGGTATTTAGAGGGTTACAGGGAGGGAGGTAAAAGAAAATCGCATATCAGAAAAAAAATCAAGCAGTTTTCTTCTTTTGAGTAACTCTATTAACCCATGCAGTGCCAGAGAGCTGGTAATGGGGGGGATCAAGCCGTTTTCTTCTTTTGAGCAACTCTAATTAACCCATGCAGTGCCAGAGAGCTGGTAAAATGCGGGGATCAAGCCGTTTTCCTCTTTTGAGCAACTCTAATTAACCCATGCAGTGCCAGAGGGCTGGTAATGAGGAAAAAAATCAGTTTTCTTCTTTTGAGTAACTCTGTAATTAACCCATGCAGTGCCAGAGAGCTGGTAATGGGGGGGATCAAGCCGTTTTCTTCTTTTGAGCAACCCTAATTAACCCATGCAGTGCCAGAGAGCTGGTAATGAGGGAAAAAAATCAGTTTTCTTCTTTTGAGCAACTCTGTAATTAACCCATGCAGTGCCAGAGAGCCAGTTACTCTCTGGACTCCAAATCCAAAAAGTGCATGGCAGAGCTTGGTGATACTTATTCACCAATTATGCCGTATTTCCATACATTTCATAATAAATAGGTTAGTTTGGTAATGGATTGCATTATTTGAGAAATTAACCCAAAAATACCACGTAATTAGTTACGGAAATTATATGGAATGCCCTTTTGTCCATATATATATGTTTCATATTCTTCCAGCACTCAAAGGTTAAATCCATTTCCTGGCTGTCTTTATAATCTTACTTCTATGACCATGATTGGATTAACTGCAGGTGTTCTGGCCACTTAGTCTCGGAAGTGAAAGGGTTAGCTGCACATGCACCAATCCCAGTGCTAGATGTGATCATTTTACAGATTGTGTATGATAAGGTCTCTAAAGTCCCCCCATCTCCTGTATCGTGATAGTAAATTCATTTTGTTGCAGGAAATACTATAATAATTTAACTTATTAAATCTGATCATCCTCCAAAAGCTTTCCAATTGTGTCTCATATACTCAATAGGGATTTTTTTTAAATAAATCTGTTTTAACCCACGCTGTCATAGTAGATATTGTGTATAAAAAGGCAGCCTTATCCCCATAGCAACTCCTAGAATTTTCCTGCTGATTGGACTGCTGAATTGGTTGCCATGGTGATAAGACCACTTTGCTTTAGGATCCCTATTTTATACAATTTGCTATTAAGTGAGTAATATTTTAAATATACGGCACCTAATTAGTGTAATTTATTCATAGGTATTGTGTGGTTTATAATGAGATCCATCGTCTGCTTCCATGTTATCTAGAAACAGGTTTCTTTCAATTTAGGAAAAAAATTTAAATATTATTCGATTTTATTCTGATGAAATAAATGAATATTACCGTGCGTTCCTTACTTGAATACGTTACATTAAAATACACAGAGCCTGGGCGAGGTCCCGTTTCCTGATCTGTGCAGAATATCTATATGATGCGTCGCTGTGATGTTTACATTTCGACGCTGGTAAAATTCACTTGGTAGGGGTATCAGCCTTGTGGCCGGATGGAGTTTTCTGACAACTGAATTATTTTCTGAATAAACTTCCTGTTCAGTTCATCATCGCAGTCCTACAATGCTGATTGACGAATTGCTGTCTTTTGCAACAATGTATGTACATATATATATATATAGTATATATATATATACTATATACATACATTGACATGAGTCAAAGGAAGAGAATTGTTTGTTAATTTTAGGCCATACACCCTGATGAGGTTTATACCTGACTTTGTCGAAGCCATTCCCAGACCTCAAATGACTTGTTCTTCAATCTTTGCGATACACACTTGGCTGTATTTCGATTCATGGTCTATCTCCGTGAGCCATTTATGCTTCGGCTGATGGAAAGACGGCATGACGTTTTTCTCTTCTCTTATACAAAATAGAATTCATGGTTTCTTGATGGGATGAGGTTCGTATGTAATTGCTTTTTGCGTGACATAACAGAGCTCATATTGCTGGAAAAACAGAATTGTGACTCGCTTGTCCGTAGTTACATTGTCCCAGAGTTTTGATGAACGTCCACATGCTTTTTTTGGCAAAGTCTCAATTGATATTCACATTCTTTTAGAGCAGTGCTTCCTGAGATGAGTCCCATGTTTGCCCTGTCTCTCTTTTTTTTGTTGATAGGATTGATTGGATGGAAGAGGCTTGTTGGATCGCTCAATGTTTTTCTAGAGTTCTTTGTGGCTTCCTGGATAATTCTCCACCTTGTTTTTTGACTGCAAAGGTCACGTTTTCATTGGCTATGGTTGGCCTAATTATTTAAGAAGGTCTTCAAACACCTGACTCTCGGGGGAGTTGACTGACAGGGCAAGGGAATAACATAGAACCATAGGATTTGACGGCAGAGAAGAACCATTTGGCCCATCTAGTCTGCCAATGTCACATAAGTTATTGGGGACCTCAAAGGTCACTTCTTCAGCAGGACTCACACACTATGAAACAATTCAGACAGTGGACAACACTTCTAAATGTTCTTTTGGAACTTGGCCTTAAACATATTACGGGTCATCTGAATTCTTCTTTCAGCCATCTTTGCTTTGTCACATTATTTTGTCAACAGAAAAACTATTTTAACCTGACTCTTTGAGCAGCACATTTTTATGATGTCCTCATATAAGCATGATTGAATAGTGTTTTTCTGGCGTATCATATGGGTTTGTGTCATTCATATCGTGCTTCTAGATTTTTGTTTGGGTCACAAGCATTTTTAGTATTTTCAGACTGTGGGAAATTCTGTATGAAGAACAAATGGTTCATCTGGACAACCTGTCCTGGTTCCCGCACTAAAATATTATTATTAAATATATATTAAGCCTTGCCAAAGTATTGTTCAAAGTTGATATTTCTATTCTGTAGATGCGGAGCTTAACCATAAACAGGATAATATTTACAATTCACATTCAAAATGATTCCTTCCCTTTGACATCCTTTTCCACTACATTAAATGTTTATTTGTGGTTTATTCTCTTCTTGGCAAGAGGAGCGTAAGTTCCATAGAATTCTTCAGGAAGAGGTTTGCTCAAAGCATCAGATGTAGCGCGGCCAATGCCTGCACTAGCCACATGGTGCAGTCAAGGGGCCAGTGGCGCAATGGATAACGCGTCTGACTACGGATCAGAAGATTGTAGGTTCGACTCCTACCTGGCTCGGGTTTTTATTTATTAATTTATTTATTGGCCCAAAGCTAAAGGTCTGTCTAACACAAGTAATAATATACATCTGATCCCCTGGAACTCTTCTTTTTGCATTTCTTTCTAATTTTTAAACTTGTTTTTCCTCATTTTTTCTGATCTCTGAAATATTGATCACACTGCTGCCTCCTGCTGATTAGGAGAGTCTGCAAAAGAAAAAAAGGCTAGTTTGTTTTTCACTTTCCTAAAGCAGAATTGTGGATGATGAAGAAATTATCTGGAGCCACTTTGTTGGGCTCTATGGATCCCATCCATGGGCCAGTGGCGCAATGGATAACGCGTCTGACTACGGATCAGAAGATTGTAGGTTCGACTCCTACCTGGCTCGTGTATTATTTTTTTTTTAGGCCCACAGCTAAAGGTCTTTACATCAGGAAAAATGGGCGGGATATATCTGCCGCATAGTACTTATACGGTGCCAAATTCTATGTTTTCCTGCCCTAATTTGTTAAGCTAAAAAGTGGGCAGTACGTTAAAGGGGGACTCCTACTAAAAAAAAAAAAAACTAAAATACATAATGCTTTATCTTAAACCTTGTTCATTTAAAAGCTGCATTTTGTGTTTGCTCAAATTACCTTTATCTAATATTAAAATGAGATGATCTGAAATATTTAATTGTGACAAATACGCAAAAACATAAGATCAAAAAGGGGCAAATACTTTTTCACAGCACTGTCAAAGAAAGAGAGGTTCTACATTGATTCATCTGTTTTCGGGCAGATTTTTTTTCTGTTTAGAATATGAATAAGAAAAAAAAACTTCTGAGACTCTGGGTTGAAAGCGAAAGAAAATCAATGTATTACCAAAACTGGCTGCATGGAACCACAATCTGCAGCCTCTGAAAACAACATGCGCAAATAATACATCAGTCTTTGGCGTTATCTCAGATTAAGGATATTTTTATGCCTATCCAATGCATGATCTAAATCAGCTGATCCAGAGACCCTTTAATAGCCCTTTGTGAATATTCTTATGTAGTAACTTGCCAAATGGCTCCAGTACTGGTCCTCATGAAAACCTTGATACCGTCCAAACACATCTTCACCATGGGACCATGCGCACACACAGTAACTCATATGTCACTTTCTTGCCACTTTTTCATGGATGGTAACAAAAGTAAGATTAATTGTCTCTTTGAGTTGGGAATGTGGAGTATGTGCAGGAATGGGCAGGTTACATAATGCTGCCTAACACCCCGGAGAGCAGCTGTGGTAAGGGCTAGAACCTGTTGGTTTAATGGGACTGTCGCCGTGATTACGGTATTTGAGCTGCGAGCTCTCATTAGCCAAAAGATTCCGTAGCAGGCCTGCCCTGCACACCAAGCAACATACCACACCTCGCTACCAGATCCTGCAGCGTCACGCGCTTTTTAATACCCCTTCGCTGCTGTAAACTGTGTTTGGGTGTCTGATTTATATTTTATATGCATACAGAAATATTTATAGGTTTGTGTGTATGTGTTTTTAACTAAGGTGCTCAATGCTACTGACATTCAGGGTATATGTGTGTATATATGTGTGTATTATAGTGTATATATATGAACAATATCTTTTTCAAATTTACAGTCGGTTTGTGTGGACAAAGGTCGTTTGTGTAACCGAGGATTAAACCCTAGTAGTATCATGGTCTGATATTCAATCTAGAAAACTTTCTACAGACCCATTTGATCAGGCCCCTGAGAAAACGATATTCCATTTTATTTTCTAGGTCTATTTTTCAAAGGATGACATCATTCTTCAGCACCTAAGCTAGTCACCACTAGCATGTGGGGGAATTAGCTCAAATGGTAGAGCGCTCGCTTAGCATGCGAGAGGTAGCGGGATCGATGCCCGCATTCTCCATTAATGTTTTTTTTTCAAAAGAAAACTTTACTAATAGGGTAAAATAGATAAATGGTAGATAAACGGCAAAAGCAGTAGAGGCTAATAAATTTAAAAATAAATGCTAGAGGCAATATGGCTTTCTTGAATCTAAGAAAAGATCAAAGACTGATTAAGACCTAGGGAAACTTGAGAAATGGCCTGACTAGGTGGGCCGAATGGGTATTATCTGTTGTCAAATTTAGGTTGACAAAAGTCCATCCAGTTTAACCTCGCCGTTGAGCCAGAAGGCAAAAAATAAAAACCTCACATTGAAGCGATTTCCAATTGTGCCTCAGAAAGGGGTAAAATCCTTCTTGACTCCAGAAGATCATTTACATTCTATTCATTAATACATTATTCATGTAAACCAGCTTAACAAATGGTCCTCGCTGTTTAATAAATATTTCGGCATCTCATCGATTAATAAACAGTTGTCAAGCTACATCTTGTGTTTCAATGCCTGACACATTCTGGCCAACAGTTTTTTTTTGTGCGTCAGTGTGTGTTGATTTGCTCCCTCCCTCAGCAAGCCATGAATTATTGTCTTCTGGACATATGTTCTCATGTGTAAAGTTGTTAATGATAATATGATTGCAGGTGGGATGTTCTTGGAAACAGAATGGCAGTGATAAGTTCAGATACGTTTCTAGGGTGTTGCTTTCCGTAAGCGATCTTATTATAGATTTAATGTAAGAAAGTTTTTCTCTACGGAGAGGGTGGTAGATAAGTGGAACAGACTTCCAGCAGAAGTAGGTAGAGGTTTACATATGCATGGAATAGGCATAAAGCTATTCCAAATCTATGATTGTATTGCTTTATCTCCGATGTGCACAATTTACAAATTTATATGAATTTCGTGATAACCTGTATGGACATCCCTTTTTTTTATTTTTTTTTGTTGGTTTGTAATATATAGCAAAGTCAGGATTAAGAATATTTACTATGTTTTGTCCGTTTTGTATAACTGGAAATGCCAAACATTACGACTAAATAAAAAATTGCATGGGATAGGGATATGGCTATCCTGAATCTAAGTCCAAGGGTTAATTTAAGGTTTGGGTCCGTGCAGCAGTAGAAATGGGCAGACTAGATGGACTGAATATGCGTATCACAGATAAACACCAAATTAAAAACTCAACATTCAACATTATTTGCTCTGTGGTGTTAAAAAGGACTTTATGTAATAATTGGAGTGTAGCACAAGATTCCCATCCATGAGTTGAAGTTTTATCTTGTATTGTAGTCTGATATGAAAAGACATTCCTGTCTGTAGTATGGATAGTAATAGCACAGAATAATATTGTATTCAAACCTGAAGGAGTAAAAGGTTGAACCTATATTTTTGGATGAGTTTATTCAATAATTTCAATTCATGTAAATCTGTTGGACACAAAAGAATCAATCGGGCCACAACGGGTCAATGAGTGCCTGTGATTTCACACTGGTAGAAATTGAGGTCACGGGTTATTAGGCCATAAATCAGTCTTTTTCTGGTGTAGCCCAGTGAGGAATCACAAGCTTCTTCGCTTCTCACATAGACCATTGAAAATGGCGGTAAAAACCACATTCCGCTTAATCCGCAATTCCTGTTCCCAAGTTTCTTAAAGGGACACTCAGGCCATCACATGCAGTCCCTTAAAATGTATTTGGTGTCCTTACCGCCAATCGGCTCTAACACCAGGTTAGGTGAATGTTGCCATATTTCCCTTTAACCCCACGCCATTCAGGAGGTGCTTTTATGCTGCCTCAAATTTAAAAAAATTGCTCGTTTTTGCATGAAATCTTCTAAGCAGAGAGCCAAAGGGTAATAGGCAGGGTAGGAAAAAGTACAGTACAGTAAGAAGTTATAATCACTTTGTCAGTTTTGCTGATTCTTGCATGCATTCTTTTTCAAACATGTATCCGGACAGGTTTAACCTCATTCCTACAAGGCTTGTGTAACTTCTAAGGGGTGTCCGCCGATGTAAAAGACCCAAAGTATTGTTTGTTGTTTTTTTTTTAAACTTTTCCGGCTACACGGTCACGGCACTTAGCAAAGTGTCCATCGATCATACAAATCTCTCGTAAAGGGAAAGTGTGGAGAACCCTGGATTAAACATTGCACAGCGTTACATTAAACAAGACGTGTTTTTGAGATTGTATGAGTTATGCTTTTGAGAAACGTAGCACTTCACTATGAATAATATATCAGATAACTGTTTACTTGTGGTAGAGGAGAGGTCACTGTTTGTGAGCCGTCTCTCGCTCCGGGTATTATTAATTTGCTAAGGAACCTCCCTTTCCAAGTTATGCTGTTTGGGTCAGACAAACACCTTCTCCAATCGATTAGTGCTATGTTACATGCTTTCTTTCTGAGCAGTGTTTTGTGGGATATCCAGCCTATTTGTTTCCCTGTTAATCTGGAGAATATAGATACATCTCTGTGATGTCATCATGGCGTCCTCCCCACATTACATCGTAATTGTAAAGTGAGCACCCACGCAAAGAGCACTGAATTATCAGGTGCTTTTATATAATAATCAAAAAATAAGATATACAAATATTTTATACCCTAAAGAATTAGTTGATTTTCTTGTTTAGTTTACCCAGTCGAATAATTTAGCTGGGTTTTTCAAAGACCAGAAGCTTTTCTTTTTTTGATATTTTCTTCTATGAATAATCCAACATTTAGTACAAATCATTTAAAAAAAAAAAATCTTGCTTCTTCAAGCTAACCCAAAAGTAAATACAATTACTATCTTAAAAAAAGATTAATGAAACATATATATATAATTTAATAAACATTCCGCCAAAGCGAGCAGAGTTAGAAAACATGACTGTGGTCCAAACCCATTGCTTTCTGTGTGATTTCATTAATATTTATAAACCGGATCCAAGCATATCATGTAGAGAGTCAATAGCTTTAATGAAGGCAATCAATTTTGTAATTACACATTTTTACTTATTTTTTTATTTTTTTCACACATTGTAATCAGGTAAAATAGAACAAAGTTGTTACTAAACATTGGTTACAGCTGGAATGAAAACAAATAGGATAAAGAAAAAAAAAGAAGTGGAGAATGCGGGCATCGATCCCGCTACCTCTCGCATGCTAAGCGAGCGCTCTACCATTTGAGCTAATTCCCCTTTGCTGTGAATGTTTTGGACAGTTGTGGTGGTCTGTGGAAAGGCGCTGTCTTGTGTTTAAATCGCCCTGATATGTAAAATTCCTAATTAGACTACTCCTGCTAGATAGCCTCATCAACCTACCCCATACTGTGTGGTGACATTTTACTCAACTACAGAGCATTCAACATACATTATGTCACGTAGCAACTTTGTCTTCCAAATGCCTGGCTCAGCAGCCCCCTCAGCCTCCCTCCCTAGCTTTCTACCATAAGCCGTGGAAGGAAAGGTCTCTCTACAGGAATCTCGCAGCTGCACACAAGCTTTTGAAAAATATGTTCCCTGACTGTCAACAATAATAAATTAACCATATTCAATTGAAGTAATTTGTGTCCACCGCCATTTTACCCTACATATTTGAAAATCCAGTAACCTTTATTTTTAACACTTAAGAAAATGTTTGCTCGATTAGAACATGACCCCCCTCCTTAATGAAAGAGGAAAAAAAAAAGAAAAGGCCTCAAAAAAAATAAAACTACCGGTATGCTAAATTATTAAAAGCTGAATAGATAAAGCTGGGTGGGCCGCCCTAAGCAAAGTCTTCTAATGCAATGCATTGATAAACCCCTACGGAGTCCTAAAGCACATTGCTCATTGCATACTCCCTGCTGAGTGTACAGCAAGCTTTATCTCTCAGAGAGACGCCAGGCGTTAACGGGTTTTTGTCACTATAAGCAATGAAGACAAACAATAAGCGCCTTGGCTTCGCTGTACCTTGTAGAGTGTTTCTGTTTAAAATGAATCCTGAAACAGCCGCTAGCGGTGAGTGCATTGGGAGCGCCATAGCGCACATTCCTGATGTGTGTTATTTTATTATTAACAATGGTAATATTCTTAAGGCCGATTTTATCAAAGACTAAGCAGGGGCAGCACCACCAGCTTCCCCTCTGCGTCTGTCCTTACTGGCATCATGTCCCAGCGCTCCTCCTTTTAAAGACACGCAGTGATCTATGGAGACTTTGCTGACGCACAGAGGCCTCCATAGTGTTAATGGGTCGGTTGTGGACATCAGTGACCTCCCTTTTAATTGGCCTGTTCAGTAGTTGTGCTATAGGAAGCCTGATTGTGCATAAGGGCCATTTTGCTTCTTCTTATGAGGCGGAGGCATCTGCAGCTGTAGTCCTAGGCCACAATACGCAACCAACTAAGTATTCTACTGCCCGGAATACCAATACACTTATCTTTTTAAGCATAACCAACACCAACCATCAAAAATCTAGTCTCATTATATTGCAATTGTTTTGTTTGGGGTTTTTTGAGTTGGCCCTTTCACCAGGGCTGGCCACGTGGTGGGATGCTACCCGACATCGCTCCATCAACGTCAAATTTGATCGGGTCCTTTAGTGCGTGGCCACTAGCTGGATATGAACCTATGATGACAGCCACGTATGTCCTATGTGGTGACACTGCCAGCGTCCCTCTTTTTTTTCCTGTAACGTGGTGAGGCTGCTGCTATCTGTCATTGCTATCAGAACAATCTTCAAATGCCAACAAAACCATGTTACTATAGCAGCAACAACAATCATGTTACCCTGAGGAGTTGTGGTGCTGGTTCTAATCATCTGAGTCTCTGTGTTCCTTGCACCTTCTTGAGTTGTGCATATCGAGGGCATAACCTCATTTGATCTTGGTTAGGATTCCTGTAATAGTATAGGTGTTTCTGTCTACCTTTTGCTCTCTATATGAACAAAGGCCACTTAAAAAAAACTTAAATCCTCTTTTCTGGGTGTGTTCCACATGGGATTACCATAATTCCATGGATCTGCTATTTAGGTATACAGATTTTATTACATCATCAAAACGAACAGTTTAATAGCTTAATGACGTAAAGTTCTTTATCTGGGTTTGGTCATTGTTTAAAGGGAAATATGCGAACAAACACATGTAGTTTACATAAGCTTAAACTTTTCTGTAAATATCCAGTTTTGTTTTTTTTTTTAATACCTGTTAGGCATAGATGATACTTTTTTTGTAAGGACAAAAATAGAGACCTCTGAGGTCCTAAAAGCTTGAGTGGTTATTCATCTTTTTTTGACTCAAACGGTATCACCTTCGACTGAAGACTCCAGCTTCTCTTGGACCTATGGCTTTCTATGTTTTCCTAAATAAATATGTGGATGACAGATAAAGGGGAATTTGTTTTCTATGAGAGAAATACTTTTCCTGTCTTTGTGTCAAATGTTTATTTTACTGAAGTAAAGATTCAAAATGCTGAACACATATTTTGTAAATGAAGGAAGTTAGGGCCTACAACATGCTCCTTTTTTTAAAATGGCACAAGGAATGTATGTCAAATATTTTTTGCTCAGCGCTGTTCTTTTTTCCTGTTGTTTCTAGGGTTCTTCCCATGAGCACGGAAGCCGCGGAGTAACAATGACACAAACTAATGAAGTTGTCAATCTTTCTTTCTTATCTGAAAAAGAAAGAGAGCTCATCTTGCAGGTTCTTCAAAGAGATGAGGAGCTCCGGAAGGCAGAAGAGAGGCGTATACGGTAAGGTAGAAAACAATGTTATGACTACTCAATGCGGGCATCCCATTTGGGTTTATTCACCGATGGAACCAGAGGTGATATCTCACACTTGATAAAGTAATATTCTAACCTAAGTGTGTTCATTGAAGTGTACTTGGGTCTGAATACAGGCCAAAACTCACTGACCACCAGCGACCTTTGTTTTTGCTGTTTAACATTCTACGTCAGGGTTAATTGCCATTTCGGCCTGGTACCGAACTATTTTTAATGAGCATCACCCCTATGATTTGTTGCATTGTTGAACTACAGTAACCTTGTGCCCATATAGTTTCAAACAAAATGTTTAATTATCCCAATTGGGTAAAAGCTGCCAAAATGCTGGGGTATTTTTGTATTTTCAGTGGCTTGTCATCAATGTCATAATTATTCTCAACAGACGATTGAAGAATGAGCTTCTTGATATCAGGAGGAAAGGGGCGAAAAGGGGTAGCCAGCGGTACAGCGAAAGAAACTGTGCCCGCTGCCAGCAGAACGTGGTCAGATCAGGTGCCAAAGCCAACATGTGTCGAGGCTGCAACCACTTGGTTTGTAAAGACTGCAGGATGGAAACACCCAGCGGTGGCTGGAAATGCAACGTCTGCATGAAAGAAGCGTGAGTTTAGGCATCCCATTTCCACAAAATAAATATGTGGTGACATGTACTACACGCGGTATATTTATAAAGTATTTATTATTATTTTTTCAGTGGCATCCCTACCTAGCTGATAAAAAAATATCATGAAATGGTGTAGCACGAAGTCAACTGATCTAGATTTTTTTTTTTATTATTATTTTATGTATAGTGAACTTAAGAAATCAACCGGAGATTGGTTTTACGACCAAAGGGTGAATCGTTTTGCAAACCGACTTGGGAGTGATTTAGTGAGAATTTCTCTCAGACGCAAGCCTCTGGGTGAGTAAGGAACATTTGATGAGAAACGTCCAACATTTTGGTTAGTGTGTGTGTGTAGCCAGTTCTACGGTACGGTGGTGTTGTAGCTTTATTCGATGGACATTTATTTGGAATGGACTTTGCTGTTTCTTAGGAGTTTTCTGACTTTACGTTGTGTCATGTTTCCAGGAAACAAAAGGGAGACAACTGCACAAACCCTCCTTGAATATTCACAGCAGATCAATGAACCCAAAATAAAAAAAGGTCAAAGGAGTCCACAAGAGAGACAAAAGGCTTCTGGGTAATTGAAAGCTGCGGGTTTTTTCCTCCTCTCCATTGTGAATGAACATACATTCCAAGTGTATTAAAACATACTTTAAACCGGGTGTTTTGGTATTTTATAAGGAAACACATTTTATAATGGAGAATGTTTGAATAACCAAACTCTTGGACTCTCAATATATAAACTCTTCAATTGCAAGACTGTAAAAAAGAATCTATGTAGCTGTTTACCATTTCCTACGGAAAGGAGTAGTTTCGTTGCTATGGGAGCAATGGCACCTTGTGAATAGGTGTTGGAGCTATGGGATTTTTTTGTGCGTTCAATATTTTTTTTTAAATAACCAACAGGTTTCCCGTGTTTAGCCTGCATCTGTGCATACTTTAGATGGTGAAAATATCCATAGTCTTTAAAAATCCGGGCTCCTGGATTTAGTATCATTTAGACCTGCCAATTTAGTTAATTTGTACGAATGTCAAAAAACGAAGAGGATGGAACAAACAAGAAATGAAGCAGAGAGCTCCAAATCTTTGTCTGCATCTCATTGCTTTTGTTGCTTTCGCACACTCACTCTCTCACGCTCACTCATGCTTTCTCTCAATGTCTTTCTGCCTTCTCCACTGACGGTTTCCATGTCTCTGCGTCTTCTCTTGCTTGTTCTGTCTTCTTTCTTCGTTCTCCCTGGTATCAGCTCCATTCACCAGGCCTCCTGAAGCGTTTCGGCAAAAGGGCAGGGATCCAGCATGTTAACTAAACCACTGGCTAACCTAATGCTGCTGCCGATATGAGGACCCTTTTTATGTTTTTTTATGTGTAACAGGAACAGCATCACAAGAGAACGGGGATATTTTATTTTTGTGAGATTGTGATCATTTCCCATGCAGTAATGACCCCATAAATATTTCTGCCACATAGATTATAATCTTGTACGGCCTTCACCATGGGAACCTAAAGTACAGAAAAAATAATACCTTTTATATCAGGAAATCTCAAAAATGCATCCTTGCCAAATTAAACAAGCAAGATCTCAATCTAGAAGCTATGTAATCTCTTAACGAGGCTGGAGGATTAAGTGTTACTAGTCTTCCAAACTGGTGAAGTGGTTGTTTTTGTAGTGTTATTCAAGAAGAAAATAAGGCAAGTTTAGTGGCTCGTGGGGCAGCTCCAAGGAGCTCTTAATATTTTTTCCTGTATGGGAACAACCTGTAAAGTTTTTGAGCCGCCTGCTTCACATTTAACACTTTTTAATAGCCCATCATAGAGACCTGTTAGAGTGGGTCACTAATAGTGGCAACAAATATATCTAATAATCATCATCATGAAAACTATTAAATTAAAAAAAATCTAAATTTCTACCTGCGTTCAAGCATACCATATAAATGCCAGTTAAAATTCTTGGATATCATTAAATCAGAGTGAATAGAAAAATCATACAATTGGTCCATCCCTTATGCCTTCTTGAATAACTCTCGTTAAATCACTTATTAGGATAACTCGGTATAAGACAGACTCTACCGATTTAGCCTGTGATTCAGGATAAAACTCTGACAATTCCCAAATATAACTAGAAAGATTGCAGCCAAGTTTTGTAGCGGTAAAAGTAAAAATATTGTATGTTTTTTAAAAACATTATCACAGAACAAATTGGAAAAAATTGTCAATTAATAAAAGTCATTTTTGTTTACAAATGTTATTTACCTTTTGATGCCCTTATATTTGCTATGCAGATTGGTGACCAATTCTCCAGATCTGAGAGATCAGAGGAGCGATACTGAATCCACGGAGCAGATGAGTCTTAACAGTTATAAAATCGACTCAAAGAAGAGTACACCAAGCACGTCGAGGTGAGTCCATGCTGTTATCCAGAGAACGCATAGGACAATACCCACTACAGTCATAGGATACATTATTTGTGATCGGTGACATCATCGTGCACACAAATGTCAATTGACAACCTGCCTACCACTACTTTCATATTACCCTTGTGGATTTCACGTCTCTGGTTCAAAGAGAGAAGTTGGAGCGGTGGCTGAAATCTCCCATTGCCTGAGCTTTCAAGCCTTTTTTTCCTATCTGACTTTACTACAAGACTTTTTAATTTATACCTTCAGCAGCCATTTGTTTGGTGAGAACTGGCACAGGAATGGCCCATAATAGTCTGAATGTCTCAAACCATCTGGGTATAGGCGTTGACATGTAGGGGTTTGCTGGGTGCGCCACCATGCTTCTCCACACCAAAGCTATTAATACACATAACATCCCAAAGTGAATTGTCTTGTTCATTGTAGTAATAATAATAAAAAAGGGGACTAATCTATTGTATGTATGTGTGAGAATTAGGATAAGAAATACTGTAGAATGTTAAATTTCCTTTTGAATAACTGGAATGTTTTGTGACCAAAAAGGTTTTGATGCTGATTTTCTGCTTAATTGATCAGGAGAAGTTCCCTGGAAAGAGCTACTACCCTGCAAGACACGAAGAGAACGTATGGGACAAGCGGGCCCAATGCAGCCACCCTGACCGTACCTTTCCGATCCAGGGATCACCACCTGTCTGACTCTGAAGGAGTGGGTTTTCTTATCAGTTTATATTAGTATTTCTCATCTTCTCAAACAGTATTGTAATGTCAATGGTGATCTTTAACTAGAGTATGCTTTTTATCAATGGTTCCCATCCCAATTCCCAAGGAAAACTCTACAGTCTTGGTTTCTTAATCACTCTATTGGAATAGAATGTGGCTACAAAATCCTGCACGGTTAGTCTTTGGGAACCACTGTTTTATATCCATGACTGTCCTATCATTCTCAGAAACATGCATTTTGGATTGGCTCATGCTGCATATAGAATGGAGCAATTGGCATCAGAATTTGTTGTAGTTGTGCTCTTTTCCAAATTCATTAGATGGAGAAGCCTTAGCAGCTTACCTCATATTTTAATTTATTTTAAGGAGACTCGTCTGGGAAACCGAAGTGCAGGATCAGCTGATGAGAATGAAACTATCTTCAAGAAGAATCCTCGTAGAGTATTAAAACCGTCAGGTACGCAGCAAACTGCCAATAATCTTATGCTGTGATAAATAAGAAAGACCTGTTTCGAGAGAACTACCAATAATCAGCCCATGTAATAAATTAAAGTTTTCATCTTGTTAAAAGTTTTAAACATTGTTTTATTCGGTGGAAAGCCAAAGCATACACAGAAAATCTAATGGTTGACATCTCTGAGGGACTACCTCACCTATAAGTACTTTCTCTTATTGATTGGTTGGATAATATAACTGTTACATGCTCGTGAACTTTAATTTCAGACTACAGTAAGTCTGTGATAGACCTGCGTCCAGGAGAGCCCCCAGCCGCTGGAAATCCCATGGGGGATAGAAGCAAATCTGTCCCTGGACTTAATGCTGAAATGGTTTGTGCTTTAATGTCTTCACTGGTCACTGATATTTATAATTTAATTATATTTTCTTTAAAACATAGACTTTGTTTTCTAATTCCTGGCTATATGCATTGGCCTTTTAACTAGCCTAGATAATACTTGCCAAAACCTGGGGCAACTAGTTGCCACGAGTTTCCCTCAAGTCATCCTGGGTTGAATTCCAACCAACTGTGCTGTGTTACTCGCTATACATTTGTGTTCAGCTTCTGTGGATGTAGCGCTTGTGTTCTAGAGAAGTACTTGGAAAGTCTATTATCTTTTTGGTGAACGTTCTGGCAGTAAGTTCTAGGCCAGCGGTTTAGCCAGGAGAATCCCTGGGAGCCCGTATCTATTTGTAGTGGCCATTTAATTTGAGGACTTCATTCGTGTAAAGTGTTACTGCAGTATGTGGCATGTATAATTAATTTATTTATCCACCTATATATCCAACATACTGGAGGCCAGCCCTTTTTACATGTGCTTAACAGCAACATGTAACATGTATATGTGTCTTGAAAAAACTAAAATCGCTATTTAATACCAGTAGTTTTTGCCTCTCTCTCCCCTTGTGGCCTCATATATAAAGTTGACCAAAGAGAACGGGGGGAGATTGCTGAAATCTTCTCCTAGCTCCTTACGTGTAAGTTACGTGTATGTTATCATGTGTTTTTTTTTTTTTGTAGGAAGAAGAAGATGAGGATATTGATAATCTGGTGGAGATCCATCGTTTAACAACAGCCAGGAGCAGCTTGCGCAGCGGGACATCCACCGTTAGTCATTTTCTGCTACTTTCTGCTGTTTTCTAAGACTCTTCTTAGTTATTTGCACAAGCTGTTCCCTTAACAATTGGATGAAGGTTTCAATGCCATCTTGCTGTGAAACAGTTAGGGGGATATGTTGACAGTGTCAGCCATAAGAACAATGAGATGACCTGTAAGTGTTTATGGCTGGCATTACATTGTGGTTGCTCTGTGGTCTTATGTGTATTCGACAGTTATGGGGTAAGGAAGAGGAGTAGGGAAAGCAGTATTAGAAAAGAAACAAACAAAAAACATATCCTGCCCAATCTGGATAGAAAACTTAACAATCCCCATATATCACCATAAGTCTGCAAAGTGCTTCTTCTGCATAATTTCAAATTCGCACACGGTCAAGGAGGAGAAAAAAGGCACTGTGAAACTAGGAGAGCTAGGAACCTTCACTAGGGGCACCTGGTCCCAGGAGAGACCCAATACTCATAGAAGAGACAAACTGAGTCCAAGCTAGCCAATCGGCCATATAGCTGGCATATTGGTCCTTAACTTGTTTGACCAATCCCTCAATTTCATTTTTCTTCTACTCAGTGGATTCACTCTTTTATTGAGGGAATCCCTTCAGTTTTCCAGTATCACCACAAGTGTAGGAATGTACACTCCATCCTGTACCACCTTGGGCACAAAGGGTGTCCAGGAATGTTATGTGGGGTGCTTTAATAATTAAAGGTCAGATGTAGGCGTTGTCCTGGACCCTGGTAATTAGTGGGCAAAGGTGCAAATCCTCGCCCATCCCTCCTGTGATATGGTCTGCTGTAGTATGTCCCTCCACCTTCCCATGAAGCACAGTGGCGAGGAGAATTTTTCCTCCGGCAAAGTCTTGAGCGCGTGGATTCTCAAAGAAAGTGGGTTCTCTGAAAGGTTAATGTCTCTAAGGAATGGATTTGACAAAGTGTAAAAATTTAGATACGCAGAAGCTCTCTATGTATGTAACCGAATCAGACTATCATGGGAAACAATCTGAGAGATCGTGTAAATTCCTTCCCGAATCAGGAAGTCCAAAGACCCTTTAGCCATACCTAAAAATAAGAGGTGGCATAGGAGAGGGATATGACACTGTCAGGTCCACTACACCATCCTCAATGAAGACACAGATTCTTGGTGTACAATGTAATAGATCAACATATCAAAATAAATTATTTGGGGGATTTAGTCTTGGTTAGTCCCACCTCATGTCACACGTATGTATAACTTATCTCATGTAGATTATAAAAGATCCTCTACAGCAAATCTAGAGCTGGCCTTGTATAGGGAAACAAATGTTCACGCTAACATTTTCACAGTCAAAAGTAATGAATCAAGGGATCGAAATAGTTTCAGTCATACATGAGATGACACCTTTTTCTGGAAACAAAAATACCAGTCATGCCATTACTTCCATTGACTTACAGGACTAGTACAGGTCATGGTCTATTTTTTTTCTACTTTGTTTTACTGTTCTGTTGGTGAAATACTAGTTAGCTGTAGCCTTATGTATAACGCCTCTGTCATTGTTGCTTTTCTTATTTCAGAGCACCCTCGGCAGCATGATGAGCATTTACAGTGAAGCTGGTGACTTTGGCAATGTGATTGTAACCGGAGAGATCATTTTCTCCCTAAAATATGATGCCAAAGTACAAATACTCAGCATTCATGTGAAAGAATGCCGGAGCTTGGCTTATGGGGATGATTTGAAGAGAAGGTCTAACCCGTAAGTGACGCCTTTTATACAGCACAGAGATGTAGAGACGTTTTTTGTAACTTTTAGAGGTATTAATTGGATATTGAGTTGTTACAGGGGGTTACGTCTAAAAAGTGGTTCAGTGAGGCAAATCTCAAAAAAACAAGTTATTATTATACCATAGTAAACAATTAAAGGCTTCTGCTGATGGGACAATTCAATTGATATGTTGAAAAGACCACTTTTTAAACTTTGCACTAGAAACACTCATGGGAACGTGATGGATAACAATGAAGCAAATTAGAACACACTTGCTATCCATGTGATAATAAGCCAGAGTCCTTATACCATTCGTTACAGTGGATAAAACTGTCTTATACCTTGCCAAACTGATATCTCTATTGTAGGTACGTCAAGTCTTATCTTCTGCCTGATAAATCCCGCCAAGGAAAACGCAAAACTACTATTAAACGCAACACAATAAACCCTTTATACAATGAAATTTTACAGGTAAGAATAAAGGGTGGAGAACTGGTTACGTATGGGAAACATGATAGCCTGTAGATAACATTTAATAAATATTTGTTGAATGTGTTTTTGTAAGACCACATTGTGTTCCTGTACTGTAGTACTCTGTTCCCGAGTCTGCTTTGCTTATGAGGACCCTGCAGCTGTCCGTGTGGCATCATGATCGCTTTGGAAGAAACACGTTCCTTGGCGAGGTGAACCTCCCGTTGGACTCCTGGAACTTTGACAGTATGACGGACGAGTGTCTCTCTCTGCATGGGAAGGTGATACATTACATACATTACATACATACATACATACATACATACATACATACATACATTAAAGGCTCTGGGTTTCAGGGATCCATACTTGGCTTTTAGCATCTGGAAGGATGAGGAGAAGAGACAAGGTTTTATAATGGGAAATTACTGTGCTTATTTTCCGACAAATGTCAGCTTCCCTGTTTGTAAAATAATTCCCTGCTTTATCTCCAAATCATTATACTGCCATGTAGGACAAAGTAAACATGTCATGTGTCATTTTAAAGCATGTTTAATTACAACAGAAGCTGTGAAAGCCGTAATTTCCCTACATCGCTGATATACGGAGGGTATTTAATTCATAGTTTATTTGTGTGCCACATGTGCAATCCTTACAAAAGAACAATCTATTTAAAACAGTGTACTTTGTTGCAATATGTATGCCTTTCATTGATATTTGGCTAGTTGTAAATACAACCATTTTTATCTTTCAGGGCAGCACAGATTCAGGAAGCCTCTCCACCTACAAAGGGGATTTGGTTGTCTCTTTGAAGTATATTCCACCAGTCAAAGTCTCTCGGGGAAGCGAAAGAAGAAAAAGTAGGTTAACGTGATATCCAGGGAAGAGTCTGACAGAGACAAGGACCAAAGTTCTTGCTTTTTAACGTTTCAGTCTAGAGGCTATGTAGGATAGCTAACTTGTGATACAGAGATGGGAACAAAACAAAAGTAAAATCTATTGGTGAGACAGAACTTGAAGGATATGTAAGAATATTTTTTTAGAACAGCTCATGTATTTTGTTTTAAAGGCTCATGTTTAAGACAAAGTCAGCTGACAAATGAAAAATGAAATAAACCCATTTCAGCACTGGTTACACTGCAAAATAATAGTAATATTTTGAAATTGCTCTGAGCCCCATCTTCAGGACATACAGGGCATAGCTGCTAGGAGTGGAGAAGTGTGTGTGTGTGTTGTGTGTGTGTGTGTATATCACTATGTGTAAGAGCATGCCAAGGATTCTGAAACCCACCCAGACAATTAGCAAAACAGAGTTAGTTACCCTTAGGGTGAAAGATGCCATCTTGCTGGTCATACCATTGACATTCGTAATTTTCTTACTAGATAAAGGAAATGAGGGAGGAGAACTTCACGTCTGGATTAAAGAAGCCAAGAACTTGACAGCTGTCAAACATGGAGGAACTTCGGACAGCTTTGTAAAAGGGTATGCGACAATGAATCTGTGGCCCGTTTTGAAGTTTTCATCTGTCACAAAAGAGTGAATGTAACATTCAGATACGATATTGCATTTCATTTGGCTTCCTATATGTAGCATTACTAGCGATAAACCTTGTTTGTCTATTTATATTTATGGTAAAATAAGGTTCTCCTGCGTGTTAACTGCATTTATTTGCAAGGAAATTGACGGTAATGGCTGTATGTACTATATATGTATAATAACCTTTCATTAAAATTTTTCAAAATAAGATTTTGCATTTCTGTTGCCGTAGTTACCTGCTACCACTTAGAAACAAAATCACAAAGAGGAAGACCCCGGTAGTGAAAAAGACCCTCAATCCTAATTACAACCACACATTTGTGTACACTGGGATCAAGCCAGAAGATCTTGAGAACATGTGCCTTGAGCTGAGCGTGTGGGACAGGGAAGCACTATCCAGCAACGAGTTCCTTGGGGGAGTGAGGCTGAGCAATGGAACTGGTGAGAGGAGCCTTTGTGGCCATTTATTGCTTTGTTTGTTAAAAGTTGTGATATAGAAACATCTCATTCTTGCAATAAGAATGTTTAGTACAGCCCACTATCTATTGTCCCTCATATCCCCTTCCCCATTAATGGCAGATCTTCTTCTTTGTACTGTGTTATGTGTAAGAACTAGTGATTGAGGGACCTCAGACATGGCACATAGGGCCAAATGCTCTTCTTGTTCATGTGGTATAATAGGGGCAAGAGGACCATGATATTATTATTATTATTATTATTGTTATATACCAAACTTTTATTTGCACATGTCTCATTCTGGTGATGGGAAAGCTGTGTTGAAAGGTCACCCAGCCTCGGGACAATATTAAGCAGACACATATAAGAGCATTGGTGTTTTATTTTTATTGTGTTTATTCTTTGAGGGGACGTTCCAGGTTTAATCACAATGTTGGATTCTTGATAGGTCTGTGCAATGGAGAACCTGTAGATTGGATGGACTCAACTGGGGAGGAATTGAATCTCTGGAAGACCATGAGACAATACCCAGGATCTTGGGCCGAGGGGACACTTCCACTACGCCCGACCATGGCCAAAGCAAACCCCTAAGCACCTGGGTCAATCAAAGAGGGGTCTGGTCCCTAAAATCAGAGCCAAATTCAGAGCTTGAAAGTTACTTTTGTCTCCCCAATGCTCTATTTATTTGGCAATATAGTACATTAAATTAAAGCTAATATGAAAAAGAAAGAACATATGTATTGTTATTTTATTAAAACAAAATTACTGTATATCTTTTTTTGTATTTACATGTTTTAAAGAGACCATTCTCATGGTATGTATGACGAGTAATTAAATTTAACACACCAAGTTTAGGGTTGTATATGGCTGTTTTCTGTAATTCTTTGAACAGCAATGCACCTCTTCATAGCCCATTTTTTGTCCTTTTACACTTTCAAATTTAACTGTTTGATGTTCACATGTTGATTGCAGTTGTGAAGTGGTCATGCTTTAAAGGGACTATTAAAGTATGTCTTTAAGCTGCTATTAAACCCCACTGAAAAAAAAAATGTTCCTCTTTGTTACGAATCTTCCAAAATACCTCTGCCAAAAGAAGAACAAAATATTAGTCATTATTATTTATACTCACATTTACAGACCGAGGTCTACATCTTGAATGTGCAAATTCTGGATGCTTATTTAAAAACATTGTTCTCATTTCTATAATTTATTGTAATATTAATATATTCACTCCATGCTGAAATTGATAGGAGTTTCAGCGTGACTGCAGTTAAAGGGTTGCCGCTTCCCACAGCTCCTGTAATGTAGTTTCGGTCTTGCTGTGTTAGGGAAGCCACCGATGGCAACCAGAGTAAGCGTAAAAAACGTGTATTTTCTTCCTAGGTTTTTGGGGTGACATATTGATACTTAGTTCAGTTTTTTCCCATTTGCTAGTGTAAGGCGCTTCCTTTAAGTTTGCCTCAAGGCGTCTTAGATATGGAATAAATTCTTCCTTTGCGGCATCCAGGAACCTGTTCGCTCGACATTGAATCTTTGATGGTGTAGAACATCACTGTCTTGTTTCTGTAGCAAAGTTTACAAGTTGACTTTCTTATCGTCTGATCAGGGCATAAAAACCCGGTCCGAGATAAACATTCGGCTTTATTAAAAATATGCTGACATTCAAGCTGTTTTGTACTACAACACAGCAGCTAAAGTGCCAGGGTGTATATACCCCTGAAAGTTTCATTAACACATTGTTTGTAATACACATCCATCTAGTATAAATAATTACATCATTATTCAGTGAAAGTTTTGTGTGGAACACTCCAGAAGTCTATGAATTTGTTTCTATATTGTGTTTTTTTGATCTTTTTTCAATCTTAAAGTAGCATATAAATAAAATTAAGAATCTATTGGAAGGATGCTGTGTAAAAAAAAACACCTATATGTGTAAAAAAAAAACAATTCTCGATCTCAATATGTTCATGTATATTTTTTCTTGATAATGAAAGCTGGGGCAACATGTCATATTAGCTGGTGATGGACTTGCAACTCATTGATAAGTCATGCTATGCGGCTGGCTGAGTGGTATAAGAGTTGTAGCTTGGTAGTAGCTGGTAGCCCTGAGGACATGAGATCACAGGTTACAGTACAGATATAACCTAATATATCGATATGATACTGTTTTATATACTGCTTGTATTTGCCTAATAAACCCATGTATTTTAACGTGTTCATTTTGTGGTAACCTGGTCTTGGGAATTATTCATTAAGTCCACCATCCAACTATTGCTGTTATTACTATTGCTTATCATATATGCATTTATGACATCATATCCCTCTGCAGGAACACAACATTCACACCGGGAGTCCTATTTGGGCTCATGGTCTCCAAATTCCTGACAGATGTTTTCTTGCATTCACATGTACTAAAAATGTGCTATATATTATACTGATTACTAGGTATCTTTGCATTGGGATTTCTACAAGGGTTTGTCTGTCTGCCCCAGTATAAGTAGCTTATATATATACTACCTTTAAGGCTCATAGGGTTTAGCTGTTATTTTTTCAGGGATTTCGGTTTTTACCTTCGTACTTGAGGAGATTATGGAGAGACGACTAGGTGTGGAGGTTTTAAATAAGTGCTTTTTCAAGAGGGCAGGGACCAGGGTTCCAAGCTCTGGTGTGTCTGTGTATGTATGTTTATATATATATATATATAATATATATATATATATATATATATAGTGTGTGTGTGTGTAATATTTATTATTTATTGGAGTTTCAGATGTAATAATAGTTATGTTTTAGGATTCTCTAAGTTAGGGATACTTTGTACAGAATGTCAAAGAAAAACAAAATGATGCCCATTTAGTCTACTCATACCCTCCATAGACCACATATATAAATTAAAACAAGCTTGTCTTCTCTATTGAATATTACCCTCTTTATTTGGCGACATCTGGTCATTTGGACCCTATGAACAGGAGCATTCTGCAAATCAATCATTTATATTTCCATAGCATCAGGGGACACCAGAGCTCTTTTACAAGCACTGAGATCACAGAGCATATTTAGTTAAAGCCGAGTATACTGTAGGTGAAGCTCTGTTTACTTGTATTTGCAATGGCTAAACTTACATGTTTGTCTGCTCATAAATGTTCAGACAAAAAGAGACAATGATTCAGATGTCCCTATGTGCGTCTAGGACAGACTGTGACTCCATAAAGTCTATGAACAGGCTTCTCTGTGCCAGATGAGGTTCAATCGAGTGGGAAAAAAAACATTTAAAAGTCAGAAAATGATTAAAAGGGATATTTTCAAAGAAGAACAAGTCCTAAAACCCCCGTACATGGATATACACGAAGCCCTGTAAGCAAATCTTACAATGTGTGTAGAAATAGCAGAGAATATGTTTATAAAATTCAAAAAAAACATAATTACATATATACGGCTAGCAACAGGACACTTAATTGAAAGAGCACCTGTCATTTTTTTCAAACCCTATGATTGAGAACATACCTTCCAACAGGCTGCCAATTCTGTTTTATGTGATTAATCTTTGAATTGAATGTCTCTGAAACAATTAAGCTGATTCACAAATAAAAAACACAAGCTGTTTCTAGTTTAAGTAATACTCAAAGCTATGAAGATGACAGTCCTCCTTTAATTACTACAGCTTGTAGCAAGCTAGTCGGATTTGCCTTTGTCTAAGCCTGTAAAACGAATGACTAATGTGTTGTGAGAACGTTTATAAGAGTTGTTTCATAATACTGGAATTGTTTTTATAGCGCGACAAAGAGGGCTGGGTCTGCACGTCCGTAGGGTATTGTTTCTGGTGTACATAAAACATCCCATATCTTGCTATTTTCTTTAATTTATAGATCTACATTGGGGGAGGGGCAATGAAGAGAGGCTGGGACCCAATTGTTGTATATACCCTCAAATGTGTTGTCCTTAGAGCGCCGTACCTAATCAGAATTCTACCGGCATTATTGGTCAAGTACTTGAGTATTTCTGTACATGGGAATGTGAAGTATGTGTCCTCCCCTTCAAGGGCCTTCACTTAAAATAAGTGCTTTATTCACTACAGAGGGAGTTGGCAGGAGAGTTGCTGTTCCATCCTTACTCAATGACTTCATGACATTATGAAGGGCCAACCATAGTAACCTTCTGTTCCAAGGACAGCTTGAATGGCTCTATGTAAATTACTTAAATTCCATGAGAAGTCCCTCGAGAACAACCTCACTGACTGAACTATGCATTATATAGGGTCGCTTCCGTTGTTGTTGCAGATATGTTTATCAGGGATTGCTTCTAATAATGCATAAACACATTGGATTTAATTAAAAACCACCGTTCTCCAGCTAACTCATTCTTTAGTGAATAATGTTGTAAGTAAATGCTATAGATAAGGGTACACTACTATTAGGTACCTATTGGATTATTCATGTCCTAATTATGATGAATGCATAGCACATGGGAAGCATATGGGAGACTTTATCTCAATGACTGATAGATTCTGCTGAATTCATTTCTAATCAAGGGAAAGAGGCCTTCATTATAGACTGAAAACTCCTGTTACTGTCAACCAGCCAATGTCCTACCACTAACCAAACCACACATATACTTCATGTTTTCTGAGGTGGAAATATAGTTAGGGAACAGATTCCTGTGACTTGGAAAAATTTACGTATATGTTCTATCCATAGAATGTCTGCCAAGAGTTAGTCATGGAAAGGTGAACTCCAGGCTCTCTGAATGATGTAATAAAGAAGTCAGACATGGTTTCCCTACATTCTGTCTGTGGAGAGAGACAGCAAATTGTTTGGCACTTCATGTAACCATTAAAAGTAAAAAAAATACAATTCAAACTACAGCAAAAATGGAAATGAGAGCTGTTAAACGTAATTCGTGCATATATATCAGCGGCGTCTCTAATTAGTACGTAAGCAGACATTTTAACTAAAGTCTCCATAAAGTGACCACATTGGCCATGATTCCCAGGACATGTATGATTTTCTCATATTGCCAACAAGCCCAATGGGCTCGGGGAAGTAAGGGAAGTTGGTGAGAAAGTTGTCATGGCCAAATTCAGTTCCCCCGCCTGCAAAAAGCTGAAAATGGCCTGAGACAGCAGCGTTAAACGTTCCCAGGTAACTCACAGCAAGCTTCAGGCTGAAGGAGAGCACTGGTTTAATGACTTGCCTATTCTGCTCATTCCACGAATAAAAGAGCAGCGATGGCCCTTTTACCTAATTAAAAATTAAACCCTGTCTTTACTGCAATCTAATCAGAGCTGATATCTACACACTTATTGAAAAGCAGTTCTCAGTTATTATAAAAGCATTGCCAGCACCTGGACAGTTAGCACCAGGTAGACCATCAGGAACTTTCAATCTGCATTTTTAAGTGGTTGCTAAATACAAATAATTGGTTACTCCTAACATTAATTTGTAATGGCAAGTTATGTTAACAGAAATGTTGATGAGGTGATACAGAGGCCCATCCCAGATTCAGGCACCACGCAGGTTTGATCGTCTAAAGCCCCTTACCCACTGAACAGACAGTGATGTCAATCAAAGGCAGCCCTTGCCAGGTTGTCCCTAAAAAAACAGCTTGTTAGTCCTGCATCAATAAGAATTTTGCTTTCCCTGAACAATGTTATCAGTATTCTGATTTAAAATTATAGACGCGCTAATTTTGTAAAAAAATTAAAATCATGTTCCAATCATAAAAGAATAAAAAGCTTGTTCCCTGACCGGGAATCGAACCCGGGCCGCGGCGGTGAGAGCGCCGAATCCTAACCACTAGACCACCAGGGAGACTTGTTTTTCGGTTTCTTCTTCGAATGACATGTTTTTCCACCTGCACGTCCTTTGCTGCGTTTTTGGCGTAGCTGCACCACTTAAACAAATGATATCAGTGCCAGAAATCTGTCAGTCATAATTAGTGTTAAATATCTAAACTGAAAAAGTAATTTTAATCACAGTGTTGTAATTATAAAATACCATCCATTAAAGAAAGAAATAAATACATTTAGGAGGTCTTGGGACTTTTTATTATTACAGCCGCGTTGAAATTTGTGAACGAAAAAGGCTTCCCTGACCGGGAATCGAACCCGGGCCGCGGCGGTGAGAGCGCCGAATCCTAACCACTAGACCACCAGGGAACCATGTGAGCAGCCTTTATGGTAATGAAGTCATTTCCTACAGAAGGCTGTGTACGGATGTTCAGTTACAATTCCCACTCAATAACATGCCTATCCTGCCTTCCCACTCAATAATATGCCTATCCTTCAACTACTATCGTTTAATAAGTAATAACAAAATATCAAATAGAGTGGACAGATAAGCAATTCGCCCTCCGTTTTTAAGCAAACAAAGATTGTTTGCCTAACTTGCTCTACAAACAAAACAGAAAGAAGAGTAAAAGAGTTCCCTGACCGGGAATCGAACCCGGGCCGCGGCGGTGAGAGCGCCGAATCCTAACCACTAGACCACCAGGGAGAGGTGGCCGGTCAGTCTTCAGCGTCTTCTACCTACTTAACAGTGTGGAAAGGTTTCCATACCGATGTGTATGATATATGCTATCGGTGATTTTAGTTGTTTGTGCTGTAATCTCAGTCACAATCTTGTAATTACAAACACCGTCTTTTCCTATCAAGTTTTAGATGAAAATAACTCGTGGGGTAATTCTATAAAAAGGATCATTTTCAGTTTTTTTCACTAACTTCTCTACCATGCTTTAAGGTGGTAAAATACGGTAAGCGGAAATAAACAAAATGCTTCCCTGACCGGGAATCGAACCCGGGCCGCGGCGGTGAGAGCGCCGAATCCTAACCACTAGACCACCAGGGAGATGCTTGTTGCGCTCCTTGACTGTTGGTTGAATGGAACAGAAGTACCTTAACCCGCTTATTTCCTTTAAAGTGTTACTGATTATTCTCCAGTGTGTATCCGGTAAGCACGAACTTGCTTACTCCAAGTAATATTGAATGTGATCCACATGTCTTTTTAGGGATGCTGGGTTAATTAAGTATTGGGCTTTTTTTTATTCAGTTGTTTCAGGTATATACAAATCAGCTTACCAAATGGATGATCACATTTATGCTCACGTATTAGGTATAACTTTAACTATATATATATATATATATACACTGTTGACATACAAACAATGTGCTTTATTCAATAAATACAGGATTCCTCTTAAATAATATGTGCTCTTTCACTCTTTCAGATTCCTGGTTTTGGAGTCGTCCATAAAGCAGTTCCAACAACTGCCCTCATGACTTTGAGGTTCAATAACAAAGAATCAGCCGCTTGTTTGATGATGAACTACAGCTCACATTAGTGCAGTTTTTCCAGGGCAGGGCATAATCCCCCAAAAAAGTTATCCTTCACTTTCTCCAGTGTCATTACCTCCCTTATTTTACCTCATATTTGTCCTAATCCCTTTTCACCACATTTCACAACTTTTTTTTCCCCAGATCTTCGTAGATATAAAACTCCCCTCAAATTTTTGCCCACAATATGCTGTAAGGTTCTGTAGGGGCCCAATGTTAATTCCCCCCCAACCCCCCGTTGCTTATGCCTGGGAATGTCGGTGGAGACTCCATATCAGCAGCAATAGTTCATCACAAAATCGAAAACAATCGAAAAATCATAAAATAGGCAACCCCTTAAAAATAAGTAGCCATAAAAAGGTAGGTTTAAAATATTTGGGTACCAGAGATGTTACCAAGTACTCTGGAACTCAGAGCTATACCTCATTGAGCTCAGGTTAAAGGTTACACAGCTCATACATACATATTTGACCCCATAAACCCTGGTCAATGAGTATCTCTTTAGGGCTATGGTGTTCCATGCCTGTTTGTTTCAATGTTGTTTCTTAATTGTCCACTAAATACAGTTCTCTCTCTCCGCATCCAGCTGAGTGATCTCCCGAGGGCTGAGTAAATATGTATCGATGAAAGTGAAGATCTCATCAGATGTAGTAGGTTCCACATAACGTTCTCGATCAACACCATACTTGTCAATGAGAACCATGTTAAAATAAGACCGTGAAATGCGCAAGGCTTGTCTGTAGGGAAAATAATACATCATCATATAAGTATCTAAACCTGGAAACACAATATACTTTTTGTCTTTTTTACTTTCACATAGGATGTTTACATCATGTGGCAGATGTGTGTTTGTGTGGAGAATTCTGATTTTTTTTTATTTAATATGATTAGCTTTGAAATGTATACCTTTGAAAGTCTTTTCATGTATACTAAATGGTATAATATTTATATCGCTAGTAATATTATTATGTTTTATCCTGTAAATGCCTTAATATTTCAGTGTCTTTCAGAAATAAAACATTTTACTACCTTAATTGCTCAATGAGTTCTGGCGAGAGTTGCAGATTTCGTACACGACCCACTTCTCTTGGTGATTCTCCCACTAACTCAATCATAATCACATGACGCTGTTCCAAACCACATCTTGCATTCTGAGAATAAAAACATGCTATAATCGGTTCAGTTCCTCACACCTGCCACGCGTTGTATGTTGAATACATGACACATTGGCTTACAAGAGTATAGTGGCTGCTGTGTATTTTCTCTTCTTAATTTTCACTATACTAGAGCTAGTTAGGCTTACCGTTTCTACTCATTCGTATTAAGTTCCATAGCCTGAGTAAATTACAGAAACCTTAATGGTTGATTTGGCTGTCGTGATGTTTGAAACTGCCTGGATAAGTGAAGAATTTGCCACTTTGTGACCTAGAAAACTCGGATATACCAAGCAGATATCTATTGCTGATCCTTTACTGAATCATACCCACTTTTACCCCTTTAACCCAGATAACTGACACAGCTCACAGGGGAATTAGCTCAAATGGTAGAGCGCTCGCTTAGCATGCGAGAGGTAGCGGGATCGATGCCCGCATTCTCCATGTATGTTTTATGTTTTGTTTTTTTTTATTATTGATATATAACAGTATATATGTAGTGTGATGCAGATTGGTACCTATTTTATTGGGTGTTTGGGGGTAGCAGTGGATTTAATAGGGGAAAAATACCCAATGGAATTGTTAAATAGGTCGTTACAGAACACTGATTTCAAGGGTTTGTACATGTCATCAAAAATGTACAGCTTGCACTTACCTGCAGGGCTGAGTTTTGAAGCCTATAATAGCGATCAGCAGAACTAGGGGCAGAGAGGATAAGGAGACGTTGCTTCTCAAAGAACTGGTCTAGGAAGCCTCCAGCTGAGTTCACATTGACATTTATTTGCATGGCTTCAAAAGAAAATAAATGTTATTCTTAGTACTGTTTTGAAACAGTAAAAATATTACTAACAACACCAAGCACACCGACACATAGCAGAAAGTAACCAGAGGGCATGTGCACAGACCTATGTCTCATGATATGGCCAGGGCAGGAGTGTGCGTGGGCGCGTGTATGTATATATATATATATATATATATATACACACGTATATATATATACGCTCACACATACTTGCTGTTGAATTACTCACCTGTGCAGGTAGCAGGGGTTCCAGCCCAGTTCCGGCTGAATAGACAAACTCTGGCAGAGGGTCCGTGGCGTTCATATCCTCCCTCACAGTGATACTCACAGGTAGCACCATAGTTATTTCCAGCAGAGCTACAGGTGATGTATCCATGAAGAGGTGGCGTAAGGATGGGGCATCGTCTCACTGAGGCATCAAACACAGAACATGGCTTAAGCTGTACACAGACATACAAACCTTTTCCAGTTGCGCACATACAAGTATATATTCTCACCTTGCACTTTTACTGTAAATTTACAGCTTGCCCGGTTGTGGGCTCTGTCATATGCAGTGTATCGGATTATATGTTCCCCCTCTGGGAGCTCCGACCCTGGATCCGGACCTCTGAGAGTTACTCTGGAGTGAAAAAAAGAGAATATTGATTATACGTATTTTACATATTAACTGTTCAAATTCCAAAGTGGAGGGGTTTTCCATCATCTTTTCCCCATCACTAATGGTATATGTGCACCAAGCAGTAAGCTATTATCTGATCTCATAAGTCCCATTAAGAATGAGGCAGCTGTCCATAAGTTTTAAGTCTGTCAAACACAACGTACATTTGCTCCAAGGGCTCCACGTATAAAGTGCACAGAGGCAAAAAGGTGATCATTGTTAATCTCATTTGCATATAGGTACCCAGGTTTAATAATGCCACTGCTACCCCTCCTTAATTTTAATTGGATGGGTTTTCCACCACCTTTAGGCTAGGTTTCCACTTGGGTTTTTGTCCTGCGTTTTTTTCTTGATGAAAAACGCCAGGAAAAACGGACCCTTTTTTCTCTTTTCTGTGGTTTGTAAGGCATGCTTTATTCCGAATGTCTGCTCCTCTAAGAAGATTGGCCCCAAATGATGGTGCAAATTGTTTGCTGTTGCTTTTGGCACGCAGGATCCAGTTGACGCGTCGCGTATGTTTGTTTGTAATGGCATGTTTGTTCCAAATGGTGTAAAATTCAATATGAACTTTGTTTTGTGTGAAACTGTTTGGTTCCAGCCTATTTCTCATAGGACACACAGATACTGGGTCCATCCTCTGCATTGTAACTGTGGGAAAAACGCCATAAAAAACGCCAAGGCATAAAACCCACATGGCTTTTTCATGGCGTTTTTTCTCTCCCATAGACTTCTATTGGAGAAAAACGCCAGGATTTCCTTGCAAAAAACGCCAGAGTGTCAACATGCTGCGATTTTGAAAAACTGCCACAGAGCCCAAAAAAGCAGAAAAACGCCAAACAGGACTGAAAAAACGCCAAACAGAAAAACGCCAAGTGGAAATGGCATTTTGCGATTTCCTATTGAAGAACAGCTAACATCTGGCCGCAGCGTTTTTTCACTAAAAAAACGCCAGGTGGCGCTATTGGCGTTTTTATGGGCGTTTTTAGCAGAAAAAAACCAAGTGGAAACCTAGCCTTACCCTACCACAATATATGCTCTTTGTGCTCCACCCTTTAAGCACTGAAGGTGATAAATTTGATTAACAACTGAAAGATTATTCCCTATACAGGCGATTGCGAGAAGTAATAATGTAACTCCAGGTAATTACACAATAAAACAGAGGCTTGAAGTGGGTTATAGAGGTGAAAAGGTGAATTAAACCTTACCTATGTGATTTATTAACTAAAATAAATAGGATACAATTTGAATGTTAAACTCTTAAACTCTTTGATTTCTTTAAGTCTTAGTTTTTTTATACATACATTTTTCATGCATATTTATTAGGCCAACAATGGACTGCTATTGAGTAACATCCTGCATCACAGCATACCTTGTGATAACACCATCAGCTGAATCCTTGACCATAGGTTTTCCCCAGTAGACCAAAGCAGTCAGTTTCTCTGGTTCGGCGATCTTCACCCGGTCGGTAGGGCACCGGATCTTTGGAGGGTCCACATCTAATGTAAAAATATCAGAAAATTCTACCAAATGCTAAGACCCATGCATTTTATAGAAGTGCTCTTCAAGCATTGTTTTCCTATGAACCAACGCAATAATATCACATGCACTCTCAACCCATAGTAGAAAATAGTCATCAATCAAAGGAATTTGATCCTTTTCTATATACTATACTCCCAAGTATAAAGTCTACTACTAGATAAAGATAGCATTGCGATGACAATCTCTTATACTTTGATTTTGACTCCAAAGGTCAATCACAATTGTTGACATTCTAAATATATCATAATACTAATAACAAATATAATACAGTGAGAGTTCCTGGGTGTGTAAAGTAGAGGCCTGAAAATTTACCTACACAGACAGGCTCTCCACCACTCCACAGACCATCTTCCATACAGATCCGACTACGGTCTCCCTCTATCTGGTAGCCTTGGGCACAAGAGTAATCACAGCGGGAACCCTCATAAACACCAGCTGCACACTGGTAAGAGCCATGAGGCAGTGAGGGCAGGACATGGCACTGAATCCCTGGAAATCAAATAAAAAATCTGTGATAAGATTCAGCATTTAATTAACAGCAGAGAAGGCAGAGGATCTTGGCTCCATTTCAGCTACGGTAGACATCACTCATGCCCACATGTTTACCACGTTACAGATACTGGCATACTGGCTTTTTACTTGTCATTGAACTGCAATTCCTCTGTCCAAAACCTGATTCCCCATATGGATTGCAGAATTGTAGTTCAGTTACAGGCACCTAAGCAAATTTTCACTGCCCCCAGTATGCAGTTGCTCTAGAATTTCACCTCAGCACCATCATTTGTAAAACTGAAACGCAGAAGTCTACCAAGAAAGAGGGTCAGACTGGTGATGTCAAGAAATACTATGTAATGCTGTCGAACCTGTGACTAGAAGAAAGAAATCCAAGCAGCAGTTCACAGGAAGGGTAATAATTTGCAACTGTTGGTTAAAGCTCATGTTCTCATTGTTCTGTATTGCGTTTTCTTATTGGCTGGTGCCCATAAGTGACAAAAAATGTAAGCTAGGACCAGCTACTGTTCTAGAACCAGAATGATCTGTTAGTCTTGCTGTTGCATTTGTCGGAAAACAAATTTGTTTAGGTTCACCACCTATCTATACTTACTTCTACAGTATGCAAACCCAGACCAGCGCCGACTTGGTAAGCACTGTACTGAACTCTGTCCAATGAGTCGGAAACCCTGATCACATGACAAGCGGCATCGGGTCCCCAAGGTGCTACGGTAACCCCCTCCCCGGGGGGAATAGCAAGCAGCTTCTCCATCCTGTAACTTAAGGTCATAGCACCAACGAGGAGCTGGAGGAAACACAAAGTATTCACAGTCATTATATTATAAATACTTGGCTTTGAAATATAGCAGAAGTCATTCTTTTTTAAGCAGGCTGCTGTGATACTTGGGCAGATTCGAGGTTCCTGTCCCATTAGTCTCATGTCAGAGAAGTTAGCCATTATATTATCATGTTCTCAGATTACTTTAATCACAGGTGATTTTTCCATGAGTCAAGGAAAGTCCATCATGTTGAATCATTTTGTCCCATTGTACTAACCATTTACAATCTCCATGGCGTTATAATGCTAAAGGACCAACTACTATATGTTATGGCAGGTAGAGAACTTCCTTCCCTAAGGGACAAAAAATCTACCAAGCCAAATAGATGTGTTCTCTAATTAGGAAACATCAACATTATTGGCCAATACAGATAACAAATGAGGTTAATTCATCCTCAAGCTTCTTTTGCTTTACATATTAGAAAATCAATTAGTGTGTTTGTAAATGTAAATTAAATTAGAAACAAAACATAAAAGATAACAACAATAATACAGGTTTACCTCTATAATCCAGTAAAGGACCAGAAGGACGGGGTTCAACATACACTTCATTGTTATAGCTCTCATCAGCTGGGTGTCCTGAGCCTAGCAGGAGACACAATACAATTATACATATAGATATGGTTACTAAAAGGAATGATATATAAAGTTTAAGCCCTTATTAGCAATTGTAGTGTTAATAATGTTGTATCATCCACAATGAGATTTCTTATACATGAAGAATCTGAAGAAAAGAATCACTCCACCGTCTAAGATAAAGATATATGTGGAGAATGCAGACATTGGTCAGTACTGTACAGGGGTTATTATTTATTGTTATATATAGTGCCATTATACTCTGTAGCACTGTACAATGGGTAGACAGGACATAACAAGTTGTATATAACACAATAATTTGACCTACAGAAACAACAGGTAAGGAAGGCTCTGCTCAAAGGATGTTATAATCTAGAGGGTTCACACGTTTTTACTAAAAACAAAGTTTTAGCAGTGCATTAGTATTGAGATCAACTCAGTTTTTCTTGATTAGACCCATTAACGTATTATAAATTTTTAAATAAATAAATAAATAAAATAAATTTTATATAATTTTTTTACTTGATTTGTTTCCATTTAAACAATAAACAAAACGGACACGTGGAGAATGCGGGCATCGATCCCGCTACCTCTCGCATGCTAAGCGAGCGCTCTACCATTTGAGCTAATTCCCCTCACTAGCGCCTTCACATAAAGAGTCCAGCCTATTGAAATTCTTATCAGCTCACTCTGCTGCTCCAGCATTAAAGCGTAGGGTGCGGCCGCGCATATCCAGTCATTGGCCGCTATTGCATTATCAGGCGGCTGCTGGCCTTAAAGTGTCCTGTCATCACCAGCCCAGACCTCTTTCTTGATAAACTTCTATGCTTCAGTTTTACAAATTATGGTACCTTAATTCCCCTTACTGGTGTCCTGTGTTATAGAACACAGCCTACTGAAATTGTGGACAGCAGTACCACATCTTTTTTACTGAAAAATAAGACTTTGCAGTAATGGTGAGATCGACTGAGAAAGAATTTTAGTTTTTTTTTTTGTTAGGCCCATTCATTTATTAACCAAAACACTCATTTGGAGAATGCGGGCATCGATCCGCCTACCTCTCGCATGCTAAGCGAGCGCTCTACCATTTGAGCTAATCCCCCTTAACCGTATGCTGAAGCACAGAATACAGCCTTGTGCTCTGGACAGCAGTACCAAACAGGTTTTGCGACATCTTACTAAAAAATTATACAATTTTGCAGTTGCATCAATGGTGAGATCTACTGAGAAAAACATTTTCTGGTTTTTTTTCAGTTAGGCCCATTAATTTATTAACCAAAACACATATTTGGAGAATGCGGGCATCGATCCCGCTACCTCTCGCATGCTAAGCGAGCGCTCTACCATTTGAGCTAATTCCCCATTGGTAAGGCTCTTTCTACAACACAGATAACATATTTATCATACCTTAAGCAACTATGTCTTACAAGACATTGGTCATTTTTTTTTAAAAGTCTACATATATTCAAAACAATACATCTCAATTCTGGACAGGAATTCCTGTAGCCTACAAGCCATAGCTTTATAATGTAGTATCATTATATCATGTTGTATTTAGTTTTGCAATTATGATATTATTCTGCTTGAAAAACAATCTAAACAACAATCGGACATTCAACAAAAAGACATTTTAATGATCTGGTACAGAGACATGCATATAGTCAGATACGATGTTAGACAGGGCTGGACTGAAGATGACTCAGTGGGCCTGGCATTTTAAGGTACTATCAAGTGACATAAGGGCAGCTGCTGGCTGGATATGCCTGCCTGTACATGGTTTTATACTCATGCAGAGTGCAGCCCCACATATCCAGCCGGGGCCACACACTACAGAACCCAATCTGCTGCTGGCTGGAGCAGTACGTAGGGGGCGCTACTGGCCAGTGGCACAATGTACATTTGCCTGGTGAACCAGATGACCAGTGTGGGCCTGTTGGTAGAAGATTCTAAAGAGTATGTTGGGACTTACAGCCCCTGTTAATGCCATGGGACTTGAATCTGAGCAATAAGATTGTATCCAGCTACGCCGAAAAAGCACAACTGTTTTGAGGCCTTTTGTCACTTTTGTAATAAGAGAGTCCTTGCATGTCATGCAACGTCTTATAAGAACCTTAAAGTGTACAGAGGGAAGGCATTTATGGGATTCCACGATTGTTAGAGAAAGTATGAACACAGCTTGGGCTAAACAATGGCATTCCAGAGCTTTGAAATCATTTATGCATTAAATTATGAGGGAGGACCATGTTATGAGTGTTTGTGGGCGTCCAGCCGGGCACATCTTGCATAGCTTCATAGCTTGCTGCTGCTAAGATGTCTGCACTGTGGTTTAATAACTACCTTCAAATGAAATAATTCATAAGACACACACTTACTGGAGGAAACATGTGAAAGTGACCATGTACACACTTATATACAGTATACAGTTAATACATAGCTATCTACTGACCAAATATGCCTGCCAAATCAGCACTGACTTGGCTCAGATTCTCATCAAGATGGCCACCACACAGGAAAACATTAGTTATGAGGTATGAACAAGGCAACAGCATGTGTTGAGTAATATAGGGCTTTATTCACTAAGTTTGAAGCTTGCAAGAGAGTTTGCACTTTTAACTCAATGACTTCATTATGCATTAAGAAGTGTCAAGCTTAATACGTTTTTCCAACAAGAATAACCCGTCTGGCCATGTTTATGGTAGTGTTGGATACGTAAGAGCCAACCAAGCTCCTCTGGTCCCTAAAATCACATTGAATGACTGTCCTACAAACTCCCCACCAAACGCTGTAATGAACAAATGCCTCAGAAGCCAAATGAGGGAAATTTTAACCAAATCTGCACAGCTGGTTACTATATTAAGGAAATGTCTCTGTGCTGTTATGCTGTATGCATATGGAGCCCCACAAATAGAAAAAACTGGAACATGTTAAAGCTTTATAACTTTCGGGCTCCCACAACTAAGTATGTAAGAGTAGCAAAAAAAATACCGGTATGTTATGGTCTTTCATTCCACAAACTACCTAATATTTATAATAAAATCCATTTGTAGAATAGCTACTCAAACAGAGAATAATGGAAACATCCCCAGGCGGTCTGCCAGTAAAGTGACTAACATGAGTTTAAGCAGAACTTTTAATTACGTTCCAAAGCAAGATAAAATAAGGGACAGGGTGTTATTCCATTCTTCAAGCACGTAGATACTATAAAATCTTATAGACCTATATATAATTTTGTCAACACTTCATGTTGCTTATATATTTTTTGCAATGTTGGGTCTAATTACAGAGCAGAAATACAGGAAAGTATTCACATGCCATTGTGAAAAGGCAACAAATAAATACAAGCTTGGTGCATTTAGAAAAGATTACAGCTTGCTGCAATGGTATAGTTTTACAAGTAATATACTTTGCTTTTTAAGCTATTTTCTCAAACCATGGTAGACCTGTTGGGTTTCTTTCCTACGCACTAAAACCCCAAGACTTCCAGGGCTTAGAAGAGAAATGCTTGGTAAGATGTATTTAACTTCTGGATAGGCAATTTCAGGAACGCTGGCTATACTAGATGACCACTGGCATGTACAGTAAATAGTGTTTGATGAACCAGTCCAGCATTTATTGTATTTATATATTTATATCCAAAGATATAGAATTCAAAACCCGCTGTGCCCCACAGTCCTTCTTTGTTTAAAAAAATGGGCAACGTGTCTTCTGACGGCTGTGTGTGTCTGGTGGGACTTAGTTGAACCTCTTACTGATTAGGTCCATGGTCTGAATGAATGTCTACCTCTAATAAAAGTGAGTAGGCTGACCAGTGGCACAATTCATGCCGAGCTGGGAACAAGGGCAGCCTAAGAGCACACCAGCTTGCCCATAGGTCTATCTAGAAAGCTATGGAGTAACTGATTAACATTCCAGAGGTGACGGTTTCTTGTCTGTACCTGAGGACACCTGGTGGAGGCCTGATCCATAACAGTGAAAAGAAAATGCTAATGTCTGAACATGTTAAAAACGACCGTGGCCCTCTTGGTGACTTGGGGTATGTGAACTGCATTCCTATAATCCTAAATTACTTTAACTGCAGAAACACAGTTACAGAGAGATATCTAAAAGCATTGCAATCTGTTGCTCAAGGGTTCTGACATCTGTTTTCCAAAGTAGAATGACTCATTGAATGGAAATAATTGTAAAAACATTACTTTTGTTTCTTGAATAAAAGCCACATAAAGCGGTTCATTTATAACCTCATCTCCCAAGACGCTAGGGCTTAAAGGAATGTACAACTCATGTTTAACACGTCTAAGTACCATTTCTGAGAGAAAGACGACAGAATGACACATACGGAAAAAAGACAACCACAGGAAGACAACTTAACCCGTTCATAACTTTTACTATCTTAACAGTTATATAGTTTACACACCCTTCATTTTTCCTTTATTGCTAGCAATCATAGGAACGGAATAGAAAAAATGAGAAAACCAAGTAATTTTAATGATGGATTTATAGTAAATAATTAAAAGGACTCTCCAGTGTCCCATGCAGCCTCATCAATGAAGAATGCACATTACGGTACTATGTAATATGTAATATGCATTCTTCAACCTGTTCAAATAAAACATATTAACCTTTGAGAGAAGCTTCAGCTCCAGAGTTCAGCTGAACACATCTCTTGCAAGCCTAGGACCAGGGGAGCAAGGAAAGAAGCAAATGCACATGGGGTTCCGCAGAAACCCTCCAAGAATTTGAAACGTGGACCGCAAGAGAATATAAAGGAGACGTTCCATCATCATAAGAATTAAAGTGCTTATGACAACTGGCATATCTCTTTAATATAATCACATTTGATGTGTGTTGATGGCAGTAGAGCGGGAGCATCCCGATCACTACTTTTTTGGCAAATGGCTCAGAGTTTATCAGCAAATCACTGTGTTAAACCACTATATATCTATACTGTATCCGCTACCCCAAATCCACGAGTCCTGCGTGCTTTTAATTCAAATTCCTTCTGTGTCCCAATTTTAGAAGTTCTCTGAGAAACATCCAGAAATAAGTCAAATGACATTAGGTGAGAAAACATCAAGCTGATTCAACTTCTAGAAAATCCTTAAAAAAATGGAAAGTAAAGCAAAAAAAAGCAGTTTTTACCTTCATAATACAGAGATGTTCCCAGTCTGGTGAAAGCAAGCAGTAAAAGAGGTATTGATTGTTCCATAGCAGGTAGAACACTGACTGGCCTTAATTCCAGGAATATTCCGAGTCTTCTCGGCAGGCAGCACAATCTGCAGGGAGGAAATGAATGTTGCAGCTGAATTGAGACAGTGAGTATTTTGTGTATTCTACCAATGGAAACAAATATATTTAATGAAAAAAACTGACATATTTTAGATTTTTGTCTTACTAAATTGATCATCAGGAAATCACTGTATGTGTGTTTTTATTTTTAATTATATCGGGTATGTTCTAGACATTATTTAACAACAGTAGAAATGTACCTTGCTTGGCCTTCTGTAATATTAAATAATTTTCCATGTACCTGCGTGGCTGGCCTAGGGACTGTATCTGCTCTAAAGAAGCTGTGAATTTGGAACCCATCAGCTAACTCCTAGAACTCTGTCAATATAACCGGACGCCCTGAGCAGTTCTTCTATGGCATTACACAATGGCTGTCTCTGCTTACCTGTCCTGAGCTCACCTCTGATCTTCCTGAGATAAAGAGCTCTAATGACCTGTACATTAACAGAAATGTACAAAGAACCAGACGTCCTCCTCTGAGGTATGGAATTCACCGTCAATAGAGGTGGTGCTATCAAATTTAATAGGTGCCTTCAAAAAAGGGCCTGGATATTTTTCTTAGAAAAACAGTCATCTTCTGTACTGGCTAATAAAAACAGATTTAGTGGGTATGCCTTGCGGGAATAATTATTACAAAAGAGATTGAAGGTTAAGGAAACTGTGGGCTGCCGGTGACATGTTTCACTATTTTAATTATGCTTTTACATAGGACTTTATAGCACTATACAGTAAATTACTATTCTTACATGTGTTGTAGTGTGGTATTAGGGAAATTGAGAGTTAGACAATGTTTTTTTAAGCATTCCCATCCCTGGAGTTGACAAGAAATAGGCATGCAAAAGATCCAAATAACAAATGACATTTGTTGTAACATGGCTGACCCGTATCTCGTGATGTCAATTGACATAATTTACTTTGAACAAATGTTTCCAGCTTCTTATGAAATACCTACATATGGTTTGCTTGTTGAGTAATTGTTTCATTGAGTTACATTTTAACATATGTGGTGGATTAGCAAATGTCTTGTAGAATTTATTGATCTAAACGTACAACTCAGACTATATTTTGGTCACTAAACACTAACATTCTAACAATAGTTTGGCCATTAAGGTTGGTTAGTTGTAGAGTCTGAGCTTCGGTTGTTCATGACTTATGTTCTTGTCATTATGATACCATTGTGTGCTGAATCAACTTCACCCAGGGTGCTAGACTTTCAACATCAGCCCAGCCTTTCCGACCACAGAAGAGGAGAAACTGGTATTCAACAATCTAGCCGAATAGTTTGGTTTAGATGGCAGATGGAGAAACAGAAAATGTTCTGCATTTCAAAGGTCTATAATTAGGGGTAATTATGGTTTTGACCAAAATAATTCTATTTTACTGAGCAAACATATATTGCTTGACATTGGAATAAAAATAAATGACCTGAGAACAGGATGGCTGCATAAGACAATGGGGCTCATCAAGCTTTCTTTGAGCTTGAGAGGCCTTATGATATAATTTATTGTTTTAAGATAACTTTGGGTCTTTTTATGTGAAAAAAGAGGTTTAAAAATAGTTCCTAACACATCTCCACTGCTGTCTTTTTTTAAAGTTTACAAGGACCTTTTTTGCCAATGTAATACTTATTATGAGTTGACTGACCAGAGGTTGAGTTGTATCTTCAAGAAAGATTGCAAGTAGACCTTAGACGATGAAATAGTTCCTAGCTCGGATTGTTGGTCATTGGCAGTCCAGATTTTAAAATAATAATAAAATAAGAAACACTTAACCCATTGGGTTCATACTTCAGACACATATAGCAAAAAAACTCAAAACTCCTGCAACTAAATAAATCAGTGAAAACTTTCTATAGCTTGTCAGTGTAATTACTGCACTTTAATCTTTAGATTCTTCTTATAGCATGGGTGGATGCCTTACAAAGGCAGGATGAACAATCGTCAACACTCATGAACTTAACATGGCTAAGATAACTGAATGGAGAGACCCCTGAGAACATGAAGTTACATTCACTGCTCCCATAAAGTTAGTTTTTAATACTTATATTTCATTTAATCTGTAAATGGACTTACATGGGTTTAGCCAGTTTATAAAACTATAAAAGGGAGAATTTAGGGAAACCGAGAGATTCTTTTTACGCCTCACAATAACATCGACCACCGTAGTTACTTGTATTTTATATTTCGTATGTGCATTCTAAGCTTATCTACTTTTTAGGTATCATAATGTGAGGGTTCAAAGGTACATTCTGCTTGTTCCATAAGAGAAGTACATTGTGCTGGCAAGAAAACACAAGAATAAAGCCATATCATCTTCTTTTGAATATAGGCTTGAGAAATTAATCCAGAGAATAAACTAAATGTCAGAATAAATGTGTTGCGGTAATTGTGAGGATCGGTTATATCCAACAGATGCCACTACGGCTTTTGAATTATAGTAGGAAATGATAATTGAGATTTTTCGAACTGTCATATCACACTGAACGTGCAGCTATACATTAAATTCCATGCAATGCTCCTTACCGAGTCCTTTGAAGACGATAATCTCCTTAGTAACGTGCGGAACGGGATTAAATACGTTTTATAAGGATCCAGCTGCTGTAGCCCAGATGTTCAGACGTCTGAATACTGCCAGGCGACTTCTGATGAATAGAAGGGGAGAGGGAAGGTTTAGGGGCGGAGGAGGAAAAAGGCTTGAATTTGCCAAACAGCAGCTTGGCTTTTTTCATTTGGGTGATATAGCAACTTATTTTTGTAAGAAGTTGTGCTCAGTTTATTAACCTATTGCTTACTCATCCGAGCAAATGTTTCAAAAAATGTAGGTTAGCTTTTATGTATATTTCACAAAGTGGTAGGTTTCTAGGGACCGTCTCTGGAAGTCCAGGAGAGCTGGCAAGTATAGGGACTTAAATAGGGTAGTAAACCTTAATGTGGCAAACAGAATAGCAAACAGATGGGGTCCATGAATATAACAGCCAAACCTACAGCTTCTGCTGCATATTTCATTTAAATACAAGGAGCATTTTCTTGGAATGAATTGTGGCAAAATGTGACAGATTTCGCCTAGAATTCTCCTGTCTCTTCTTTTGCCTCACACAACTCTTACAAAGGCAGCCACAACTGCCAAGGAGAAGCAGTAATTTTACATAATGGAAGGAAAAGCAATATGGAGGAATAATGCAGAAAAGTAAGATGGCCACCCCTACGATATACATATAAGCAAAGCAGGCTCGACACACTAGTGTTTAAAAGGCATACAATTAGTATGACAGTCATAGCTGGAAACCTCCAGAGCTGGTACAGCTAAGAGCTCCCCATCTACTACTCCTTATAGGAGACAGACTGTCATTAGGCCTGTGACTAGCCATTCTTCTGCAGTTCTAGAGTTGTAGTTATTTTTTTCAGGGTTAGAGAATGCTTATTAAAGTACTATACAGTACATTGGGCACTATTTTTTGTGGAATATGTTCATGTAATCCTATTTAACATGTACCGTATTTGCTTGAATATAGGCCGTACGGGCAGGCAGCAGGATTAGGATCCAGATCACCTGTAGCGCTGCAGGGGACCTGGATCTAACTCTCTGGCAGCCGTTGGACGTCTGCGCGATGTGCGTAAACAACCTCAGCTGCCGGCACTTCCGCCGAGGCTTCTATGGTGGAGCACCGGCGTGACATAACCTTCCGGTGCTCCAGCATAGAAGCCCCGACTGCAACTGCAGCGACGCAAACTTTTAGGGTGCGGCCTATAATCGGGTGCGGCCTATATTCGAGCCAATACAGTATTGTGCATAAACCTAACAGATATAAGTTGTCAGGATGGCCGAGTGGTCTAAGGCGCCAGACTCAAGAGGCAGTCTCTTCCCGAAGCTTGGGTGTTCTGGTCTCCGAATGGAGGCGTGGGTTCAAATCCCACTTCTGACACAGCTATTTTGTGACATCTTCATTTCTTTGACAGATATTTCATAAAGAACTTTTGGTGCTCCAGCAATACTCAATTGTCTTAATTGTCAGCTGTGCCCAGGGCAAAACAGCATTTTCAGTTAACGTCACTCCCATCTTTTAATCACCCAGTTTCCTCCCTTACTATATCCACTCCTCTCTTACCCATCATTATACAGATAGTAAATGGGAAAAAATAAAACCATGCTTTATATTTGACAAGTATTTACCTCACTGGAGACTCTGGATAATTGCATAGTCCCCATTCAACTGTACTATTTAAAGGCGGTACTGAAAAAATAATATTAAGTTCCAAACTCTCTAAAACCCTACACCACTGAAACATCACGCACCCCAAGATTTCAGGTGTCCAAACTGAGACATCTTCATTGGGGTGCATAGCTATTGACAGGCAGGTTTGGGGCTATAGCCAGGGCCAGAGGCAACTAAATTACCAGTCATTAGGTAGTGAGATCAAACACCGGCATATGATGTCATATCCCAATTCAGAGGTCAGGTGAGAGCTGTAGTTGAAGCCTGTGCTGCAATTTGCGGCTCTGTGGGCTGGTCAGGGGAAATCACGGGATCTGCTCAATCAGCCCTTGATCCCCACTGACCGAAAATCAGGACAAAACACCTGGGAGATATTATACCTGAAACTGAAGCTTCTATAGGATAAATGACCATTGTCATACAATTTCCTTAGAGCTATATTTGTTCCTATATTTTCCATTTATGGTGCATTCCGTATATATGGTAAAGAAAATAACAGGACAGAAGAAATAAATTCCAATAATACTAGTGAAAAGAAAACATTGTCAGAAGTGGGATTTGAACCCACGCCTCCATTCGGAGACCAGAACACCCATGAACATGGAAGAGTGCAACTCTTGAGTCTGGCGCCTTAGACCACTCGGCCATCCTGACAACTCCTTGCAGTGTTGTGGATGACACCAGAACAATACTGCGAAGCTATCGCCATCTTTCTACATATACTGCAAACTTTTTCACAAACTTACAAAGTTCTCTCTTTTCAAAGATAAGTAATAAAAAGCTCATTGAATGGAGAATTAAATATATGAAAAATGTGCAATGAAAAATCAGCCCTTGATCCCCACTGACCGAGAATTAGGACCTGTATAAAACAAAACACTTGGGAGATATTAACCGCTGTTAATGTTATATAATGTTTTGCGTTATACCTGAAATTTAATCTTCTATAGGATATATGACCATTGTCATACAATTTGCTTAAAGCTATATTTGTTCTTATATTTTCCTTTTATGGTACATTCTGTATATATGGTAAAGAAAGTAACAGGACAGAAGAAATAAATTCATTCCAATAATGCCATTGAAATGAAAACATTGTCAGAAGTGGGATTTGAACCCACGCCTCCATTCGGAGACCAGAACACCCACATCTATGGAAGAGTGCAACTCTTGAGTCTGGCGCCTTAGACCGCTCGGCCATCCTGACAACTGCGTGAAGTGCTGTGGATGACCCCAGAACAATACCGGGAAGCTACCACCGTCTTCCTACATATACTGCAAACTTTTTCACAAACTTACCGAGCTCTCTCTTTCCAAAGATAAGTAATAAAAAGCTTATTGGATGGAGAATTAAATATATGAAAAATGAGCAATGAAAAATCAGCCCTTGATCCTCACTGAGCGAAAATTAGGACCTGTCGAAAACAAAACACTTGGGAGATATTAACCGTTGTTATTGTTATGTAATGTTTAGCGTTATACCTGAAATTTAATCTTCTATAGTATATATGACCATTGTCATACAATTTGCTTAAAGCTATATTTGTTCTTATATTTTCCTTTTATGGTAAATTCTGTATATATGGTAAAGAAAATAACAGTAGAGAAGAAATAACATAATTAGAATAATGCCAGTCAAAATAAAATATTGTCAGAAGTGGGATTTGAACCCACGCCTCCATTTGGAGACCAGAACACCCATGTCTATGGAAGAGTGCAGCTCTTGAGTCTGGCGCCTTAGACCGCTCGGCCATCCTGACAACTGCTTTCTGTGGTGTGGATGACTCTGGAACAATACTGCAAAACTATCGAAATCCTTCTACATATACTGCAAACTTTTTCACAAACTTACCGAGTTCTCTCTTTTCAAAGATAAGTAATAAAAAGCTCATTGAATGGAGAATTAAATATATGAAAAATGTGCAATGAAAAATCAGCCCTTGATCCCCCCTGAGCGAAAATTAGGACCTGTTGAAAACAAAACACTTGGGAGATATTAACCGCTGTTATTGTTATATAATGTTTAGCGTTATACCTGAAATTGAAGCTTCTATAGGAGATATGACCATTGTCATACAATTTGCTTAAAGCTATATTTGTTCTTATATCTTCCTTTTATGGTAAATTCTGTATATATGGTAAAGAAAATAACAGGAGAGAAGAAATAACGTAATTAGAATAATGCCAGTCAAAATAAAATATTGTCAGAAGTGGGATTTGAACCCACGCCTCCATTCGGAGACCAGAACACCCATGTCTATGGAAGAGTGTAACTCTTGAGTCTGGCGCCTTAGACCGCTCGGCCATCCTGACAACTGCTTTCTGTGCTGTGGATGACTCTGGAACAATACTGCAAAACTATCGAAATCCTTCTACATATACTGCAAACTTTTTCACAAACTTACCGAGTTCTCTCTTTTCAAAGATAAGTAATAAAAAACTCATTGGATGGAGAATTAAATATATAAAAAATTAGCCACTATACCTAGGAGAAAGACGCATAGACCGCATTCCTCCATATTAGACGTCTTATCATTTAAGACAATATCAAGTTATGATTAAGACCTGAGTCCTTCATCAGAAAAATGGGCAGACTAGATGACCAGAATGGTTCTTATCTGCCATCAAATTCTGTTTCTAAAATGCAAAGGAAATAGTAAGAAATGTGCACAGTGAGACAGCAGTGATTCTAGGAGACAAACCAAATACAGTTTAAATACAGTCTAGCTGACATTTTTAGCAATTAGGATTTTCCAGCCACTGACAGCTTTTCTCCCCTTGTGTTTATAAATAAATTGTATAATGTGTAGATTTCTGCTGAATTCATATATGCTTCACCTGCTGGGCAACACACTTTGAGCATCTGACCGCGTGGCCTAATGGATAAGGTGTCTGACTTCGGATCAGAAGATTGAGGGTTCGAGTCCCTTCGTGGTCGTGGTGTGAGCATTTTGAGTTAAAATGAAAGTAGTCTCACTTGTGGTTGTTCTTGGAGGCTTTTTTTATTTTTCTCTTAAGTCTTTAACCACTAGTAACTGGGAAGTTAATGTGGCTGCTTCTATGGCACACACATTGTGGGTTTTTCTTACATGTATGTCACTTATTTTAATTTGCAAACACCAATATATGTATGTATTCATTTAACACAGAAAACGAAAGAAAAATAGGATTTGAGAAAAGTGAAAAATATACTTTATATCACTCTAGTTAACAGTACATCCTATATTTTGATCACTTTTAGAACCGCGCTCTACCACTGGACAGACTTGCATAAGCACATGACCGCGTGGCCTAATGGATAAGGCGTCTGACTTCGGATCAGAAGATTGAGGGTTCGAGTCCCTTCGTGGTCACTGTGTAAGATTTTTGAGTTCAAATGTAAAGAGTCTCAGTGTCTTATGGTTTTTTGGAGACAATTTTTTTACTTTTTATATTACGACTTTAAACGATAGTGAAGACATCATAACAATAAGCTAAATATAATACGTATACATGAGAGCAAGACGTTGACTGCTTCCAGAGTCAATTTGTTTCTTTAGTGTACAGAGCGAAAAAAATGTATGATTTGGGAAAAGAGATAAATATACTTCAAAGGGATTCTGCCATCTAAAACATCCCTAAAGTATGTCAACCCTTTACAATTACTTTCTGTATATATTGGTCATGAAATTTGATCTCATCTTCAACTAAGTCACAACAATGGACAAACAGACTCCTTAATACTCAATTATATGTTTTCACATCTTTATTGAACACACCGTGCAAACGTTTACAGTGTAAACATTCACAGCAATTCACAGAGGTTCGCCTCAACCAGCCCGTCATCCCCACAACCTGCAAAAACAGGACTGTCCTGTGGAAAACAAGACACAAGGCATATATGCACAGCTGATGTTATATATATAATATTGATTGGATTGGCGTAACTACCCCTTGTTCCTGTCTCCTCATACTGATTCAAAATTTCTTTTGAAACTATTTTTAACCGGCACAGGAAACAGAAGGGTAGTGGGGTCACATTACGTCATGTGACCCTACAGTGAAACCAAGGCTGCTCGCACAGTGTGTATATACTTGTGTTTATGTGAGCATGGATGTGTTTATGTGAGCATGGATGTGTTTATGTGAGCATGGATGTGTACATGTGTTTGTGTGTGGGCATGGATGTGTACTTATGTGTGAGTGTGCGCATAAATGTGTGCATGTGTTAGCATGGATGTGTAATTGGGTGTTAGCATGTATCTATAAGTGGAGTGAGATGGAGTGTATTAGTGAGTATGAGTAAGTTTGTGTAATTTGTGTAATTTGTGTTTACATATGTTGTATGCTGGAAGGGGGCAGGGGGAAAAGAAGGCACAGACAAGCTGTTAAGTTTGGGGGCTTTGATTGTTATTCCCAAAGCTGAATTTTCATTAGCATCCGTGACCATTTTTATACATTTTTCACAATGCTATATTTGTTTCTATATCTTCCTTTTATGGTGAAGTATTTATATAAAGTAAAAAAAGAAATAACAGGGAAAAAGTAATAAAGCAATTATAATAATGGAAGTTTTAAAGCAAAAAGAAAATGAAAATCAAAACAAGAAATTTGAAAATTTTAAAGAAAAAAAAAAATCAAAATCAAAACATTGTCAGAAGTGGGATTTGAACCCACGCCTCCATTCGGAGACCAGAACACCCATGTCTATGGAAGAGCACAACTCTTGAGTCTGGCGCCTTAGACCGCTCGGCCATCCTGACAACTGGAGTTCCAGGTATGATAGACTCCAGAACAACTGAGAAGACTCCACCATATTCCTACATGTACTGCAAACCTGTTCACAAACACTCTATGTGTTCTCCATTTTGAAAGAGATGTAATGGGAAGGTCACTGGTTAGAGAAATATATGAAAAATGAACGACTGTACCTGGGAGAGAGTGTGTGAAAGACAAACGCATGAACAGCATACCTCCTATGTCTCCATGTTTACCATCTAAAATCGCCCCCACACACACTTATACGAAAGCTCGGGAGGTGCTTTGGGAATGAGTGTTATTATAGCATTTTAAATGTATAAATACAATTTTTTATAATAAAAACTGTAAGAAAATGTGGTTTACGAGATCGTTTTTATAAAACACATTGTTGCTCTTATCTCATTCAGTTACATATAAATAACTCTCAATAGGCTACAAAGTCCAACAAAAAAAGCTCTTTATAAAGCTAAAGCCCTTCCCCCTCCTAGCGACTCCGAAAACAAAAGCTTCCCTCATTGGTCATTTGAAATGTAAATTTCAAACTAAAAGCAGGTAAGAAAAAAAACTATAGAGGTACGCCCTTAGGCATATGTGAAAAGACAAAATCTCAATATGTATAGCTCGGAGGAAAGAAGAGAAAGAGGAGATGTGATAGAAACATTTAAATATGTGAAGGAGGGAAGTTTATTTCGAAATGTTAGAACAAGAGGCCATAATCTAAAACTAGAGGGTCAGAGGTTGCGATGTAATTTAAGGAAGTTTTACTTTACTGAAAGGGTGGTAGATAAATGGACCAGCCTCCCATCAGAAGTGGTAGAGGCTAAATCAGTAAGAGAATTTATAGATACATGGTACAGGCATAAAGATATAGCGAAATTAATTTATAGTTAAGACCAAGGAATCAAAAAAATGGGCATACTAGACAAGCGGAATCGTTTTTATTCTGTTTCTAAAATGTGTGCAGTGAGACAGCAGTGATTCTGGAAGACAAAGCAAATCCAGTTTAAATTACTAACTGACATTTTAAGCAATTAGGATTTTCCTGCCACTGACTGTTTTTCTCCCTTTATATTGATATAAAAAATATATTATTTGTAGATTTCTATTGAATTTAAACAGAAAACCATTCTCATATATTTGGTTTAACCACTGGGCATCACTTTCAAAACACATGACCGCGTGGCCTAATGGATAAGGCGTCTGACTTCGGATCAGAAGATTGAGGGTTCGAGTCCCTTCGTGGTCGCTCTGTAATTGTTTTGAGTTTATTTAACCCTTCATCGCAATGCATTTGTTTTCATTGGTTTAAGCTATTTAACCCCTTCATCCATTAATTTAACATTTTAAACCCTAGCAAAGACATCATAAAAAATCAAGGTGGCTGCTTCCACAGCATACACATGGTGATATTTAATGTATATCACTTCTTTTAAGTTGTAAACACCATTACATGTGTTTATTTTAAGAAAATAAAAAAATTAAAAACAGGATTTGGGAAAGGTGACAAATATAATTTATATTTCTAAAACAGTAGTATATCCTGCATAGGGATTTGTTTGTATTAAGACTATTGGTGGGTGAGTAGTTAGAGTTAGTTTATGTTTTGTCTATAGCTTTTATAAACACCAAGAAAACAAAAACAAATCATTTAAAAAGTATGTTTAGCTATATAGTATGTAAGTTAAGTAAGTTATGTATGGTGGGCTTTTTGGGGAAATGGGGGATTTTTTTTAAAATGTATTATAATTATTTATTGGATGAGCAATTACATGGGTGATAGGTTCTTGCATAAGGAAACCATAGGAATGACAATCTTGATACCATTCTGCATGCATATTACTTAACTAATTAATGGGGTATTACTGAACTCGGGCGATTTTACTGAATGCAAATTGTCAGGTTTTCTTGAAGGTGGACATATACATTAAGAAAAAAAATTGGGAAAAAATGCATATTTTTTACCACCAATTGAAGATAATTGTGTGGAAAGAGATGTTTAAAACATGCTTATGTGCCCCAAGATAAATACCACGGGTTGTGCAGTTTAAATTACTAGCAAATCCAACTTTTACAGGAATTGGTGAGAGCCGAGACTGTCATCAATCTCTGGAACAGATCCACTGGCAAGGGGAGATCCTCCAAGATGATTGTACCAGATAGTTGGGGCAACACCAGACCCCTTTGGAGGTGAGAATAATGAGGGTCAGCTCTTTGGGTTTGACCAGTGTTTTCTTGGTTATAGACAGTATGCATCTTAATATCCATAGATAGAGTAATTAACTGTAATGTCAGCTCCTGTAATGACTGTCACGCAGATTTCTAATCAGGCTTTGCTTGTCAGCTCCTTTTTTCGGTAACTGGCCGCTTCTGTTTTGATCAGATTGATTTGGTACAGAGGACGTTGATATAAAACATTTTCTTTAACTTAATTATTATTCCATCTGTTTTTCTGTTCCTTTTAAATTTAAGATCCTGGTACTGACATATAAGGCCATCCATAATACTGCTCCTCCGTACATTTCTGACCTCATTAGCAAATACTCTCCTACTCGATCCCTACGTTCCTCCCATGGGCTAAGGCTCTCCTCCTCACTCGTCACCTCTTCCTTTTCCCGTCTACAAGATTTCACTCGAGCTGCCCCATATCTCTGGAATCTACTCCCAAGGAACCTTCAGCATTCACCCTCCCTCCCGACATTCAAGAAACATCTAAAAACCCACTTCTTCAGAGAAGCATACCATCTTAGCTGCTAGAACATCCTTGTCATCGATACACCCACCACAATACCTCTCACCCTTTCTCTATGCCTTATGTTTGTCACCCCATTTCCCTCTAGATTGTAAGCTTGCGAGCAGGGCTCTCTCCACCAAATGTATCGGTTTGTCTTAGTCTGTCAATTCTTGTCTTGTCATATCCCTTGAATTTATGTATTGTATTAAGCGCTGCGTAAACTGTTGGTGCTATATAAATAAAAGATAATAATAATAATAATGTTATGGTATTAATTCATACTACACATGGGTTGCTGCACAAAAGACAATATGAAGTGCATGGTGAGAGCCAAAGACAATGTAGCTCCACGGGTAATTGTTGGGGAAGCTGTGAGGTATCAAACTCCTTGGGCCTCTAAAAACATCCCCATCCATATGGACCTGTGCCTCGGCGAGTGCCATTCTGTGGTTATCTGCTAATCAAACAACAATTGGACAGGGTACACTTTTAAACCATTTTAATTACTGGAGTCAACAGCCATCACGAGAACTAACAGAATCTGTACGTTCCAGCATTCCACATAGGAACTCAAAGTTGTAAAATGCTAAATGTCTGCATGCCGGGTTAGCTGTGAAATAGTTAAATTATTTTTGCTAGATACAAATTCGAATTATTTCTGGTCCGTGTAGGGTTGTACTTGTTTGGTTGCTGCAGTGATGGACTCCCGAATGGATATAACAGGTGGAATTCCCATTGGAATATCCCTTTTGCAGATATGCCTTTCTACAATAAACACATTTATTGATTTGATAGTTTATATTATATTATAGTGATTATTTTATGTGTGGATAAACGTGGAGATTAATAGAATCATTTCATTTCAATCATTGTGCAATGAGTGGTAGCGATGAACTTTTCTGTTGATGATGTCATACAGCAGTTTAAGCTAAACTTAGTTACTGCTTCTGTTGCCAGCTCATCGGACCGCTCCTGTCCTACTCTTTGTCTTGAGCCATCACAAAGTGTGAAAACGGAGGCCAAACTGCCATTTAAGGTTTGGTATACATAAAGCTATATTTAGCAAAATTAAGCAGAATTACTACAAAACAGCCATTTTGTTGAGGTATATAAGCTTCTGTTGTAATATAATTAGGTCTGGTGATTACTGGAAATGAAGAATATAATTACTGAAACACAAGCTGTTGTAACAAGCTGTTTTTAACATTGTATGGAATCTTTTTTTATTAGAAGCTTTAGAACCTACCCAATGTAGAAGACGCTTCATATCCCAATACTCTTTATTTATTTAAAGCCTTACACACTGCCAAACGTGGAAGACCCTTCCAAAGTTCCAATGATTTACAGCCTCTGCTCATCAGCTGATATCCTCAATCTTCTCCTGAATGGAATATTTTGGAGCTGGAATCACCACCATTGATTTTTCATTGGGTTCTATGACTACTACTTACTCAGTAACCATGTGGCACACCGAGCAAACTGCCAGTCATCAAGAGGGCCAAATACTTACCAATAGTGCCCCTGCAGCAGAGGACTGGGTTCGGCAGTGTGTAGTATTGGTGAACTTCTAAAGAAGAAAAGGTAACTTCCAAAATAAATTCCAATGCAAAGAATGTTATCTGCATTTAGCGCAATTCCTTTCAGATAACCTTAGGAACCACAAAAGGCAATTTACTCATCTAGCTTTTGTTGCTGTTTTATGTGAACTTTGTTCCATATTTGTTATCTTTGTAATGTAACAAGTATAGACCTACTTTACTTTCATGAACCTTTTATATATAAGGAAAATAATACCGAGCTTCAAATGGATGCAATAAATAAGAAAAAGCCACAAGGTGGCACCATGTGCTCAATGCTATACATTGGCAGGAGAAAGTATGTGAACCCATTGGAATGACTTGGATTACTGCATACCATGAAGACCTATGATTTAGAAATGTTGATTGAAATAAAACTGGAATGGATTACAAAACTATCTATAAAAACCTTACAGTCTAGGCTAAGCCTAAATAGAGACATGTTGCTACTCCCTAGGAGTGGACATCCTGCGGAGTAACACAGAGCGCTCAATGAGCTTAAGGATCCGAGTGTCAACTAATGATTTAGAGTAATCTCTGGAAGGTACTGGCATCTCTGTTAACTAGTCTTCTAGAGTATAGAGTTCTTGGTAGGAGACCGCAGATGAAGTCAAAGCTGTCCGAAAAAGAAATTGCTGAACATCTGAAGTATGCAAAAGAGACCCTGGATCTCCAACAGCAGTCCAACTACTGGAATAATATTCTGTGGAAAGAACATGAGTTGTTTGAAAGGAACACACAGTGCTATGTGTGGAGAAAGTTGCAGCGTACGTTGTTTGCACATGCTCAAGAAAGATGTGTTCCACCAACGACATCTCCTGGAAGGCAACTAGCTAGGGGGTTGGGCAACGGGGCAGATGTATTTGGAGTTCTTTAGTAGTCACAAAAATGTAATAAGGAACACGCAGCTATCATATTGATTAAAGTGGATACAGTAGCTCGAGTGTCCCTTTAACCATTCCATGACATTAATGGAATGACAGATCTGCTAAGGTGGACAGATCTGCTAAGGCTTCTTTAACTAGAGCAACTTTAAAATGATCACGTCAACAACACCGGTCACCTACCAGCTGAATAAACTGTGTATCCTTCTGGGTCTGTAGAGGAGGGACCACAGATCTACTGTATGCAGAATGTAACGGGGGTAGAGTTTGCAATCGAAAATTAAAAAGTGCCTTCACTGTGTGGTATTTCGCAGAGAGGAGGAAGGAACTGGGAGGAGTACCAACGATGGTTTGGAGTGGCAGTAATGGAGGAACTACTACGTATTAACAGACAATGTACGCTGGCTTTTAAAGATAAGAAAATAACCAATAAAGCATGTATCCACGTGTGTTTATCAATACTCAAAACATACACAGGTTCCCTTTACCAGCCACAAAAAACAAGTCTGCGGCAGTCACGCATTTTTTTCAGAGTAGGCTCTCCCTCAGTAATTGGAAAACAAAGATGGCGGAGCCAGAGTCAAAATAATCATAAAACTAAATGGGGCGCTGATGTTGGACGAGACGCCCGGCTCACAATCTCAGTTCCAGTTCATTCCAAAGGTATTTGATGGGGTTGAGGTCAGGGCTCTGTGCGGCCGGTCAAGTTCTTTTACCCCAAACGCCAACCATTTCTTTATTGCCGTTGCTTTGTACTCTGGGGCGCAGTCATGCTGGAATAGAAAAAGGTTCTTCCCTAAACTGTGCCCACAAAGGTGTCCAAACTGTCATGGTATGCTGAAAGGGACATACCAACTACATACCGTAATGGCCAGGTGTCCCAATACTTTTGTCCAGAGTGTCTCACACACACAGTAGTTAATTACCCCTCACATAACATATTTCACCTGAAGCAAAGTAAATACTATCTAGTGCTTTGTTTGGGACAAACGTTTGTGTTGACTGTCGCTCTACCATCAGCCCCCCCACCCGCCGTGACTTTAGAGGGTTACGCCTTTCAGTGTAGCCGCTGTATGTAATTGGTCACTTTATTGTGCTTGCGTCTTCAGTAATCGGCTACTTCCGTCTGGCTCTCGAAGTCCTCAGACTGTTTCCGGCAGGGAGGAGAGCCGCTTGGTTGGCACAGCTTGCTATCATGGCGTCCCCCTCGCAGAGATTACAGACCAAGCCTGCTATCACTTGCCTAAAGAGCATCCTCCATATCTACACCTTCATCTTCTGGGTCAGTGCGCTGGGCTGCAGCCGCGGGTTATACCCGGAGTTGGGTTTATCCTGGGGCAATTTATATATTGGGTGCTTTAGTCTTTTGTTTGGTGTGAGGCGGGGCGGAGTTTGTGTCATGTATACATGTATAACTTTAGGTTTTTAGGAAAAAAAATATTATTTTGCTCATTTTGTAGAGAAAAGCTTATATAAAGAGATTAGCTCCGTTTCTTGCATATGACGGAAATAACTACATTAGGGTGTGAGACTTGTGGGGTGTAAGGGTGAGTGTGGCCGAGGGGCAGCTGTGGGGGTGTAAGGGTGAGTGTGGCCGAGGGCCAGCTGTGGAGGTGTAAGGGTGAGTGGCCGAGGTGCAGCTGTGGAGGTGTAAGGGTGAGTGTGGCCGAGGTGCAGCTGTGGGGTGTAAGGTGAGTGTGGCCGAGGTGCAGCTTGTGGAGGTGTAAGGGTGAGTGTGGCCGAGGGGCAGCTGTGGGGGTGTAGGGTGATGTGGTGGCGCAAGGGGCAGCTGTGGGGGGTGTAAGGGTGAGTGTGGCCAAGGGGCAGCTGTGGGGGTGTAAGGGTGAGTGTGGCAAGGGGCAGCTGTGGGGGTGTAAGGGTGAGTGTGGCCGGGGGCAGGTGTGGGGGTGTAAGGGTGAGTGTGGCCGACGGGGGGCAGATGTGGAATTCGGTTTAGGGTTAACCGCTGCCGGTTCCTGCTGTGACTTTTCCTTTATGCCGCTCGTTTGCTTTTAATTAGCGGGGCTCGTGATGGATGTGGTTTTGGGAAGTGAGAAGACTGGGGGCTTTATTCTAACTTTCCAGATGTGACGTTGAAACAATAACAGCACTTTTTAGTATTGTAGGGAAATAAACCCCCGTAGATGAATCAATTTATCCCTTTCCTTTGAAAGTTTATTCATATTAAAGCACAAACTTTCAAGATCTACAGCAACAACCTATCAGTGCCTGATTCTGTGACCACCGGCAAATCCTTCACTGAGTGTTACATTCTCTGGGTCTGTGGGACGTCATGTTTAAAGGGTCTGATGATTGGATGTAATGTGTGTGTGTGTGTGTGTGTGTGTGTGTGTGTGTGGGCACGTGGTTGCTTTGGTTATTTGCACATAATGTGTTGTTTTTGTTGTTGTCGGAACGTTGTTTTGTGCACCCACTATATAAACACCCCGAACACCTCTGGCGTGTGTGGCATCCGTTATCTGCAGGTCGCAATAAGTGCAGCGGTCGCGTTTTATTTTTCTATGCCTTGGTGCTGACGCTCCCGTTTTGGCGCTGACGCTCCCGTTTTGGCGCTGACGCTCCCGTTTGGCGCTGTCCCGGCTTCAGACGCTCTCAACAAAACCTCCTGTACCCTACGACAGCTATAACAAAAATGCTATCATTTTATGATAACTAAAACTCTGTGATTATCTTTATATGGACTTCTGACCAGGGTTTTTTTTTTCTGGCATAAAAAAGTATTTCAATAAGTATTAAAACGCCCTCTTTCTCCTCTTTTTCTGCCCTCCCCTGGATGTGTGCAGGTTGGTAAGTATTGCACGGTTTGGTGTATTTATGTTGCTTTTGTTATCAGAACGGTGGAGGCTCTCCCTGTCTCATCACTTTGATTGTGGTGTTTGGGGTGTAATAAACCTTTTTGGATCACTTTGAAATCTTGTTTTTACTTTGAAAATTGGCCTAAACACACATTAAATTGATAATGAAGTCTTGACACAAAAGCCTGTCTCTGATCCCGGCATCGTTAATCAGAATTGTCGACTGCTGCCTTATCGTAATTAAAGTGAAAATCTGTAGTATTTAAAATCGTTTAATATGCTTTTAAGATTGCAAAATGTGTTTCCGTTCCAACCCCTGATTCGATGATCCTCATAAATTATCGCCGGCCTCTTTAGTAAGATTTTTATATGGCTTTTACCGCCTTGTAACATCAGATCACGGGTGTCGTCCTGCTCACCGTCGGCGTCTGGGGGAAAGTCAGCTTGGATATATATTTCTCGCTGCTGAACGAGAGCGGCACCAAGGTTCCCTATATCCTTATTGGAACTGGCGCTGTCATCGTGCTCCTGGGATCTTTTGGCTGCTTTGCCACGTGCCGTGGGAGCCCATGGATGCTGAAAATGGTAAGGATTTGACTCTCGATGCTCCGTCTAATAGAAAAATATCCTTTATATGGCTAAACTTTAGAAAGGTGGGTTTTACTCTTGGTACAGAGATATAGATACATAGTCTAAAGCTCTGTGTAGTTTAGTCCTCCCAGTACAAGTAGTGTTACTCCATGGGAGGTACCGCTGTCTTTACTCCTCACGTCCAGGAGACCAGCTTATTTTTTAGGCTGATTGTAGAATTGGGATACTGATGCGTTTTTTTTTTTTTTGCCTTTAGTATGCCGCGTTCCTTTCCGTTATCTTCTTGGTCGAGCTCATAGCAGCCTTCGTGGGTTTACTCTTCAGACATGAGGTGAGTTTTCTCTATTTTGCGTTTGATCGCAGGCAGCAGATCCGTTTAACCTTTTTTTCTGTAGACGTTTTTATTGGGAACTTGATTAACTTCACATGGTTTCAGGTTTTTTTTTGCTTCTTAATCCTGCTAGAATAATTTCTCTTTGGGAATGCTGAAAATGAGCAATGATAAATCATTATATTTAGGTACAGTCTGCGTAAATTATTTGCAGTCTCACTGTATATATTTCTGATTATTTTCTGTTTTCTTTTGATACCAATGGTTTTATTTTTACCATCGCAGATAAAGAACAGTTTTGAATCTGGCTACATGAACGCCCTCAAAGAGTACAATTCCACCGGTGATGCCAAGAGTCAGGCTGTGGATACTATTCAGAGGACTGTGAGTCGAGTTATCCAACATTAAATACGATAAAATGACCCGGGGCAGACTCCTATATAGTACTAATGAAACGAGATAAAACATCTGATTATTTCATTCATTCTTGATATGTTGTCATCACACTTTATATATATTTTTTTAAAATCTGTCACGGTACATGTGCTTTTAAATACTCGGTTACCTTCTATGCCGCACATTCTTCATGATTTTAAACCCCTACTTGATTCTTGTGTGCAGTTGCAGTGTTGTGGAGTTAAGTCCTATACCGACTGGGGTAACACCTCATTCTACAAAGCCAACGGTATCCCCATGAGTTGCTGCAGTCTGCCAGGGAAGTGCACAGAAGAGGACATGAAGGACTTGGTTAAAGCCAAAGATAAAGTATTTTCACAAGTAAGTTGTGGGGTCCCCCCCCAGCATTTCATTAATCACAGCAGAGGTATGAAAGTCCTTGGAGCCTCAATTCTCACTTAGGCGATGCTTAACTAACATGTAATTGCTAGAGAAGGGTTGGCCAGTGTAGGCTCAGTTCAGCTGATCTAAGAATATCTCCTTCCCTTAAAGGACACTAATGGGACATTGTGATTGACACTCTTCAAGACTAGAGCTGAACTTCAGAGCAGTTTATCTATATATTATTTGTTATCTTTTATTTATATAGTGCCAACAGTTTACGCAGCGCTTAATACAATGCATATATTCAAAGGGTATGACGAGAGGGGAATTGACAGACTAAGACAAACAATGCAATGCAAGCTTACAATGTTGAGGGAATGGGGTGTAAACATAAGGCACAGAGAAAGGGTGAGAGATAGTGTGGTGGTTGGCAAACCTGGAGGCTGTGTTAAGCATGTTTTAGTGCTGATGGTCAACAGGATGCGACGTGGTTTCCAGTCAATCAGCAGAATAATTGAATCCATATGTGAACTAAAAATTGTCACCTGCTAAATGTTGGCTCACAAGTTTGGCGTTGAAATGTTTAAATATTTAAATTCTAATTGTGTTTTTTTTTTTTTTCTGCTTCATGTAGGGTTGTATTTCTTTGGTAACAACAGTAATGGAGTCCCGAATGGGCATAGTAGCTGGAACTTCCTTTGGAATATCCTGTTTCCAGGTAAGCCTTTCTTCTATAAATCTGTTTATTTGTTGAATATAGAAGTAGGCATAAATACATTTTTTTTTTCTCCCCCCCCCCCTCTCCACATCACTTTTTAATGTAGTTTTTTGCTTGTCCATGTCATGAACTTAAAGCAATATCCACAGAGACCCATTTGTGGGAGAAAATGCAATCATGTCATTTAAATAATTGTGTTATGAGTGACGGTGCTGGAGTTTTCTGTTGGTGATGTCATACTGCAGTTTAAGCTAAAATAAGTCATTGTTTCTGATCCTCAGCTTATAGGAATGCTCCTGTCCTACTGTTTGTCCCGAGCCATTACGAACAACCAGTACGAGATGATGTAAATGCAGATTGTTAAGGTACAGAATACATTAATGTATAAAAATGTGAAAAAAATTGCTTTTTTGCATTATTTTGTGATCATTTACTGGAACGCAGTTTGTTATAGCACACTGTTTTTAATACTGGTTTATGGTTTCATTGTAGGGGATCTTTGTATGTTTGAAGCCTTAGACACTACCCATTGTAGAGACCCTTCGTACCTCATGTCCACATCTGACTGCGGATGAATCCAACACTAAGAGAGAAGCGGCGATTGACAACCTTGTGTTCTGATATCCTTAATCCTCTGCCGTACGGGATACTTTAAGCTGGAATTATTTCCGACAACCCCAACCTCCTTGCTCAACTTGGTGATACTTTTACGTAACTTTTTTTTTTTTTACACTACTTTTTGTTATATGCACTAAACTGTGTGTACCTTTTATCTGTTAGATGCTCAGTCTCTGTGTAGAAATTCAGTAACCTTTATACCCAAAAGAGTGGACAATGGCATAGTCCGGTATCTGAGAACTAGTGGGTTTACACTACAATAATAATCAGTGACTGTACTTGTATTGCTATTTTAATATATATATTTAATATACCCAGTACATAAACTATTGGTTTATATATGACATCCAAATCAACAGTGTATCTTGTATTTCAGAGATGTTATGTACCTTGTATAGAAAGGTCGCAGTCCGTCTCATACTGACGCAGCCACTGAACGGCTGGATTGCATTTCTTTTTCCAGGCTGCTGTTGGCAATTGTTGGACCTTCTTAGAAAAAAATAATCTTAGCGCACCGACGCATTACAATAACTATGTAAAAGTTACCAGACCCGACTGTACTGCCCGTATCACAACATTTTAGAGGAATCGGGCAATGACGTTTACATAGAAACACATATGTGGAGAGCGCGTTTGAAATCAATGCGTTGGTTTGATCGGCTGCTTGACTAAGATTCTGAGTAATGACCAGAAAATGCACAGGTTATGTGCAAACATCTAGCCCAGCTAGGTTTACGTGTGTCTGGATATCTCTAAATGTGATATTGTATTGCTTCATCATGAATCTATACGTGTGCTTATTATACAGAGTCACAGACTAGCCGTATAACCCCTTCATGTATTACTTTTGGTGGTCCTACTCTAACTCTGCTGTCCATGACAAGTCGCGTGTTTCCCACCACAATAATGTCAATTCCAGCAGACACGTGTTTTTGGATTTTATGGTGTTTTCTAAATTACCTCTGCCCCTTTCAAGGGGAACTGACGCTCCAGATCATTTGCATTCTTGATTCTGACTGCCTGCAATATATTAATCACATTTTTTTCCCTTTAAATAACGGAGAACGGTCACTATCACAGATTTTACTAATTTTATATTAATAAAAAAACTAACCGTTAATTTTCTTTAGCTTTACGGCTTCTACATTGTCCTTGTTTACAAAAAACATATGTTAAAATCTATAAATATGTACGTGAGTTTACTTTGCATATGTAGCAGTTTTTTTTTTTTAGTACAAAGGGAGCAATACAGTGTTTACCTAGACATGCAAGATGATTAGCGTGTCTTTCAGTATTATATGCTGCACATTTTCTTAGTTTGTTAAAAAAATAAGCATTTTATACTTTTATATACAATAAACCTGTTCTGTGTAATTGGGGGTGTATTATCTGTGTCCTGCTTGCCATCATTTCATTATTTATACCCAAGGTTGTCCATCATTTATTGTGTTGTAAATGAAATCCAACATTTATTAATTACATTTCTTAATCGGATATAATATTTTGGTAGCTCGTGTCATCATCAAAGCTAAGCACAAATGGACTTAAAGGAGCCAAATGTGGCTTCACAGCTAGAACGTACCTTAGCCATGTAGATTGCAGATTGGCCTCGGGGATCCTCCTGATTTTTACCACGTAATCTGGCTTGTTGCTCCTTGCTTAATGATATTGTGCGCTGGAATTGATAGACTTATGGTTACGTATAGAAACCATGTGTAATAACACCTTATGGTTACACATTCACAACTTATACCGGCCGCTGTGTAATAACTGATCACAGTGAAGTAATATTTTATGGGATAGGATCTGACAGGGACACTTGAAATATGCTGCCCGTGTCCATTTGCCGTATGTGTGCCATGTCAGAGATAATTAACAAAGAGAATGGTCTGTATTGACACTCCGTTAACACGCAGGTGCCGGCTCGAAGTGGGAAGAGTGCTCTAGTAAGCTGATTAAAGGACGACGTGGGTTCGGCGTCTCGCACATATGTGACGCGTACATTAAGAGTGCATATTTTATGATTGAGAATATTGTGTTTGTTTTGCTGAAAGTGGTGTGTGTGTTTGAATGCAGGCCGCTATGAATCAAAGTGCGTAGCAAGGGTGATCTGTGACGTTGGGGAATGCTGTGTGTTGGTGTGGCTGATCGGTATTATTGGGGCCTTTAGTAGTTGGTGAGTTTTCATCCGTTTTTCTTAGGGTAAAGAACTCAGAGCTAACATACACACATCGCCACCAAATAAAGAAAATGAAATACAATATGAATCACCCCTAATAGCTTAAAAAAATGAAATAAAAAAAACCAAAACAATACGGTACTCCAGATGTAATAAATAGGCCGCTAGTCTCTGGGCTGCAGAATATACAAATAGGACTGTGCTAAAAATACTCAATGCCACTAATATATAATATATATATATATATATATATATAATCCAATGATAGTTATGTCCTGATGAAAGTCTACAATAAAACAGACTGAAACGTTGACCAGAAAATTGGAGTTTTTGTGTCATTATTTATAGAAGTCCCTGGCGTGCCGGTAACTATCATTGGATTTTATATGGTTGATTGCAACAGTTATTTGGCACCGGGCAGATAAGTAGTGGTTGGTGTGCAATTGTAACTCTTGGACTATATATATATATATATATATATATATATATCGCAAAATCCATGAACACAGTGGCTGTGTGTATCAGAAATAATTTCAATACGTCCTGGGTACGTTTGGGTGGGTTTGCGTCATTGATTGTACTCGCTTAAGGGCAAACAATTCTTGCTCGAGTTGCAAGCCCAAGGGGTGATTCCCATCAGTAAAAGATAGTGAATTTCAGGTTCTTTAGTACTCAGATGCCTTTTGAAGGTGCGATCTTTGCCATGTATGATAGATACGGGCAGTAAGGGATGATCCCTACAGGGTCCAGTCCTTTCATCGCATTAGACTGTCAGACAGCAATTGGTGCTGGTTACTAAATGGTACAAAGCTTGGTTTACACCGCAGACATTTATGTGATAAGGGTACTATTATATAAGGGGCAGGGGTACCTGTTAATACACGGCACATAAATACGTGATAGAGGATATGATCCTGCAGGCACACTAAGAAGCATTGTCCGATTTTTGTTGCCATTGGATTGGGGTCTGTCAGGGGTATCGGTGTTTTCATATAGCATTGCTTTGTTTTGTACACAAACCCCCATTCACTTTGGAAAAGTGAAAAGTATCTAGAAAGCTTTGTTTTCGTAGAACACCCTGGATATCTTGAAGCACAATATTAGCCTAAACAGTGGTTTGAACCGTACTTATTCACTAATAATGTGTATTCTGTATCTTTACAAATATTATCTGGGGCTTAGCATTGGCAACTCTGACTGCATGTGTTAAAAACTTGTAACCGCTCACAATTTAGCAGACAATTATTTAAAAACAGCTACCCAATTATTATTAAAACTGTCAAAAGTGAGTTCATGAAGCTTTATCTTTTATTTTCGTGACACAGTACATAGTGGATCTGGGTACATAGAAGATGTGTCTGTCCTCTGTTTCTTCCTTTCTCTTTCTTCTCTTTATCACTTTCTCTCTCTTTCTCTCCCTCTCTCTCCATCTCTCCTTTTCTTTATACCTGCCTTTTTCCCCCTCTATCCTTTCTCCTCTCCCTTTTTACTTCCATTACATATATTCTTTTTAAACCTGTATGTGTAAAAGTCTTAAACTGAGCGGATTCATTCAAATCTTTAGATAAGATGGTGCCTGAGGGAAAGGAGAGCCCGTTAGTAGTAAGTACTGCCCGCTTTCTGTGTCCTCACGTGCCGGGTGAGACAGGAGGAGGTGGGGAGGGCTGATAGTAGAGACGGGAATCGTTGCTATGTTACTCGCCGGCACAGAGCGGTGGAGAAGCGGCAGGTAGCGGAGAGGATGACGGGTAAACAGGAGAGAAACAGTGTCCCACGCGATGTGTTATTTCATGTCACTGAGCCGCCGTTAGGAATATTGCGTAGTGCTGTATATGCATATTCCATGTTCTGTCCGCTCCGCTGTAGAGAACACAATTGCCCAGTAGGAAAATGCATCCATTGTCCTAAATGACTGTACCCAGATGTTTATTTGTTTCCACTTGGTTGCTGTATTTGCCATTTAAGCGAAACAGTTCCCCCTATAAGACATTAGCTATACAGACTACTCTCATAATGTGTGCTGCTGATGGGACATAAAACCCTACAATGACATTTTTAGGTTCTTACGCCTCACAGTAAAACAGAGGTGTATATTTAAAAGCCACAAGAGGGCGCTCCTCAAGCACAAATAACAAAACCACACAATGAATTTTAGGTCTGGTAGAAAAAAGATTTTATTTGTAAATACACTATATTGACAAAAGTATTGGGACGCACCTCCTAATAATTGCGTTGTTTCAATCAGACCCATTGCCACAGGTGTATAAAAAGTTCTGTGTTAGAAGCAGGAATAATGGCCAAACGTAAGGATCTGTGCGACTTTGACCAGGGCCAAATTTGAGATGACTAGACAGAGCAGTCTCCAAAACGGCAGCTCTTGTGGGGTTTTCCCAGTCTGCAGTGATCGGTACCTTTCAAAGTGGTCAATAGAAAGAAAAACAATGAACTTTGGGGATAAAATGTTCACTTGCTGCCTAATATACCCACCCCCCCCACTTATAGGTGCCATGATAACAAGATCATCAGTGTTATTTGCTTCACCTGTTAGTGGTCATAATTTTATGACTGATCATGTGTGTATATGTGTATATATATATATATATATATATAATGTAAATGGGTTTAGTTATAGCAGTATGCAATAATGTTTTTGTCCTCCTGATATATATATATATATTATTATATATATATAACAGCCACAAGAGGGCGCTCCTCAAGCAAAAGCAAATCTATTGGGTGACACAGAACTAGGACATTTTCGCTTTGTGTATTTTTAACACTTTTATATGTTTATTTGCAGGACAGTTATGGTTTTCTTTTTTAAAAAAAATATTATTTATTGCATGCTGATAAATGTCAAGTTTTTGATAGTCCCAGGTGCTTCCTGCTATTTTAGATATATATAGGCAAATGTTTTGCGCAGTTCCTGCCCATAGCACCCAGAAACCCGGTAACCGACGCGCCCTGTGGTAGTACTCGCACGGAGAGCGTGAGCCTCAGCGATTACAAGGCTTTTTAGGCTATTGTATGTCTCGGACGCCATGGCACCAGTTTGGGAAAGGCCGTTCCTGTCCCAGCATGACTGTGCCCTAAAGCAATGACCATAAAGACATGGTTTGACAAGCTTGGTGTGGAGGAACTCGAGAGGTCGCACACAGCTATGACCTTAACTCCATCGGACGCCTTTGGGATGAACTGGAATGGAGATTGCGAGCCAGGCCTCCTCCAAGATCAGCGCCTGACCTCATAAACGCTCTACTGGTTGAATGGCAACAATCCCCCCTAAAACACTCCAAAAACTCTTATGGAAAGCTTTCCCAGAAGAGTGGAAGCCGTTACAGCTGCACCCGCAGTATATTAATGCCCTGGGATGCCCAACAAGGTTCTATAGGAGTCATGGTCAAAGCTCCTCTCTTCTAGATAATCTAGAAGATGAGTGATAGCCTCATTCTCTCCCAGGACCACTCACTTTTTTAACGTTCTCATTATACCCCCACCTCACCCCACGCCCTCACCTCACATCACTACCCCATTTCCCCAGCCTTTCTTCATGTGTCAAACCATATTTTCTGTGCTTTGTCCGCCAACGCCATTGTAATTTCCTGTTATTGTTAAATTCGGCTTTATCATACGATGGGGGTTATGCTCCGCACCTGAGCTGCCCTGTGCGGTGTCGCAGTACTCACATGCCGCGTCTGCTCTGACCAGTGGTTTGTGCTGTTGTTGATGCTTTTGGTTGAGCTGGATGTTGTATTTTATTGATGTTGTTATTGACTCTGTCTCTTACTAAATGAACAATACAAGGAGAATAAATGAAGACCAAGTTACAGCACATGGAATAATACCGGGTGTAAGTATGTAAAATACATGTACACAGTAATACATGTGCAGAACACAGAGCGACATCTGCAATGCAAGTCTCCGGAAATGCTTGCAATCGTTGTGCGCTGTTGTGAAGACGGGTGCTAATTTTCAGCAGGGTCACGTCAGGTTAACAGTCAGCAGCTCTTAGGGAGAGCCTGGCAAGGGTTGTTGAAAGAAGGATGGTCTCAAGCCGTATTACCCCCCCCCCACCCCCAAACAGCAGTGAAGAGTTGTAGCTGAGCTTGGGACCTCAGGCATGTGAGTTATGACTTCTACAACAGCCGTCTCACCGCTACCGGGAACCTGCAGTCACATAGACAGCCAAAGACCCCTCGGAGGCAAAGCGCGTCTAAACAAACCAGTATGTCTACTCAAACCAGTGAAACCAGTGAAACCGGCTCCTTGTGAGCCTTTACTCCAGTGGGATCCCAGGTTTATTCCTTTAGCCAAAGGCTGTTTTGGTGGCGGTGAGTTTAGGGTAATTTATCATGTATTTGGGATACAATGTTTCTAATAATGAGTGTATAATAGTAATAGATGGGCTAATCTGTGAGGCGTCCTCAGCAGGCAGAATAGATCCTCATCCAGGTGGGGTTCCTTCCCGCTGGATGCCCCCCTCTCTCGGGGACAGGGGTACCCCCAGTTCTGGCAGAGAACGAGACCCACGGCTGATTAAGGCCTGACTTTTTAAAGTCATAAAGGGGCAGACTATACGGCCTATGGGCCATACCCGCCATCAAATTCTATGTTCCTATACGGTATATGCCATGAGCACCGAGACCAGAGGATAAATTCCTGTCTAGAAGACTGATTAATGGGCCCCTAAGATCCACCAGGGCCCCTAAATGAGCGACCCTGTGACGCTTAAAATATTAACCCTTTAATGTGCCAAACCCTGAGTTCCCAGAAATGCCCCCATGGATTGTCAGGAGTTTAGATTTTTACATCGCTCTATAAGAGACTGATGAGTCCTGTTAAACAATAGTAAGTTCCCCTCACAGGCATCCTGTTTTGGTAACTTCACACATTGCTCTGCAGCTTATAGAAAAAACACAGGATGTCGCCGACCCGAGCAGCGCAGCCCGAGGAACCCCCGGAAACCCTTTCTCTGCCGGATCACATGTAACACACGGCCGCTTCCCCTTCTGGCGGGGAACGCACACACGCAGGGGTTAAGGAAGTTATGTTTTGCACAGCATCCTAGAACTTGTTGGCACCGAGGGAGTTAAATGAGATTGGGGGCTGGCCCAAGCATCACTCAGGACCAATAGGAGCGGAGCAGCCAACCGGAGATAAAGCAGATACTGAGTCAGTTTCACCATAAATAGGCCCGCCGGTGAAGGCAGCGGCGGGGAGGGCGGAGTCGCGGATCACTCGGGGGCGAGTTTCGGAAAGACCGGCGCTCGGCCGCTGCTGGAGACCGGAGGGGAGGAAGGAAGCTGATGGAAGGGTAAAGCCCGTGGGGGCGCCGTTGTGAGGCGAGGGGTTAATGATTCCTCTCTGGGTATAGGGGCAGTTAAAGCGGAGGGGACCAGCAGCCTCTGACATTATCACAGATTGTAACTCATATCATGCTCAGGCAGCGAGGGGCATCCCCGGGCAGGTGTTCGCGGCGGGTCACCTTAGGTGATGAGGAGGGGAGTAGGGACCCCCGATCAGACTGGAAAGTTTTTAAGGGTCCCAGCTGGGACTTCTAGAACTATCTGGTAACTACGGGGTTAATACTGAGCTGCGGTTTTCCAATATCCTTCTAGATCTGTCACCGATTACCGAGCGCTTCTAGATCGTTAAGGAGTCAGGAAACCCGTTGTTTTCGTTGTTTTAGAGATAAAATGGTTGCTCTCCAGGCAGCCTCCACACCTGCATACAGTTGCTGGGAACATACATGTGTGTGTGTGTGTGGTACATGTGAGTGGAGTCACCCATCCCGCAGTGTTTGCCACCCTTTGCCCTGCTGGATGGGATTGGTTTTAAATTGATGGCATGACTTTTAGTTCAATTGATGACCTTAATTTTTTTGGTGCAATCACCATGGCAACCAATACGATGTTCTTACTGATTGTAAGAACCTTGCCCTAGGACCGTCTATGGCCCATGGTATCCTGAGATCAAGGGAATGATGGCTTCCCTTTGGAGCTCCAGTCGTTATGGACCATCTAGCCAACCTGTTGTAAAGCAGCTGCGATCCTAGAGGCAGGCAGTGATGCTGTTTAATGGCCGCCATCCTCTTGGTGGTTGTAGATGTGGAGGTCTGTTTCCCGGTGCTCCGTGTGAATTATTTCTCCGGCTTGGTCATGTTTCTGAAGATAGGAGAGACCTTGGATAAGGTGGCACCACCTCCGCCCCATGGCACCGGTCTAGGTCACCCAAGGCAGAGCCCACGCTTTCCTCTGCACAAAAATACTGATTACTACCATCCAACACCTCCCGCCCGGTCCGGTATCTTCTGCACCATCCCATCCTTCAGCCAGGACATCCGTAAAACCGACCGTTTCACTTTACCTTCTTCACTATTCATTATGAAGGGCCTTCCCCAGTGCGGTTCTGCGACAAGACTGCCTGAGGAGGCCCTTCATGATGAATGTTGTAGGGTAAGCTCACCAGGGCTGCTTCATCATTTGTATGAAACGGATACATTTTGGATATGTTTTTTTTTGTTTGTTTTTTGTTTAACGAATGCGTTGAATTCCTGCTTTGTCTTGTGTGCTTATTGGTCATTACCACTTCTAGCAGGAACCCGGGAATCTGAATATAAATCCGAATGGCTTTTTTATGTGGTTTTTTTTTTTTTTTTGGGTTGTGCTTTTTTTTTATATTTGTTTCACATTTTTTCCTTTCAACCACTCCATAAAGGAGATTGGGTCCCCCGAGCAGACATACTTTAACCAGTGCTGCCCACACAAGGACCCCAGCCCATTGACCTTAAACCCCCCAAGTATTTCTAATATACAAATATATATATATATATATAATGACACATCTATTTAAATTAATATTTTTAACAATAAAAAGGGCTGATGCTGCGATCACGCTTGGATGCACCAGGGATGCCCTACTTGTGAGCATGATTATGGCTTCTAGCCGGTTAGACGCGTCTACCCTGTGATAGCGTGTGTACCGTGACTTAACATGGTCTAAGTGTGCAATCTACATGTATGTATAAATGCATATATTGCGTAACTTTACTAAGGGTCATGTGTATTGGCCATCGCAAAATGTGAGTTATTAACATTTGCTGTATTAATGAGAGAAAAGCCTGGATTGCTGTTCTGAGTGGCAGGCACCGTATCCCTTTTGGTTTAGTCCTCCCCTGCGCGTGATGTTTAACGCAGGAGTTAGCGTCTGGGAACGGCGCCAAGCTCTGGAGACGGGGTCTGCCTGGCACCGAGCAGATTTAATGCGCGACTGAGGAATTCCCAGGAAGCGCATAGATGGGGCGGGGGGCAGAGGAAAAAGCGGCTGCTATACCCGGCTCCGGCGGGAACCATTTATTGTTCAGGAGCGCAGCTGGAAGCCGTCCACTTCATACAGGATATTGTTGAATGCAGGGCTGAGCCGTTTCCAACAGAAACATGGATGTCCTCAAACCGGTCGCTGATCCGTCAACAGCTTCGAGAGCGCGAGCCGTGGGGCTAGGAAGGGGTTACGGGGGGGGGGACAAATGTCCCCTTTTTGCTCTGTCCAGAGGAACACGCATGTAAGGAGCCTTGCTTTATGTAAGGAGCCGTGCTGCATGTCAGACTCTGTGGGGCTTGGCGGTAACATATGAAACATGCATCATTAAGTATGCGTGGAGTAGCGCTTTACATATAACCCTGTAGCGTGTGCATACTTCCCTTCTTTAAAGGAAACTAAAACTTCCTGAATACCGTAGCAGGCGGTAATAACTATTAGCAATAATATAAGAAATATAAACATTCTCTACTGCAAAAAATATTTTATGTGCATTTTGCAGAAATTCTTTATTCATGCAAAATTTTCTTAAGGTTTGGTTTTATCGTTAAAGAATAATATTGGAGAGTTTAGAGGAGAGCTACTAACCGGGGAGACGAAGAGAGCGCAGTATGTATGGCTTGGAGGGGAAGATGTGATAGGGGGGGGTCCGAGGATTACGTGTAATGCAAGGAAGCTTTACTTTACTGAGCGGGTGGTAGATAAGTGGAACAGCCTTCCAGCAGACGTGGTAGAGGCTATTTCAGTGAGATCTGTTATTTGCGTACTAATGTTTTGTGGGATAGCAACACAGTTGTCTGTTTTAGCTTTTAGTCGCTTTGCATAGCACTATATTACAGATCAAGGGTCACTAATCTCTGTTCCACCTGGAAAAATCTCTATCTCCATATGCACTCGCCTACTCATCCCTAATGCGTTCTGCTCTAACAGCAGAGGAACTAAGAGCTGCTCTAATGAGTTGTGCGCAGTGCCTACTTTTTAACCCTTTCAGCACATTTTAAACTTTTTTTCTTAACGGTTTGTTCTGAATTTGCAACAATAAGTTGCTAAGGTGATCGACCTGTAGCATACACATTGAATGATTGCAGTTAAGAAGTGTAGGTGCACATTGATGAAGGGGTTTGTACCCCGAAACATCTGCTTCCACCTTGTCCGTCATCGCACTTATTAAACATGTGGATTCACGTGCAACATCCCTGGAGCGCCATCTTCTTTTCTGGTATTAATGATTACAGTTAATGTTTTTAAGTAAAATAGTTGCAATAAAGATTCATTTGGGAGAATGACACTGTGTGTCTGTGTGTACATATGAGCAGGTCTCTATTACTGTCCCATGTCCACGTTTGGAAGCTACACTGATGACTCATTAGAGATGGCTGCGTTCCAGATCAGTCGCCTAGATAGATCCTCCGATAGAAGAGAGGAGGTAAACAAAGTATATTACATGTTTAAGAAGAAAGATTACTTTATCTGCAATTAGCCTGAGCAATAAAGTGGTTACCCACCATCTAATGCTAGGGTAAAATACTTGCCACCAAGCCGAAATGCGATGCTCCAATTTTCCAGCATTGGGCAGAAGCTCTGATCACCACAATGATCGGCTTCAAGAATGTCTTCAGTCTGGTTTCAATCGATGAATACCAGTCTTGCATAGTAATATAATGGTTCTGTGTATCACTTGTGATGTCTGCGATGGAAAAAGTCAGTAGCCAAACTCACCTGTGGGACGACTTAGAAGTCAGTGTGGCTTCCAGCCCAAAGACTCATTGTGTGTCTGTATCCTCCTGCTACTACCTGCTGTTTCTATACTAAAACTTTATCATAATGGAAAGCCATGGGGCTACAAATGAATTGGTCTAGACGTACGAAGTTTATTCTCGGTGGAACGCATCTAGTTTGGGTATCTCTGAAATGTACAAATGCTGACAAAATATGGTTTATTGAATGAAACCCTGCATCTACCATCTGTGGGCCTGCTTGGTGACCGTAGCTGGGAGTTTCTCCGGTAGAACTAAATGGGGTTCACTTGGAATGGAGTAAAATGTGATCTTATGAGACCTTTACTGAAAAAAAAGCTCCCAAATACCATGTAGAGCTATGGAGTGATAACACCTACAATCTCTCTAGGCAACTAAACCCCATGGATGCAACAATAACACAAGAGACAAACTTAAGCAAATTGGCACATATGACATTAAATGTGAAGATTAATTATATGTAAGTGTATCTTGAACTACTTTGTACAGTGAGATTATGTGGTCCATAGAGTATTGAATCAGCATGGGTCTAAGTAGGATGTTTGTATCACCCTATAATTGTTCATTGATTGATTTTTACTATCAATTTATTCCCCCCCCCACACTGTTGCCAAGTGTATGGATGTATATAAAAATGATGCCTGTGCTATCCCGCATTTACTCAGTGTGATAAACATTTTTATTGCAGAAGACTGTTTGAAGGCACCAAAGAACTTGAAGCATGGAGGAATCACAGTATGGACATCCACGCCAATCCCTCCTTGATGCCATTCATCGCTTTAACGCTGCAACGACCATAATGGATGAGACAATCATGGTGCCTAGCATGCTCCAGGACATGACTCCAGATAGGCAGGGCCATGGAGACCATTCCAAGTCTACAGATGTTGTTGAGCAGAAAAACCTGTATGACTCTTACCTTTTGTTGAAATCTCTAAGGCATGACATGAAGTGGGGAATTAACCAAGAAAACAATTCCATACAAGAACACCGTGCTGAAAATGAAGAAGCGACTGAGGATGAGACGAGTGATTTAGTAGAACAATTTCAGCATCACTTAAGAGGTCTTCTATCTGTCCTCACTAAACTTACCAAAAAGGCCAATCTTCTGACCAACTGCTACAAGAAGGAGATTGAAGTCAGCTCTCCAAGTAACAGACATTATTCTAGAAGCATTTCAAACTAAGGGATGTCGTTTTTTTTCCCTCCCATCTTTGCAGCCTATTTTGCATGGATGCCAATGCATTTTTTTGCACATGAATGCTCGCACCAGGAAACGCAAAGTAAAATGACTAACTTATCAGACATTTCTATTGAGGTCCCTGGTGTGTATTGGGACTAGCGCTTAGCCCTGCCTGCACCTCTTCTAGCTCTTCCCAATTCTAGATCCGACACACCTGACCTTGACTCTTGTTTTTCCACCATGGCTCTATTCCTTCCCTCCCCCAGTTACGCTCAAGCCTGCGTTTTCCTTCTGGGATCTGTTGCTAAGACGTGCCAAGGTGTATCATGGCCAGCAGAAGGTTTATTCCATTTCAGGAAGCTTAATTTGCAATTAAAACTGTATGCGGACAATTCTTTTATATAATTATATATAATCCCACCTCAGGTCACATACATCAGCAGGAAAATAGTCTTATTTCAAGAAAACAGAACTGTGAACATCCTATATTAGGCTACAAGCTCGAATTAAAAATACTGGGGTGAGGATGACTTTCATTTTGTTGTCAAATAGTGGAATCGATCAAGTTGTCCGCAATCTAAGAAAACAATTGGGTTATGTATGAAGAAGGTAATTCTGGTACACTGTTCTTATCACCCAAATGACCAATGGAGTTGAATAACCAGCAAAAACATACCAGTATGGTAACAATATCCCTTTTTGTAACAGAACAGTTTTTCATACATAACTAACTAAAGTTGTAAAATGCGGTAATGCATCATGCATTTCTGGACTACGGAAGTGGACAATGTTTGAGGAACTCGAAGGATGTTGGCCTTGGTGTGGGCAATGGACTTGGTCTTGACCATAATGACTCCCCATGCTCTTCGGATTTTTGACCATGCTGCACCAATTGGAGTATGAAGCGGAGAATCTTGGACAAACTTGTTCATTATTTTTTATTTTTATAGGGAATTCTGCAAGTCAGAATTAAAGGGAAACACCGCCAGATGACCAATGACTTCCGATCAGTGTCTGAGATACTCTGCCATATGGTTGGGTAATGAAGCATTCCTTATCCGTTTTTATTTTGTCTGTCATGTGATCAGGTCGGGTAGTCAGGTTTTCCAAATCCTATTCTGGTATAACATAAACCTCACCAAGTTTTATTACCCATTAAAACTGGAGGTCTTTACTTGTTCTCAGTGCTGCGTGTAAAATGTCGGACTTTTTCTGGAGTGGAATAACTTGGTACAGAATGTAAATATACGGCGATCAGACTCCACCTAGCAACAGATGTTTCCAAGTAGCTATGGTGATATGTTTGTCTGGAGGAAGCCAATAAAATCTGACTTTTCCTGGCTGCTCTCGTCTTATTGGCTGGGCGAGCCAGCCCGTATCCTTATCAGTTATAACCACTCAAGCTGTAACTTTTAGTTTTTTTTCACTTGTTTACACTATATTATATGCTGCTTCAATAACCGCTAATAACCTTGGAAACAAGCTTGTACGATAAGTTTTTTTTTTTTTTATTTATGTTTTTTATTTTATTTTTAAGCCATGCAATTCAATTACCCACACTTGATCAATGCCAACATTTTAACTTTTATTCCTTTATGTTTAGTGTTGTGGAATGGGCTTAGGCCATAAGAAAGCATGTAGTGTTTCACGCGCTCCGCTGCAGCCTTCCTCATGCCATCTTTTTTTCCAGTATTTGCTTTTCCCTTTCACCAAACCCAGTCTTTTAATCCTCTTTGTCCACCATCTCCATCAGAAGTCAAAGTTGGGATGACTGAATATGAAGCATCGTCACATGATAGCCCAGATTTTAATATATTGCCCCTTATATGTAATTAGTAAATAAATATGGCTGACAATTTGCTCTTGAAATTGTCCATTAGCAATGGGCTTGTATATGGTCATAACCGTTCCAATGACTTATGTAGTAATAATGGCTTTACCAGGGATTACGCATATCAAATGTGTCATGCTGGACGTCAATTACTTTGATGAAGCATGCATTTCCCAAATCTGAATATGATTTAAGGGAAAATTACACTGGTATAAAGGAGTTCCGATTCCCACTCAGTGTGCTAAGGCATTGGATGGGGGTCATCAAAAGCAGAGTCCTGGAAGGAACAAGTATGAGTTAAAAATGTGAGAAGATGCTCATCGGAGTTGGTTCTTCTTAATGTATAGTGATGTCCATGAGATGAAAGTGGAGCTTTCCAGCGAACTCACTGCTAAGTTCCTCGCACAATTACCCCAAGTATGTGTCTGTCTTCACTGTCTTTTGCAGTGAATGAGAGGTTACTGGGACTCTTGTAAAACATGAGGAAGACCCATGGAATTGACAGGTTTAGTCATCTCTCCCATGCTTAAGGTGGTCTGCCCTAACATGTTTAAACCTTTATCCACCCACCCCAAATGCCATTTCACACCTGAAAATAAAACTCCTTTGTTCGAACACGTTTAAAATCCTGTATCAACCTGGACTAGATTGAATGCAGGCCATTTCTTTACCACGTAGGAAGGTCATGAAGTCTCTTTTTAGTACCAATTAATGTGCCAATCGTGACACAGGGAAGCACCACAAGGTGTAATTGAAGTATCGCCCCAAGCTGGGACGCATGCCACTGAGTGGCAAGACTTTGTAGTTCAATGTGTTGTTCCTCAAGGGGTTAAATCCTGATGGCTACAAAGTGCAAACAAGAGTAATCTTGAGCTTAATGACGCCTAAAACACCTACCAGCCAGAATCTAAAATGTTCTTTGCCAAATTATAGGACGGTAAATCATTAACTGACTACTCGTAGCCAAACAGGCAAGGGGGTACCGGCTACATCTGTTACAGGATGTAGACTCCGTGCCTTACAAACATGTTGACGATCATAGTTTCATTTCTGCATTGGCTGTCCGTACGTAACATTTGTTTGGTGCTATGTTATGTTATTAAAAATGTAATCGTGATAAGTGGGGACATCAGATGAAAGCTTCGACGTGGACCTTTTGTTTGGGCTCCATGCTTTAATCCCAAGCATTGTGTCAGATTATGACTTGTCACCAATAGACCCCATAGAACCTTCGCCAGGCTAATGCCAGTAAATTTAGAATGTGTGGCCACTAGTAAGCCGGAGTTGTGTTCGGCCCAGCCTGTCTCCCTCAAGCGAAGGAAACGGGGCAGGGAAACCAATGTCACTTCTGACCAATGTCTTTAAAAGGCAAAGAAAACATTTAAGGCGACACTCAGTTACGATATGCATTAAAGGGATTGTTAAGGTTCCCTATACCCGCGCTATAGAAGAATGCATAATAAAGGATTCCTTGGGTTCAGGACATGAAAAATAAAAAATTAAAGCACTTTCTTGATGAAGTTGCCCTTCTCCTCTATGGTCCGACTGTTCTTATCACCTGAAGAAGCCAATCATGGTCGGAAATGCAGCCCCATTGAAAATAATATGAGTTTTTGCCACACATGCACAAGGGGGCCTGAGCACAGCTCCTGCACAGCGTTTATCTGGGGGGGGGTGATATGTACATGGGGTGTTGATTTAAAGAGACCACAAAGATATTGTGCCCTTGCTTTACCACTCAGTGTCAGACTGGCAAATGACAGGGTAGCCCTGCAACTTTGAGGCCAGTGGCCGCCTGAAAACATTGGTCTGGCTGAGGGCTGGATATGCGCAGCTCACCCAACAGCCTATTGGTTGTTTGCCCGGTGTGCCAGAATGCCTTGCAAAGCCTTACTAGTGAGGTTCTAAAATTAAAGTACTCAAAGAGCTATTGGTAAACCTCTGCACCCTAATCACATCTCTCACGTCGTCTAAAAGAGAACTGTCTCTCCATGGCCATTTGAAATGTTGGAAGGCAAGACTTTGTATAAAGGGCGGCACGACTAATACCGTATTTTCCAACAATCGACTTTGAGGCCGTGGTAATAATCTATCCGGCTTAATTGAGTTTATTGAAAGACAGAACATTCATTTTATGTGCAGAAATAGACATTGACAACTTTACAAAGTATGAGTTTGAATCTGTGTGACTGTTATAGTCAACAACACCCATGATGATCACCCGACAACAAAGACTTTTGAGTTAATTATCTTGCTATCCTATTTTTCATTATCTTCTAGTCTCCTAATGTGCAATGCATTCAGATGTTGTAACTTGACTTTTTTTATACCCGACTCATCAGCAGCATTCTTGGGTCTGCAGGAGAGCAGATGTGTAGCGCTCACGCTCCTCAAATCTCATGGGGCTCCTGCAAGTCTGTGAAAACTGCAACGCATATAAAAATAGGAACCAATAGTGCAGAAATACAGCAATTTATCCTTTTATAGCAGTAGAGGTGGGCAGGAATGTTTGTGGCTAGCGCCACCTACTGGTCAATTCATCTGAGTCATTTACTCAATGCAAGCCTTTAAATGATCATAAAACTGCTTTCAGAGGGTACAGAGCTTTACAATATTAACATTAATAGACTTCCGAGCCATTTTTCTTTCCAGTAACAGCGAACCAAGGGAGGGCTGGCAACGTTCAGCCTTGGGGCAAACCCAGGCAATTGGCCCGGCAATGTAGTGGTCAAAAGCACAGGCGAGCAGCACACAATGCACAATATCCAGCCCTGTTCACAAAATAATGCTTCTTTATGGCTTACATTATGTCATATTGACCACACAGACATTCTGAATCCCCAGAATCAGATCCAAAGACATCTTTAATCTTTCAAATACTGCTTCTCCCACAGCTGGAGAAAATGCTGTTCCCTCCCCTCCACCCAATGTGTGCCGCAGGACCAGCCGCTGAGCAGTGCAGATGGAGGTCCGTGCATCCCTAGTACAGACCTCTCCACTACCCAATCCTCTTCAATGCTCTGTGCGCCACCTGAAGTCGAGCTCATGGGTATGATGTCTTGTCACTGTGCTTTACAACAGGTGGCGCACAGAGTAATCTCAGCGGAAAGGCATACTTGACTTGCTCTGTTGCAGACTTCTTGATACATTGTTTGTGGCTTTTGAGGGGGCCCATTGGACAGCAGCTGTGGGCATCTGCATCAAGGCATATGCCGCTTGTGTCACACATTGAAAACGCTCCAAACAGCAGTAGAAAAAATGGAGTCGGAAGGGACCCCAGCAATCATATACACTTGAATCTCAGCCCAGTTATTTTCCATACTCTAGTTGTGTTTGGCTGAACAGACAGTATCCCCATGATCAGCTCCGACTCGTGGAATGCTGCAGGCACCCATTGATTTTAATGGAAGCAATTCTTGCCACTAATTGGTTGCTCCAAGTCAATGGTGCAGCGCTCCATTTTTTCGTGGTTGTGGTTCCTCTTGTAGGAGTGGGACCAAGAAGATCTGGCCCTACCGCATGCTATCTGGGGAGTGCTCATTCTTCACAGTGAGGAAAATAAGGGGAACTTTGGCTTCCTTGTGCAGAGTTCTGTTCTGGACAGCCCTTGTGGGTGGAATTAAACTGATGCGCTAATTTTTCCTCCGTAAGTGAGCTAAAATTTGTCTATTAAGACACCGTCTGTTAAATGTCATATTTTCTCCCTTTGGGGTGCTCTGTGAGTGTAAGTTTGGGTCTAGCATTACGCTCTAATTGGAGCTCATTCACAACAATTTAGGCTGTGTGTGTCTTAGGCATACAAACTTAACAAGCAATGTTAACTGTACACAGCTAGTGTAATGCACTGTGCATAGGCAGTAGACCCAAATTTGACGGGACAGGACCAAAAAAAAAAGTGACTGTCCTGGTAAATTCAGGAGCGTTGGGAAGTATGGATATGCTGTCCCTTCTCTGGCCTGCAGGAGAGCCAGATCTTCTTGGTGCTTCCCCACAATGTGAGGGGCCACAGGGAACCTTGTCTGAGGGAGAGGGCCACCCAAAGGGGCTACAATGCTTCCCTTGCAAAAAAATTCTGCCCTCTTTCTAATATTATAAAGAAAACCTTCACTCTAAAAATACACGAACGCAGTGAAAAAACAATGCCAGTGTAAAGACATAAAACCATAAATAAGGTCTCTGCTTTATTACAGGAAGCTCGGGGTCTGGGGCCACCTCTAGAACCCCAGGGCAGCTTGCGGTGAACAAATCTATTCCTCACTTGTAAATGCGCACAAAAATAGCCTAAGCGAGGCAGCGTTAAATGCCGTGTTCTGCGGTGGCAGAAAAAAATACAAAACCACCAATATTTCTACCTTAATGGATTTTTGTGTTCAATTACCCTAGTACATGTTTGGATCAACACAAACACACACAAAAAAAGCTGAATAATAAAAAAAGGTGGTTAATACAATGTAATTCCACTTAGATTTTTTTATTTATTTATTTTTACAATTGAACGTTTTTGTGGTTGATATTAAAAGGAAGAAACAATCCTGCGCTAGTATTATAATAATAATAAAAAAAAGTGGTTCCACTGGGGCTCGAACCCAGGACCTTCTGCGTGTAAAGCAGACGTGATAACCGCTACACTATGGAACCTGCTGGTCAACGCCTTCGCTATCTCGGTATCCAACGTTCTCCTTTCGTTTCTCTTTCGTTCCGCTTTCGTTTCGCTTTCGCCCATCACACTTTCTATATGTACATAATATGCCTGCAATAAATGAATTCCAATAAAATGAGTTTGTGGTCAATGTTCTTCCGTGAGAAGAGATTACCGTTTACATAATTTTTGGATATGTAAAACGGATTTAATGCAGTATTCGGGGGAAAAAGTATAATAGTGAATAATAACAGAATGCAGGTAAAAATAATGATATAGAATAAAAACAGAAACATTCACTTTTTTAAAACCTTTTGTGTTGCATCCACAGTAGTGCATCAAATTACTGGTGGTCTGCTTTAAATGATGGGGGCATCGCATTTACTCTGTGTTACTGGGAAAGCCCCGCCCACTGTATAGAATAAATTAACAAGGTTCTAGAAGGGCTGTTCTATTGTAGGTTTTACCATAACAGGTCCCTGTACAGAGGACTGACTTTTTACCTTGGGGCAATGTCCTCCTATAGTTGCTGGAATTTTATTTTTTATTATTTATTGTTTTATTATTATTATTTTTAAGTATACCAGAATTTCATAAGCTTTGTCTCTTTTATGTAAATGGTATTCAAAAACATCAGACTCCAAACAGGAGCATCTAAAAAACTAAAAATAACAGTAACTGGTTAAATAAGTTACATTCCAAAGAGTCTTTCCAGGAGCAAAGATCTCTGTTTCCACCTAAAAAAAACCCCCAAAAACGAATCCTTCCAGATTTTACACTTTGTGCTTGCTGTATGTTAGGGGCAAATGATACTGAAAGTCTCAGGGACTGAGAAATCACGTGCGTCTCATGAGATATTGTGCCCTGATTTAATTGTATTATCTGAACATACTATTATTTATTTGAAATTATTATTTATTGCTTTCTATCACCCTGCATGAACACTGGTGACAATTAAAGCCATATTTACTATCTGTTATTGAATTACTGATGTTACAATTCTTTTGCTGGATGTCCTTAATAGGTCCTCCAACGAAAAGGGTTAATACTTAATTATTGTCTGCTTGTTTGCCAGGTCCCCAGATAATTGGGATTGCTTCATATTTAAAATCTGCGAATAGTTCAAGGAAAAGGATCTCTGCTAAAGAAAAAAAAAATGAAAAATACTATTCATACAGAAGAGGACATTTACAAATGCCTGCCCCAGCACCTTAACCTGTCTCACAGACAGACAGGGTTCTAGTGTTCTACTGGTCTGCATTTCATTCCGAAACTCTGCTGGGTTTTTACAAGAAAGGCCCTTTTTTGCTGAGAAAAACTTCTTCCCCAAAGTGTTCCCACAATGTTGGAAGCATAGGATTGTCCAAACAGTCTTGGTATGTCCCCTTCAGCATTTTTGGACAATGCTCTGCTGTCAACTTTGTGGGAACAGTTTGTTGAAAACCCTTTTCTATTCCGGCATGGCTGTACCCCAGAGCACAAAGCAAGCTCCATAAAGACATCGTTGGACGGGTTTGGTGTGGAAGAACTTGACCAACCGAACAGAGCCCTGACCCCAACCCCATCGAACATATTTGGGATGAACTGGAACAGAGATTGCGAGCCAGGCCTTCTCAACCAACATCAGTGTCTGACCTCACAAATGCTCTACTGGATGAATGGGCAAAAATTCCCACATAAACACCCCAAAATCATGTGGAAATCGTTCCCAGAAGAGTGGAAGCTGTTATAGCTGCAAAGGGGGGACCAACTACATATTAATGTCTATAATGTGTATGAATAGTATTTTTCATTTTTTTTTTCTTTAGCAGAGATCCTTTTCCTTGAACTATTCGCAGATTTTAAATATGAATATATATATATCCTGGGATAGCCATGTTAGTCCAGTAGTCTAAGTTGGCTAAAGGCAAGTACTGCAATACTCTTCACTTCTTTAGGTGGACATAATGAAGTTGCAAATCAAGGTAAAGTAAGTGTAAAGTCAAAAGGGACGCGGAGCCGAGAAGTTCCCAGGTATGCTTATAACTAAAATGTGATGCCAAATCACAGGAGTGGTTGTTCTGCCTACATAACTATTTTACACCTGCATGAAACAGATTGCCAAAGACGGCTAAGGAGGAGGCAATTCATCTGGCTGAGCTCTTCCTCACGGTTCTCCTCTCCTGATGAACCAGGGCAGAGGAAAGCATTGGGCTTGAAACCACACCATCCTGGCCAGTTCTAATCTTTAATATTGGAAAACATACTTTGTTTTTCTTTCTAAAGCATCCAAGCGCATCCCGCTGTTACCTCTTATTGTGGATGGTTAGAACGGCAATCTCTCGCTCCCCACACTCACTGTTGTTACTTTAGAACCAACTTTGGGAAACTAGAGAAAATGTCGTCTTTGCATTTTTCATTTCGGCCCCAACATAATTGATTTGTATGTTACCGTCCCTCACGTGTATAACGCGCTGCACATCCCTTTGGGTGTTAAAGTCACTAGTTAGGGCACACAATCTTATCCGCTCGGTGGCCTCTGACAGCAGCAGCTCCCGCACTACGGACCACTTGTGGTTTTTGCTCATGCCAAACAACCCAATCTAACGCTCTCAATCATACATGTGTATATGTGCCGTTTGCCAGCTCTCAGCCATCGCTAGGGTTGCCAGATCTTCCATTTAGTACCAGAGGCATGTGACCTGTGTGCGCTGCTGGCCAAGAAAAAATGCCATCCAGCAATATGAAGCATTGATTCCCGGCCCAGAAAAAGGGGACTTAATTAATTAATCACACAGTGCAGCTCATCTGGCCAACCTGCCTCTTCATCTCAGTATCTAAAAGGATGAGCTGCGACAATCATTTTCAGTTTCACACGTTTTCGCACTTTGCAGAATACCCAGGTTTCGGGGGCAATTTGTGTCAAATTGTTGCACATTTAAATGCATGAGCACACACATGGCTCAAGAAGGACCAAAGACCCGAGCTGGCAGGGGGCACCACCAGGATAATATTTCCGTTACCAAATTAGCGCATGAAGGTCAGGCCAGGGACACGAGCGACACACGGCCAGCCCCATTTAATGATCTCTGCCTTGCAAAAAGCCAAATGGTGTCTCAACGTCTGCCTTTCTATGATTTACCGGCTCTGGAATTAAAATGCTTTCACATCCAGCAGAAGGGTTCTGGAGAGGCATAGTCATAGTAAGGCCAGGGGATAGGAGATTGGAGAGATTGTAGACAGAGATACTGCTAAGCCATCCTTTTTACCTCCAGTAACTCAGTGGAAACCATAGTGCTCTAGACACTGTACACTGGTGGGGAAACCAGTCCTGTTTATGCCTGTACTGCAATAAAACACAAATGGTGTGGAACCGCTCTGGGGTTTAGGTCGGGGTAAGTCCAACCTGAACAGAAGTCATGGCATGTAGGGTCTCTGCTAAATCATACACTTACTAAAGTTTTTACCCATTGAACGGGGGTCTTTGTCAGGATTCCATACAAAAAAGGTGTAGGATTCAGTGTTCATAACCCAAAGAGTCATAATGTTCGGATTTCTTTATCTCTTAAATAACATGTTGGTCATTTTAGGCCAATTTTTCTCCAACCGCACCGTGGGCTAAAAATATTTGGAATAAAATGAGTTAAGTTAAATAAATAGATGTCAACGCCTTATTCGACTATTTTAAACTGTGTAAAGTCAGCTGACTCAATGTCCAGTGACTCCTGCTGAGACCGATCGAATTTTTAAGAGGCATAATACATTTACTCTCCAGAATTTTGGTTTTGACATAAAATTGAGCTGCAGGGAAATACATTAACTACAGAATGAAAATCAATGTCCACCCCCAAAATATAAAATTGAAAAAAAATATTAATAAATATAAGTAGTCCTATTCGCATCAGATGGCAGTGGTTTGTAAAATGGCTGCTGGATGCACGGGATCATGTGTATATATAATCTTGTGCACCAGTGCAACCTAGTGGTTATTGGGTGCATTGCATCCTTCATTGACCGCACGTTTCCGCTGCAGAGGGATATGGGTTTTATTACCCTGCTCATAGGGAGGGGGAATGAGGGTGAGCATCACGCCCTACCTGGGTTATAATTTGTTTTGAGGACTCCATTTTATTTGTTTTCAATTATTTTTATTTTTAAAAGTCCAGCTTGCATTTACAACTTGTGGATCAATGAATCTGCGACTTGCTCCCATTTTTTCAACACCAACTTCACTTCTGCATAGTTTCTGTGCAGATACGGCACGGCCTTTAGTGATTCTGTGGTTGTACTTTTTTTCCAGCATGTGTGAGTGTCGCAAAATTGCATTTTTGACCACCACATGCACTTGCAGTTTAATTATTGAGCCCATTGTGTTCATTGTATGGGCAGTACATTATGTGCAGTCCTGTAACAAGGGTGCTGAACTTCATATCACAAACAGGCCAGGAGTTATGGATACGCCATGTTGAGCACAGGTAGCCCAAGCCAAATGGAGGAAATCACATGTTTTCATGTAATGATATACAGAATTCCTGTTCTATTTGTGTCCAAATACACAATACACTTCTCCTACACCATCTCTAGAATAAGATAGACTTGGGTAACAAAGTGAGTAACACATTGTTTTCAAACGAAAGAGCTCAGCAAGGACTTTAGCCGCTTTTTAAATCTAAATTAATGTCTAAACGCCCACTTTCCTTCAAAGTAAAATACACTGTCTAATATAATAAATTGATAAACAGTGATATCCCGTAGAGGCAGTCTTACTGGCATTTTGGTGCAATTAGCCTTTTAGGCTGAAAGACATTTCGATGTAATACATACCGGGCATTGTGGCAAATGTCAGGTAATCTAAATGACACAGAACCTGTCGATGGATGCATACCGTGTCGATTTGGCAGCTCAGATAGTAAATTTTCCTTTAATTTGGTGAATTCCAGTACACTTAAGTTTTGCAATGAGCATAAACAAGAGTCAGGGTCAGACTTTAAGTAAGGTTGCAATATATTTGTCCCGACTCGTATTTAGTCCGGGATAATTGAATGTGAGTTTTTCTAGAGCTACAGCTGAAAAGGCAGTTTAAAGTTAAAACATTCTTCATGCTCTCACTCAGGGTCGCTCGGTACCCTCAAGTAAAACAGTTTATACCCCGAATGTTGTTCATGATAGTTTATGATTGTTTTTGACATATTATCATCCCATCCACCGTGTCCGCTGTAGCGCGGCCTTTATTATCTAGTGGTACATATCGGTAAGGCCACAGCAGATAACGAACATCTCCCATCCTGCAATCGTCCATAGCAGAGAGTGTTAATGCCGAACATTACTACGGCTTCCGTTGATAATGCGACACTGCGTTGAACGCCAGCTCCGGCCCCGAGCAATGCTAGCTTCCACGATAAGGTCACCGGAACTCTCTCTTAATGACAGCCCCTTATAAAAAATGTATGTCGTATGGTTGCAAGGTAGCGAAGGTACCCAACGGAGCATGCATTTTTCATCTCCTTTGACGCTGATTCACCTTAACCCTTCGAGTGTTTTGGGAAACGCTTCATTGTCAGATGCCAGAGTGGTGCAACAGCGAATTCTACTTGCCTCAGCTTTTTGTTTTTCTCCCCCCAGTGTTTACAGACAGTAGCGATCACTGCTGGTATAGGGAAGCAGGAACGAACGCTCACGCCGTGCTTGCAATCGCTCTGGAAGCATTTGCAAACAGCACTGGATGAGTGCAATAGGACTGAATGCCTCCCCTCCCCCCACAAAATCCTGGGTAAGCAGAAGGAATTAATACTGTACGCAGGACGATGTTAGGAGGGGGGCTTAAGGCGTAAAAAATTAAAGGGGGCCCTGAACGCCTCTAAGTTAAATACCGAGAGAAAATAAAGAATAACAATTAACTCTCTGAGTACCAAATGGAAAAGGAATACGCAAAAAGTAGCAGCCTGGACATACCACGAGAGTCTTTATCAAACCAAACATAGCTAAAGGCAAAGGGTATACCAAACAAATGATTAAGAAAGAGCCTTAAAGGAACAGTCATCTTATTTTATTTATTTCATAAATTACCGAGGGCCAAACTGCCCTACAACGGTAGAAAGCACAGCGTTCCGGTTTATCGCAGGCTTTGTGCGCTGCGTCGCTCCTATAACGCTGCAGGATACTGTGGGGCTTTTAAAATAGATGACGAGGAATGATGCAAATCGAATTAAATGCTAAAGAAAAATCACAATGCACTCAGCAAACCGTAGTATAATAAGTTTGGAATGATTGGATAAATAGCACATAATTATAATTGTTTAATTCAGAGGGGGAGACATGAAATTGCAGAGGCCATAATCTAAAACTAGATGATCAGAGGCTTAGATGCAGGCCTGGACTGGCCATCTGGCACATCGGGCTAATGCCCGGTTCATCGACTCATCCAGCTCGGCGGTAGATCAGGTACTGGATGTGCCCGTAGATACATCAGCTGGCCGTGCTCACGTCGTCAGGGGGTTGCTGGCATTAAAGTGCCAGCCCGGGCCCTGAATGCCATCGGATTCTGTGATTCCTATGCAATATCGTTTGTCTCGTTGCGAGAAAGGGTTAAATGGGCAAGCGCCAAGCTAACTGCTAAATATAATCCTTTAGCCAGCAGCACTGAAAAGAAAAGGGCTTCAAAACTAGGTTATTTCACTAGAGTCAAAAAGCTACAAACGCTGCTAATGGTGTGTAGGCAGAGATTACTCTCAGGCACCTTTTCCCCCGGTTTTAGACGGGTCTGTTTTTTTTTTGTC
>VKOC01000008.1:9935756-9975924 GCA_009364415.1 Spea multiplicata | reverse complement strand
ACATGTTGGGGTGTTGTGTTAATCGCTGCCCTTGCATGTTGGGGTGTTGCATTAATAGCTGCCCCCACATGTTGGGGTGTTGTGCTAATGGCTGCGTTCCCATGTTGGGGTGTTGTGTTAATAGCTGCCCTTGCATGTTGGGGTGTTGCGTTAATAGCTGCCCTCACATGTTGGGGTGTTGTGTTTTTGGCTGCCCTTGCATGTTGGGGTGTTGTGTTTTTGGCTGCCCTTGCATGTTAGGGTGCTTTATTTACAAAGGGTGTTCCTGGCATTATGGTATTTGTGGGTTATTATTAATAGATTCAGATGGTGGGGGGGGGGTATTGGCAATTATTATTACATTAGGTGGGCAGTTTGCGACTCCTCTGCTTTTTGTAGACTACATCTCCCAGCATCCTCAAACAGAGCCCAGCTGGCTGAGGACGCTGGGAGTGGTAGCTCATTTTACAGCTGGAGGGTGCCCATTGCTGTAAGGTATGTGCGGAGGCAGGAAGGGCTCGGCTCGCCCCCGACCATGTTTATTTCAATGCAGGCAAAACCCACAGGGCCGATGCCAGAGCGTGAGTGTGAGAAGGGATCGGGCTCCGTCTGATCGCTAAGCTTCCCCCGGCATAAATTCTGCGTGGAAGGAACACGTCACGGCCCGGGTTTCCGTGTCTGCGATCGCAGGGAACACCCTCGGACAAGTTGCAGTCGTTTAGGTGGGTCGGACGCCCCCTCCTCCTTTCGGTGTGTTTTCGGGGTACCGAGGTATGTATTTGGGATCCCCCCCAACCAAAGTCATCCGGGAGCCATTTTATTAGGCTCAGGGTGCAGGGTGGCATCGGCGTGCTGCGTCTGCGCTGCGATCTACCGCTGTATTTACGAAGCTCCCGCACCGAGGTGGCGACGAGCTGCGCACCGGGGGATTATTCGGGAGAACTTTGCGAGCACGTAAACAGATTAAAAGCCTCCATTTGCTGTACCTAAGGTAGGGGTGTTAGCAAACCGGGTCCCCCTCACCAAATTCAGGGGGGGGGGTCACGTCTGGGGAAACGGGGGGTCCTCTCACCTGGGGTCCCCCGGCACAGCCCCATATGTAAATGAATGCTGACTGGGGAGCGGGTCATACATGTTACAGGGGATGTGCGGAGGGGAACACGGTGTGATTCGCGGGGATCGGGGTGTACGATGTGTCAGGCCGTAACGCTGTTAATTGTTGCCGCTTGGCTGCGTGTCGGTCGTGTTGTTGGGGTGATTGTTGTGTGATTGCGCTTTTGTGGCATTTTTCTGCGTGTGTACTTTGCACATTGTATAGTTTGACTGAGTACCTTGTCCTGCAGGTTGTGTGCTTTATTTAGTAAAGTTTGGGTGTGCGTTGTGTAGGTCCCTGCAGTTGGTTTATTTATTGTAGTGTTGTGTTCCCGTGTAGTTGGGGTATTTGTTGTATGCCCCCACTTTCCGTATTGTGTACTTGGGGGGGTTCCCCACTTTTCAGGTGGGGTTATTGGGGTATTTGAGGAATACCCGGTACTCGGGCTGTGCTGCTCGTTGTCTGCCCACTCTGTGCGTGTTGTGTAGTTGTGCTAAGCGTTGTGTGTCACAGAGATGCCCTGTCCTTCTCCTCCCTCCCTGTGTCTCCCTGGGATGGATGTGTGTGCGCTGTTTTTTTTTTTCTTTCTATCCTCTCCCCCGGCCGTCCGCGGCGCACGCCGGGACTTGTAGTTTCCCACCGGTCTGCTGCCCATTGGCAGTAGTGGTGGGCGGTGCGGTGCCTGGACTACACTTCCCGTCACGCCCCGCGCGGCCTGGCTCGCTGCTCTCGCTCGCTGGCTGCCAGTGTCTCCGCCGAAGCTTCTTCTTCTTGGTACGGGCTCACGGACACCAGCCGGCTAGCCTCTCACCCGAGACACCCGCCGGCCGCCCATTGGCCCTCGCCCTTGGAGTGGAATTTTGGAACAGGTGCGTCTTTTAACGACCTCTCCCTCCCCATTTACCCTTCGCCCCCTCCTCCTCCCCCCCGTGTGTCCCCGACGCTCCGGACATTTAAACCCCCCACCGGGCTCAAATCGGCCGCCTTCTCACCCGATCTTGAGCAGCACATCCCAATCCCATCACGGGATCGTGGCTGAACAGAGTGCAGGGTATCGCACCCTCACCTACTCTTAACACCCGATGGGGCAAATCGGGTCACTTCGGGTGAATGTCTCGTTACTAATTTCGGGTGTGAGGGGTTCCGCAGCCATGGTAACAACTGGATGTGAGGGAGCCCAGCTCGAAGGTCCCGGGTTAGCACCCGTTTCTCTACAACTCCGCACTTACCTGTCTGGACCGGAGTGCGGTGCGTACGCTCGCGGGTGGGAGTGTTTACCCCCAAATGTTTTGGGGGGTGTTGCGAATCGCCCTTATCTTGTAGGCAGCGGGTGTTCGCCCGGGACTGGGGCCAGTGACAGGAGTTGTTTGCGCCGGCCGGTTTACGGGTTTGAGTGATCGGGGTCACGCAACTCCCGGAGTGCCCCTGGGGCCTGGGCAGGGGATGACAGGTTTACCCCATGTGTCCCTCCCCCCCATCCAACACCTCGTTTGGGGCCCCCGCGTGTATCGGGTCACCAGTGCCGTGTGTGGAGGGGTGTGGGTGGGAAGGCAGCTCGTGGCTCGGGTTGTCGCGATATTCAGCACCACAGCCTGCGGGAGCGATCGTGACATACGCTGCGCGAAGTACAGTAAATACTCCCACTCCGGCGATGCGCACGCCAATAGCACACTACATGCATGAGCGGCGCTTCCACACATGCGAACACGTCATGCGCTGCATGATCTCCGTACATCCCGGGCTGACCCGTGCAGCCCCTCCAGTCTGCCCGCTGCATCTGCTGTATAGACTCAGTCCTCGGTCCTGTCTGAGATTCAGGAGAGCCTCATGCCTACCCCATTCATGTTTAACCCCCCCCCCGTGATTAGCCTCTACCACTTCAGCTGGGAGGCTCTTCCATTCATCTACCACCCTTTTCATGAAGTAAAACTTCCTTACATTACATTTAAGCCTCTCACCCTCTATCTTTAGATTATTGCCTCTTGTTTCACCTCCTTTGAAATACCCCCCCCCCTCCTTTGTTAAATATATTTAAATGTTTTCTATCCCATACACTGTGATCTGAGGAAGGGATATATTGTTGGTTTGTATAAAATGAAGCAATCAGAATATTTAAATACATTTTGGGGCAGATCGCATGTATTTTGGCATTGTCTGCTTCTATATTGGTGCGGCTGAAGGACAAGAACAAAGGTGATAGAGTCATTTTTGGGGGTTCAATAATATTTCTGTTTGCTTATAGAGATTTATCGTTTGCCCCGTCTGTAGTTTTGGGCTTATGGGATTGTCGCGTTTTTATCACCCACCCAGCCGTCCATCCCGCCGTCCACCCAGCCGTCCACCCAGCCGTCCATCCCGCCGTCCACCCAGCCGTCCATCCCGCCGTCCATCCTTGTTTTGTGAAGTCCCCTTGCATTTCATTTAAATGGAGCAGTGAACGTTCCTTCATCTGACGCCTCGTTGAACGTTTCCGCTTACGTTTTTCCGAGTTCAGACCCAATAAAATCACTAAAGTACCCGAGAAAAAATATGAGTTCTTCCAAAACTTCAAAAGCCCACTTACAGCAGAGCTACAAAGTAAGGCGCCTTGACTTAACGTCAGAACTCCTCGCTCTGTATATCCCTCAACTCCCTACTACTTAGTCCAAGGCCGTAACCTACACGGGGCAAGTGGGGCATCTGCCACAGCAAGGCAAGGGGCACACTATGGCTGAATGTGGGCAATCTCCTTGATCCTCCATGTGCTTCTTTCCGCTTCTGCAACGTCGGCCCCGGCTCGACCTCTGACCTTGCTCCAGAAGCCACGATCCATAGTTACGGCTTTGCCGTAGACTGTAAGCTCTGCGGTGCGGGGTCCCCCCTTTTCCAACGTATGTGTACCTATTGTACCCCGATTGTTATGTCTGCGCTTGTTATGTCTACCTGTAAAGCAATAACCTATAACTGGGTCATACCACCTGTGAGAGGCACAGGGTGCGATCATTTAATACCGTAAATGAATTTTAAGGTATAATAAGATGAGTGATAATGTGCGCTTAGTAACAATATGGTACCTGCTTCGGAACAGGTGAGGATGAGACACAAAACTCTCTTGAATTTAGGCTATCACTCCCTCAGACCTTGGGACGGACAGTAATCGGGTCATGAGCGGGTTTGGTTCTTGTGGAATTGTGGGTCCTGCGGTGTTTTAAGGGTTAAACTGTGCATTCTGTGAAAGAGGAAGCGGCCCGTGTTTCCAAACGCTGCTCCCCGGCGGCCCGGCAGGGCAGGCGCTTCTGTGAATCAAAAGCAGGTTTAATGCCTTGTGACTTTGCTCTTAGTGAATATGCCTTGTTTAGCCGAGCGCGGTGATGTTTGTGGAAGTTCCGTCGGCGGCTGGGCTGTCTGTCGACGCTGAGCTTTAGTAACGCGGCAAATCCTTCCAGTAGCTGTTCTTTACAAAGAATGGCTTGCTGGCTGGCTGGACGTGATGGGAGTTGCTGTCCAGCAAGCACTGGAGAGCTGCAGGCTGGCCGGCCGTGCACTAGAGGGTTCCGTGTGTGGCGTGTGACCTGTTTTTGTCTCCCTGTCACGGAATCCTGTCTGCCGAATATATTTGAACCCCCCTTTCAATGGAAAGTGAAGCCGCGCGGAGGGTCCCAGGCTTTGTACTCCGCAGATAGTCTTACGACACCCCCCCCCGATCGGGCTACTCGTTCCTGATGCACAGGGGGGCAGCGACGCAGACGACGTTCTCCTGAGTGACGGGAGCGCTGCTCTCACGCCTGTCGGACGGCAGCTGGTGTCAGGAGGCTGCACTTTCTGCCATCGCGCCGCCGGTGCTTCGTCTCTGCGGCTGATGCCCGCATTATTGCTATAATGCGATCACAATGTGGTTGCAGCCCCCGAGCAGGGATCCTCGTATGGAGTTTGTTGTTTTGCGTCTCCATAACGTCTTGGTAAAACTTCACAAAGCGGACCTGAATGCGGGCGAAGTAAATAAACGATCGCGCGGAATCCTGCGGATCCCTAAACAGCACGATGCGGGCTCCTTAGATCTGTCCCCGCGTCTCTTACTGTTATTCTCTGAGCGTTTTTAATTAGCGAAGGAATTAGAATTGGTTTCGATGCGTTTCATTACGGAGTAACGTCACCGTCTGGTAATCTCTGAGCGTCTGCGTTAAGTTGGGCGCTTTGGTTTTTGCGATATCATTCATTTGGGGGGGGGGTGACCCATGGTCCTCCTCAGCAAGATGTTCACAGGAATTCTATATCAATAACGGATGTTCTGTTAACTCCAAGAATATTTTGCGCATTTCCTTGTGTGTTCTCTTCTGGCAGTAAACTACAACTCCCACAATCCTTTGCCAGTGGCCAGTAGCTGTTGATCAGCATGTTAATCTCAGAACTGTACCCGCGTGCAAGGCTTCTCTCCTGTGTATCTGTCCGCAAAGATCTAGTGAATGTTAACAGGTGAAAAAAAAACCTAGTTTTGGTCAATATATCCACAATTCCCTTTCACTGAAGTTTGGGTCTCGGGGACAGAATTCCCGCTGAACTGGGTCTCCCGATCCTCCGCTGTGATCGCTATCCTGGCTCAGCTTGTGTTTTTTTTTTCTTCTTCAAATTACCGTTGTGTCTCGCTAAATAATACAGAATTCTCGCACTCGCCCTGACTTCAGATATTGAGGGTTTTTTTCCCCTTTGAATTTAAGGAAGCAGAATGTTGCTTTCAGTTTAAGAAGGCGATGGTGTCAGACTAGGTAAGGAGGTGGGAGAGTTAAGCTCTCTTCCTCCGCATCGAGCCACATCACGCAGGGGGACGTATTAATTGCAGTGCCTGGTGCACGGTCTCCTCTTCCCCTAACTGCCTGTAATCCCTCGCAGTCTCGAAGTTACTGAACACTCGCACTCCCCTCCCTTGTGGCTGCCGGAGTCATGTGACATCCCAAGATTGGTTCATTTTGTTCCCGGGGTAAGCAGCACTGACGAACGTCTGTCCGCAACCCTTGTGTTTTGCCAGTACGCACGCCTGCGTTGCCTATCTCGCAAAACAGCTTGCGTGGGGTTTCTGGCTACCTATAGCCTTCCCACAGCTGAATTGCAACTCCTATCACCCTCAGCCAGCCAGGAGCTGTTTGCATCAGATCACAGCACCCCAAGTTCATCCCTTTTGAATCGCCTGCCTTTTTGTTACAGGTTTCCTTGTAGGATTGGGCATGGCCAGAATGTGCTTGCTAGAGGAATACACGTGGAAGGGGTTAATATATTGGCTCTCGAGATTATTATGGAAAGGTCTGAAAGGAACAATTGTATCCCTTTTGGTTTATACCTTGTTTCCTTTTGGACCTCACAGCTGCCGATGCGGTGCCTTTATATAGTTGGCTTCACCAAAACGTGCCAAGGGTCAGAGCGTACGTGGCGGTGCAAGTATATGGAACTTTTCTAACGAGTAGTTGGTTTGAACGCTGGAACCGTTGTAGCATTTCAGAACTTTAAAGCATGACGATACGTCTAAGGTTGACCGGAGAAGTCTGGGGATCCAGGAATTGTTCCTGAAATGTTGTTATGGATCCCAACTGCTTGCACTACATGAAGGCGCTTTCTGTGGATGCGTATATTCCTAACTCATACAAAAAAATAAGATCGCTCCATAATTATTATACCTTCTTCTAAGATGACATGGCAGGCAAATGGCTGTTGCTTTACGAACGTAGAGGCTTAATACTCCGATTTGAGCATCGCTTTAAAGCTGTAAGTAAGCAAAGCTAATAGAAGGTACCACTGGCCTCTCTGTTCCCGCCTGAAACTCTTAATCATAGGTAGTCTTTTGATATGAAGGACAGACGTGCACCAGAATGGACAAATCTGGGCTATTTAGCTGGAGTGTGAAGAAACTGAGGAAGGCCATTGTGTCTTTGAGTGAATGTAGATTGGGGCCAGTGACCAGAGGTCAGCCCTCCATTCCTTACAGCTAAAAATTATCTTCTTTGCGTAGGTTTCTTAGCCAGTACAGTTCGTACTGTACCTTCCAATATGATCAGGGTTAATGTAGAACATATTCGAATTTTGGAGGAGACCAGAAGAACTGTGGCTTGTGTACATGAGTCACAAGATCTGGAGGCTATTCTGGAAGATGTCTATCATGACTCTTCTCTCCTAAGAGGAGGCAGAGATCTGTAATATTTGAGACATTCTGCGGCCGGTGACTGGAGGTCAGTGCCAGTGGTATCTTTTCAAGGTCATGTCTGTACAATGCTGCACGTAATGTCAAGGGACCGGTCATTCTGGAGAGGGCCTTATGTAAAATAAGGGGTAATGGATGGGCTGCTCATACTGTATCTGCCACCCGGGTGTCCTTATGCTACTTTACTATAATTAGCTTAAATTTAGCTTAAAAAGCCTTAGATAGTTGTAAGCTTTACATACGTTTGTCTAGAACTGGCAATGGGCGCACCTGCTGTAGGGTATTGCGGAAGTTGTAGTCCACATTAGCCGAAGTGCTGGATATTGCCTATCCCAGCTCTCGGATGCAGATATAATTATAACTCATTGTTTCCTGTACATCTCCTAATGTGTTTTATGTTCTCGTTTGTTCCGAATAGAAGTTTGGATGATATAAATTGGAGTGGGGGCTTTCTGACTTTTCAAGGGACATGTCAATGACCTGGTCATCTTCTGACTACGTCTTCTCCTGTCACTGAATAGGAGTATGTGTGAAAAGAAGAGCTCAGGTTTCACAGCAACCCCCCCCCCACCTTCCCTAAAAATGACCCGGTCCTCTTCAATACGGAGGGATTTTAACCATTTCCACTCCCAAAATTGTAGTCTAAGCAAGACACAGAATTAACTGTAACTTTAAAATCCATATAGTGTATTTATGCTTTAATCATCTAAAGCTTTGCTGTTTTTATTTCATCGTGGGCACGTAATTGATCTTTGCAGGTCATGATAGTTACTGTTTTGGGGACGTTCTGGGTTAAGGTGGCAAAGCCTCTTATTCACTAAGGATACACATATACACCATAATTTCCAGTGTATACCAGTTAGTTTTGTCACGGTGGGTGACATGACAGAGCCCTCACAGCCCAGTGCTCCTGATTGCCCCTATTACCCCTGGATCTTCCCCCTGCAGCCTAACCACAGAGCCCGTGATATAGCGGGAGCTATAGGGAAAGCATTCGACATTGGTGGGTTAATGATCTGGTAAGGCCTTTTTAATGTGAAAAAAATGCTTTAAGTTCATTTTGAAGATTTGTAGCAGGTTAGAATGCTGTTTTAGATTGTAAGCTCCGATGAGTTAGGCTACAGAGAACAGAACTCTGCAGGTTATTATGTACTGGCAACCACTGGAGGTTGTGTGAGTGCAGTCTCCTCTGCCCTAACTCCTTGCCCTGGTACACATTTTGGCAAATGCTAATTACATTTAAGGTTCTATAAAACTGGGGGGCTTCCACTAGTCTCTGAATGTTATTGGTGGGACTATACTCATTAATACAGATGTACTGTTATTTCATCTCCTTCCAGGAGGAAACTTTAACGTACGGCATAAATAAAGCCTGGGGAGCTGCGGACGTCTACAGCAGCTCCAGGGGCGCGAGCGCCTGCCATGATATCGGCTGCCCCACTTTACAGTGGTGTGCACAACTGGACCGGTGCAGATCACGTGCGCATGTGTGGCATCAACGAGGACAGGTGAAACCAGCTTCCTCTCCTACTAAACTCTTATTACCCTAGACTGATTCATATGCACTACACCCTTAATTGTAGGCTTTTGGCCCATGCTAAGAAATTAGCTGTTCTGTACAGGGCCATGGAAAGTTGATGTTCCCTCATGTAATTGAACTTAATCACTGACCTGATTTGATTTTTTAAATAGGAGAACACCACTGTCTGATGAGGAGTCCAAAGCCAGCAGCTCCCAGCACCTGGGGTCTGAAGATCGTTGTGTAAGCAGTGTTCTTTCCAAGGTGGGCAAGGTGTGGAACACACAATATCATTTCTTGTAGAACTGTGGCTTCAGTTCCTTTAGAGTCCTTAACATACATGCCAAGCAACAATAGATTCTATGACACTCTGTACGATAGGTCAACAAGGAATAGCTTTCCGTGACCCGGACACAGTAGACATAATGGAAAAAAATCCTTTATGATAGCACAATTTTATACGCAGGATGGCTTCCTCTCTTATAACTTAAAGTAAAACGCACATATTGGGTAAAACCATAACTAAATCAAGCTTTGCATTTCTCAGTCATATTACCAACAGTTAATATTAGCCATATTTAATGTTCCATTTTTTAAAATATTCAGATTAATTGAATCTGAGACTCCCAAAATGCATAACCAATGCAAATTCTTCTTAATTTCCTATGATCCTTAAACGAAGCTTGCATTGGGATCCATCTGGAACGTACTCATGTGAGCAGATTGTACTTGAGCCCATATAACTAGAAAGCTAGTGGCACAAATATCTTGTGAGGTCTTTAGGGTATGAAACACCATTGAAGAAGTTAGAGGACATGTCACCTTCTTACATGGTTTTGTAAGCTTTATTTAACAGGAGTGAATGCTCAGTTATTTTTGTTTTCTGTTCAAAGGTGGATTTCATACCAGCAACTAACCAAAGTGATGCCCTGATGCTGCGGGAAGATGGAGGAGCAGAGGTGGAAGCCGTACAGAAGCTAGAGGAAAAGCCACCAGATCCCACCATATTTGTTTCTGATTCAGTTGATACCCCTGCAGTGACTCCTGAAAACTGTATTGGTATTTCAGTACCGGAAAAAAAGCAACTAGCCAACATGTTGGATATCTCCGTTCAAGGGGCTCCAAGTGCAGATAGTAAAATAATGGAATCTGCAAGGACTCCTGCTCCGGAAAAAGCAGCTGAGGCTGGCCCTACTTTTCAACCAGCCGATGGGGATCACTCAGTGAAGCAAAGGACTGTTCTGACTGCTGATCTACAAATAGCAGGTCAGCCAGTGGAGGCGTCGCGTACCGTTGTGACCTCCAGTTTTGGCACTCTGACTCCTTTTACAATGAGCGGAATATGCTTCTCCGCCACTCAGGTCCCCAGTGTTCAAAAACTTCCTCTGTCTTTTCCACCTGGAGCGGTCTTGACACCGACCCAGCCTCTGGTTTACATCCCACCCCCTAACTGTGGGCAGTCCCTCAGTGTAACTACATTACCAACTACATTTGGGGTGACATCCACACTGACTCTTCCTATGTTGCAATCCTGTTTGCAGGATAGATGCCTGCCTAGCATCATAACACCCACAGAACTACATTCACAAGCGTTTGTAGCATCTACATCTTCTGTAGCAAGACCCCTGGCAGCAGATTCCAAAGTGGTATCTACAGAGTTGAATAAACCAACCAGCACAACTTCTTCCACTCCTCCCACCAACAATAGCATCACAACAGCTGTAGATGTTACAGCGATTTCCTCCAATGCTTCATCCTCGGTTCTTTCTTCACATCCAACTCTCCCGGTGGTCATTAACCCTGTTACCCTTGCTTCCTATACCAGGACATCCTCTAACCTAGAATCACAAAGCGAGGCTGCATCTTCATCAATTTCTCCACTAAAGTCACCTCCACAACTCGAGAGGGAGATAGTCTCCCCGCAGGACTCTTGTGATATGCCTCTTGATCTATCCTCTAAATCCCACCGTCAAAAACACACCCCACCAAACCAGCGCAAAACTCCACCTATGCCAGTGTTAACCCCGGTCCACACCAGTGGGAAAGCCTCTTTGTCTACTGTACTGTCCAGGTCTGATTGTAGTTCTCAACGTTCTACCCAAAACAGTTTCACCAGCAGCAGTGTTACCCAGAACAATCGAGCAGTACCCCCGTTAGTAATGTTTCCAGAGTTCCTCCGTAATGGAGATCCACGGTCAGCTCAGTTATTGGGTGCACCAGGATCTTGGATCAAAAATTCAGCTGCTTTCATTAGCACTATCCCTGGTACTTATGTTGGAGTGGCCAACCCAGTGCCTGCTTCTATGTTGCTAAACAAAGACTCAAATATGAGCCTTAGCAAAGACTCCCGACATCTGGCAAAACAGGAGCCAATCTCAATCATTGACCAGGGAGATCCAAAGAACTCAGGATCATGTAGCAAGAAAGGAACCCAGACTAGTGCGGATGTGCAGCAGCCTACAGCTAACAGGTACCTTCAGAGTCATGTTACTTCAGTGACCTCTTTATGTCCTCCAAAGGACTGGTCTTTACATGGTCATGGGAGTGTACACCCAAAGTGTCCATTAAATGGGAAGCCCAGCAATGCTCAGGTTCTGCCGGTCAGTTGGTCTCCATACCAACAGGCCTCCCTGCTTTCCATTGGTATATCAGCCACAGGAACACTTCATTCCAACCAGGCTCCTCCTCATAGACTTCCTATTGGGGAATACACTTTGTTCCCAAACATACTTCCAGCTGAGCCCACTGCTACGCCTCAAAAGACTGTTGGTGAAACTCCAGATGCTCAGCAGAAAAATACTGTAGCATCAGTTCCTGAGCACGATTTGGTAGCTAAGGGGAGGACATGTGAGACTGTATCCAAGTCACGTAAATCTAATGCAAATAAAGCGTTGCTTGCACCCAAACCTGCTGCAGGAAACTCTGTCTTATATATTCAACCTGTCCTAGCAGAGCCAGCAGAAAGTGGAACAGACAGCATGAAAGGGGCGAATGCAACTCTAAAGTCCCAAGACAAAACTAACTGCAAGGAAGAAAAAATACACCCGAAGTTTCCTTGTCCCCGGAAGTCATTTGGTGACTCCAAGCCTAAAAACAAAGTGTTGGCCACATACATGACAAATGAACAGCCTTTAGTCAGTCAACAAAAAGATTGCCTTTCTTTGTTGGATCAGAACTGTAGTAAGAATGGTTCAAGGCTAGATGCGCCTCAAGATACTTCTGCATGTAGTAAAAAGAGCCGCAAAAAAGGACAGAATGTAGACTCTCAACATTGTGTGCAAGAGGTAGACTTGAGTAAGGTCAAAATTGAAAGGGTTGATGATGATGAGAACTTTGGATGTATTTCTTCTTATGAAAATCCACCATGGTCACCTGTAGACTTACCCGCTATTTCCAAAGTCAAGACTAGAATTAAGAAAGAGCCAGGTCTAAGATGCCGTTCCAAGCGACTGGAAGAGGTTTCAACAATCACACCGTTGCCTCAGAGGTCTAAATCTAGAACGAAGCAAAGGGATGAAGACGTTACTAAGGCGTCCCAAGAACCTAACAGAAGAAAGGTGAGAGAGAATTTTGTGTACCTACATTCAGGACTACATGGCATGTAAAATAGCTAAACTTTGCAATTGGTATTGGTAAATAGTCAAGCACTTTCCGTAACTAGCGTTGGGGTGACTTGAACCGGCCTCCAATTTAAATGGCACATCTTGGCCAATACGGAGTAGAAGTAGTCATATCAAACACTGTCAGTCTGAGAAGGACCTTATAATCACAATGCCCGACCCATTTAATTCAATTCATATGTTTCTTCCTGGAGTCATTTTTACCTAGTTTTAGGGTCCAACTAGTGTGTCCAACATATTTAACATTAACAAAAACAATGTTTAATAGACCGATAATTAAAGCATACGAATGAGATGTTGCTGAGGTAACTAAGCCAAAGGTAAATATTAAAATGCGGTATGTATTGCTCATTGGATTGATGGATCCAAGAACACAACCTCTTTAGAATTCTACTTTAATCTCATAAAAATGTGTACAACCAGATACTAACCAATGTTTTTAATAGCCTAAACTAATATTTTGTCAGCGTGCTTCACACACGGGTTCTCTTATAAAATATAAAAGATATATGAGTAAGAAAGAGAAAGATTTGGCAGTAGAGGATTTCTCTTCTCGAAACAATAGTTTACTGTTACTCCAGAATTTCTCGTTTAATCACATACATGAATTCCCCCATATCTTACTTGACATGCGCAAAGTAATCGATTCCAGGAGTGTGAAGTCAAGGGGGTTTAATAACTAAACAATGAGCTTGGTGTGTTTAGTTGAAAAAAATCTTGTTGCTGTGCATTATAAAGAGTCAGTTTCTCTTTTCTCCAGTTGTAATTTTTCTGCTATAACCCGGTTTAGTGTTATTGTGGCACCAATCCCACCCATAGAGTAAACATCAAGGATGCTATATGTGCCACAGGAAGGCCAACTACGTTTCCAGGCCTGTGTTTGGATGGGGGGGTGCTTCACACTAAGGCTCAGAGTGCTATGTGTGCCATTTGGCTGAGAATACTGGGTGTTTGACTCGTATGCGGTTCAGTATACCTCAGTGTGTTTAAGTTTGCGTCAGATTGGCTGAGAAGTGGTCAACAGAATGTCAGCTGTTCTATCGCAAAGGTCTCCTAGATTAAAGGTTTCTGTCCCTTTAAATGTATGTTCTGAGGCCAGAGTCCCATTGACATTTTCTCTGTTGCCATTGGCCATTCTTGGCATTTTAAAAGAACACTGGCCATAGACTTTATACCGGACCATAAACACCAACGAAGTTTAGAAATGTTTTAGGGACAGTGTAGATAATAAAGCAGATAGACAGGAGCTCCCTAACTTTTGGATTTGATGGGATTGTAATGGATTCCCAATGGATTCCCAAACCTCTGTTTGTAATGTAGTGTCTTTCTGGTCCTTTCAGTGGAGAAGACAAGCAAAAATCACAGAAGCCGTACCTGAGAAGAAAGTAGGCAAGATCACGGCAACTGAAAAGGAGAGCAATCGCGTACGGCCAAAGCGAAAGAGGAGAAGATCTATAAAGCACGAACCCTTCGACCCGGAATTTGACAGAGGTAATTGTCACAAGTAACGTGTTGTCCTAGGCTACAAGACAAGTGGCCTTGATGCAATAAGATGAGAGAAGTCTCTCTAATCCATGCGCTATTCTCCGAAGCCTGGAGATGGGTCAGTGCATAGAGTTTGTGGTGCCTCACCGCAGTCTCTGTCACTCAAGATCTCTCTCATCTTAGTACATGCAGTCTCTTTAATTGGTTTGTTTACTGTTACGAAGGACCTGTAATCACAGAACAACTACAAGCCATTTGCTGTGTTCAGAATAGTCTTTGTGGTTATTATTTTTTAAGGGGGTCTCCTGTATTTTATATTCAACTTTTCACAGTCTACCCCTTTGTACTTTGAAGCATTGCAGTCTGCTTTCGCTTTGTATCTTGTATGTATTGTCTGCTTTGAGGAATCCAGCCTGCACCTCCGTGGCATTTTAAAAGTCCATCTAGGATAGTCTGCTATTGATGATGAGTCTCTTCCCTGTAGATCCGCAGACCTGTTATTCACATCACGCAATTAAACAGCAGACTAAACGTTATTCACCCTGATTAATGGTTCTGGAATGGAGAATTGAACCCACAGTGCAAAAACTGAAGTGAAGATGGCCTTATAGGATCACAGCAGATTCTATATACCATTTCTCAGAGATATTCAAACCTTGCACTCCTACTTTGGACTTGGTTTTTCAAGAAGAGGGACTTTTTATTATATAATTAAAAGCTCGAGAATTTATATGAGTACTAATTATAATTGCCTTGTAATTTATTATTATTAATTACATTTCTAAGTAAATAATGTTTGAACAAATGAATTGGAAAGTCACTCGCTTGACACACTGGCATCAACCAGTTCCTAATTTCTCTATAAAAAAATAAAACTAGATAGTAAAAAAAAAATTGTGCTAATAATTCCAAATTCTGGAATTTGGTGAAAGCCAGACTCCCCAGTTGATGTAGATTACGCTAGCGCTCGGTAATCCATCTGCTACCGCCTGATGGTCACAAAGTAATGAAAGCAGATCGTATGTGAACGACTAATTGTTAGCAAGGAATTCTGTTTGACTCGAGTGTTTTGCGACTGGAGGATGTTACATAACGAGCTGGAGTCACTGGCAGGCCGTTAACACTCCTTCCTGTGTCCTCAGTCACACTTCCTGTTGCAGCCTGCAGAAGGTTTCCCCCGTCTTATCCACCGGTCCTGTTCCAGCAAATGAAATCTGTTTATGAATTACACCTACAGTGCGGGCCTTTCCGCAACTCAATAATTCATGGTTTTGTTTGCTGGGACGTTTAATGTCTTTGAAGCAAGAGAGATTTGCGATTGTATGTGCTACAAACACAAAATGACGAGATGCGCATGCACAAATTGGACGTTTCTACAAAAACAGGCTGATGATGTGCTTGCTCGTTATTTGGACCCATCATTTCTACTTGTGTTTTTGTGCTTAATATGATATTCCTCGTACTGCATCACAATGTACACATAAACATTGAAAGCCTCTTGAGAGGCGAGAGCCGTATATCTGCCTCCCCTTCCCACAGTGAGTAGTGCTGCTCGACGTAATTATAAGGCATCTGTTGCACTAATTGGTCAGAAATAGGAAACCTTAACATGCAGCAGTGTGCAGTTTTTCCCCTTCCTTATGGGTGTGGGTTTCAGTGGCTGCCGTAGACAGTAAGGTAACGGGATGTTTTGTCTGCAATTGTGTCATTATATATTTTTTAAAATCAAATTCTTTGTGTATACGTTAAAAGAAAAATCTGAGCCCCAACATTCCTTCCTACCTTGAGAAGCAAATGTTCCATGAGGTACACTGAGAAACCCAGGTAGAACCGATGCATAGTTACAAACTTGCACTATGCCACCGAGACATTGTACCCCGTGCCCTCATTCATACATGTAAAATCTTGTACAAGGTAAATTTAGAAACTAACTCGATGACTGTGCTCTCTCTGCTAGATATACCAGAGAAGAAACCCAAGAACAGTTTCAGAGATTTCATCCCGGTTGTCTTAAAAAGCAGAACCCGCAGCCAGAAAGGTAAAGGGAACAGCAGGGTCCATGAAAGGTTATAGGATGCTAATGCTTGTTGGTGTGCACATTGGCTTTATTGATGTGACTCCCCTTTTACCAGTTCTTCCATAGACGTGCAGGATAGAATACTAAGCACATTGACTAAGTCCATCTAGAGGAGGTAGCATGGAACCACTTGTAAATTCATCAGAGCAATGCGCCCCTCGGGCTTTGTTTAGGGCTGTAGACATTACTCCATGGACTTGGAGTAAAAAGGTTAGAGGAAAGCCAGACATGCCAAGAGTCACTTAATTTGCTTATTCTTTACCCAGGAAATGCTGGTTCTTCGGACAACATGGCTGCCAGCCCAGGGGTCTTTTCAGAAGAAGAGGAGGATATGGAAGTGCCTTGTAAGAGACGGAAACCAAGGAATATTTATAAAGACTGCCCATACCGCAAATATACCTTGCCCAAAGAAGAACCACAGTCGATGCCCATCACTCCTGTCTTACGAGGGTCGTGGGAATTGTCCAGAGTGAAGGACACAGGGAAACCATGGGCCCCATTAGCAGTGGAGGATGAGAAAAATGAAGATGGTTCTTTGCTAAGGAGGAAAAGGAGGCGACAGAAAAATAGAAAATACCAGAACGGCGAGTACCTGACGGAGAAGGAAGAGGAAGAGGTATCTCAATGTTACCGAAGAAGAAAAGCTAGATCAGGTGAGCCATTAAATGTGGTCCATTGGCCTCTTGGAACAGATTTTGATTAAACCAATGTTTTAATTTGTGTGAGTGTGAATGAAGTAATAGCTGAATGTTGGTGACTTGTGAGAAGTAGCTGGACCACGGACATTTAAGATAGTGTGATGTATTTGCCGAGGAGAGTAACTGTATTAGAACAAGGTTGCTGGGATTGCTTCTTGGTGTGGGTGAATAAACTGGAGGGAGAAAGCAGTATTTTTGATGTATACATACTGAGAGTTAGGAGGACGGTTTGGTAATTTGCGCACCATCATTAAATCGTCATTAAATTTTGGCCTCTTTTTTTAATTCCAGATTTTCGGAAAAGAAAATCCTCTCTGTCAGACAGAGATATCGATGCCCTTAAAAACAAGCTCCCTCCATCTTCCCGGGAATCCCAGAAACAAGGTGAATCCAGGAACGGACTTAACAAAAGCCGCCCAGATGAGTCGCCTACGTCGCTGACCCAAGATAAACCCTCGGGGAAACGCAAATGCAAAACAAAGCATATCGGAGGAAGCACAGATGAAGACACAAAGGTAGAAAACTGGATATGGGGCAAAATGTTTTAAGTAATTGTATTGCCAAACTGTCATAATGTGAGTTGTCTCTGTTCCCTCATTGTTGGCCTTTACTTCTGCTGGGATGCTGTTCTACTTATCTACCACCCTCTCAGTAAAGTAGTAAATGTCCTTAAATTACATCTAATGCTTAGGAATCACTTAGTGATTCAGTTTAGTTGACACACCTATCGTCGAGCATTCATATGCTGTGACTATATGAATTATACATGTGTCATCTAATTGCCGGCTTGGTATTTTAATGTACTTTGCGTTCCAGCGTTTCTAATTTTAGATACCCTTTTTCTTCTCAAAGGGCAAGGTCCGACGGACAAGTCAGTCCCCCAAGAGCAGTCCAGTCAAATCCCCGTCTTCCAGGAAGTGTGCTGATCCAGTCACCCCGCAGCGATCTCGGCGTACAAGCACTCTTGGTTCCTCTGACACTCCGTCTGCTCAGCACATCCCTCCTGAGGCCAGGAGACTAATTGTGAACAAAAATGCCGGAGAGACTCTGCTGCAGCGAGCCGCTCGGCTAGGATACAAAGTGAGTACAAAGAATCTTAAGCACTCTTAGCCACAGATGACCAGTACATGCGTGTTTTTATTACATGTTTATAGCGCAACACCATTTTAACCAGAGACTTGTCACGTGTTTGGGCTGATGTTCAGGTTTTTAGACTATAGCAGTGGAACTCCTCCCAGCCGACCTCCCTAATGACATTATTAGGTGTATATTGTACAGCCCAACACCTTGGATCAGTGGTCTGTGGTGTAGATCAGAATTGAGTTAAAGTTAATTCTTCCGAATAGTTTTAGTAAATACGTTTTGGTGATTTCCCAGGATGTCGTCCTCTACTGTCTTCAGCGAGACTTGGGAGACATCAACCACCGGGACAACGCTGGTTACACCGCACTACATGAAGCCTGTGCACGTGGCTGGACGGAGATACTACAGATCCTTCTGGATAACGGAGCCAACGTGAACTGCAGCGCGCAGGATGGCACAAGGTAACTTCATGCTGCCATGAACGTAACTCTGGAGATTAGCTGATGGTTAACCAACTGAGCAGCATTTCTTATGCTTTTGGTTCTGCCCCTTTAACAAGCCAAGGTTTTGTCAAGTATGGGAAAGCCACCCTCAATGTACCAAAGAGTGGATCCATCACTGAAGTATACCGTTTGGGCACTAGGCTTTTGACTAATCTTGGTAGGACCTTCCTTGCAAATTCAACAGTGACAAGAGAATCCTACAGTCTTGCATTTTGTAGGTTTCTTTAGGGACATTTCCAAGAGTTTGTTTTAGTCTTACATTTGTACATCCTCTGTGCGTTGATTTCATATCCTTAATCCCTGGGACATGTTATAGTAAGGTAATACATTCCATCACAAAAATTAGCAAGCACGCTATTTTTTTGAGCTGCATATCTATTCTCAAATGAGTAGGAGTTAGACCTAAAGCTCATAGAAACACACTATTGTGACCAGGGGCCTCCCAGGAAATGTTCCAAAATGGCCGCCTGCCCAGTCAGCCTTCTTGTTTCCATAGCGATGATGCACACAGGCTGTGACATCGCAAATAGGATCTGCTAATTTATCGGTGTCTGGGGGACAGGGATATTTGGGGGGATCAAGAGGGAGGATGGTATTGCTTTTCCAAAATAGCCTGGATTGTCGTGAATGCCTGATAATACGTCGTCAGAATAGAAGGGCCGGTGAAGGAATTCTGTTTACATATAATCAACACATTTTTGATTACTCGTTTATTACCCGAGGCTTGTACTTTTTTGGTCCCTCAAAGCTAAATATTATTTCTAAATTATGCTTCCTTGACAAGAGCGTGTTCGGCAGGGGCTGTTTATAATGCAGATAAATGTATCTTGCAGACCCATCCATGATGCAGTGGTGAATGATAACCTGGAGACCGTATGGCTTCTGCTGTCCTATGGCGCTGATCCAACACTAGCCACCTACTCTGGACAAACGCCCATGAAGCTGGCCAGCAGTGAGGTCATGAGGACATATCTGAGTGGTAAGCTGAGACCTTTGTAACTCTACCACTCACAGAAAAGCATGTTGTAGCCAGAAACATGCACAGAATATTCCAAACGTGCTCCGCGTGTTCCGAGCCACAAACCCCTGAGTTAAATCGACTATATGGTTTTATTTAAGCTCACCGGCTTGTGACTTTAATGGAACAGCCCTGGTGGCCTGGTTGGACAAGTAATGCAGGATTGAATACTGTAGTTGCAATTTGATTAAATAATTTGAGGATCAGTTAAGAAAGGCCTACGTTATAGCTACCAATCTGCTGTTTTTTATCACTTCAACTTCCAGCCCTGTTATTTGTTCTGGATACGTAATAAAGAACCAGCTCACCACTTAAAAAATATGTGATCCTACATCTTACTTTGAATACAGTGACCCACCCAAAGTTACAACTACAGCCTATTAAAACCGAGTGTTTTGTTGTGTGATATATAACCGCATATACAAAACTAATAAAAAGAGTATTTTTGGTTTTGATGATGACTTGCTTATGTCTTTATTTTGCAGATTACCTCTCTGATCTCCGGGGTCGTTCTGATGGAGATCCGCGTGCAGCTTGGGACTTCTACAGCAGTAGCATTTTGGGTAAGTAACCTATTGAAAAATCTGCCTTACTTTGTACATCGATGGTAGGTAACACATGTATACCTCAAGTTGTTGGTATCTTGGTTTGTTGGTGTCGTCAGAGCTTCTAGCGGTTCTATAACCCATTTTTTTTCCTCTTCTAGGTGGCAAGGATGAAATTGGCCATGATGTCCTCCTGGACTCTTCAGAGAAAAATGAAGAGGAGGAGGAGGGAGACAAAGATCTGGAGGACAACTTCATGTTTGAATTCTCTGATAAGCCACTCATTTCCTGCTATAACTTGCACGTCTCTCTCACTAGCGGGTAAGTAGCAGCTTCCTGCGGAGGCAAAACAATGTAATAATTCATTAGGGATGGAAAAAATCAAATGTGGAGGGAACGCCACCTCCACCGTGCTGTAAAATGGGATTATGCTGCCCTCTTGTGTCATTCCTTAGAACTGAATATATTTATCCTTTCTTGGTTTGAGGACGTATAGCAAGTTTGTTATTACAGACTAAAATGATTTTACTTTAAAGCAGTACATGGGATTCATTTTCCCTCATTTTTTTTAAACTATACTTTTGTGCTGTGTATTTAATTTACTAAAAAATGCAAACATGCTAAAATGACATTGTTTATACATTTAAATGATTTACATATATATATATATATATAAATGTATAATTTCATATTGTATGTTTAACAGGCCCGGCAATTGGTTCCTTTTCTCTGAAGTGTTGAAGAAGCTCAAACTTTCCTCCAGAATATTTCAGGCTCGCTATCCAAAATTTGAAATCGCTAGCATGCAGAAGAAAGAGTTCACCAGGCAGGTGTGCACTAGTCAAATTCTGACCTCCTCCGAAGGCATGGACCTATGGCCGCAGGACGTCGGGGAAATGGTGGAGCTGGTGCGATATGAGCCGGAGCTGCTTCAACTGTTGGGATCCTCGGTGGAATTCCAGTGTGTCAACAGCTGACAAGCGCCAACGACGTGTGAAGGACCCTTAAGCTGCATCTGAGGCAATAAAACCAGACAAAGAGGTGGCAGCCTTAACAATGCCAGCATTTCTGAATGGGTGTCTTAGTTCGATCTTTTGTTTTTCCCTCCCATCTGCCATTGGTACATGTCAGCTGTTGATTTCTCTGGGGTTGGACAACGTTGATGGACCCGAGTTTATTTTTTTTTTTTTAATGTTTATCTATTGGAGCAATGATGTTCCTTTACCTGGCTGCTGAAGACAAAGTATTTAAATGGGAATTGTAACTTTAGGCATGTGGCGGAGAAAATCACAGTACATCATCTTCCTAAACCCATTTACCATATACAACTTCTCCCTATTTACTCATATAATTTGTGTTGAGTGTGTGTCTTTGTGACTCCCTTAGTTTGGTCATCACATGTTGTAAATGTGTCTTGTCTGTACATTGTGTGCAAATGAAATACCAGTTCTCCCCGAAGACATTATGGATCAACTCGACCCACTCAACGTTCAGAGCAGGATAGACAATCATGGATCTTTGTCTGAAGAAACTTGAGAATTATAAGCTAACCACAACCAAGGAGGTCACAAAGGTTTACAAGCTCTTTCTTGTCCATCTCGCAGACAGAATCTATTGGAGGAATTTGGGAATGGAGGGACGATAACTGCAGCTCAGTTTACGATTGTGCTGGCAGCAAAAACAAGACACAAGCCGCGTGGCTTCAAGTTTCACAGTCTTTGACTTATAAAAAGTGACTCTTCTGATGAAAACCCTGCGCATTTCGGTGTGCCCGTCTACTGAATGATGATATGGCGAGGCTGTTTGCTTGGACTTCCAAGGACACAATGATAGCCTGAGCTAGTAAGAAAAAAAAAAACAAAAACCAGGTTGCAGACTATAAAAATACATGCGCAGCGTTGATCGCACAAAAAATGAAATGTTCAGGCATTGCTGCCGCCACTAGATATGCTTCAGCTCTGCTTGTAACGATGGACTCTGCAAATCATTAAGCGGCATGGCCAGAGTGGGGAGAAGGAAAACGTGTGAATGAGCTCAGGGTTCTTCTTCCCACCTAATCCAATGCTTCTTACTTTTTATAGTAAAGTGCTAAATTTTAAAGCAATTTTGAGTGAAAGGAGAGTGTGAAACTGTCCAATTCCACTAAGGAAATTAAATAGATAAAAAAAAACCCAACAACCCACAAATGCCCTCTCTGCAGGGCAAAGCCGTGCATTGTTCCAGATGAAATACACGGCACTTTATCTTCTTTTGAACTGAATTTTCTTCTTTTCTTTTTATTGTAAATGGTACAGTTTTATTGTACGGGTGCTAAAAATACAACAAAAAATATTCATTTGGAGGCTTGGACAATCCATTCTTTCAGAGCAGTAAATAAAAAAACGTGGGAATCGGGGGGTTATCCTGTGTTGAGCTACACTTACGGATTGTCTGTGTTTTGGGGTCAAGGTTCAACTTTAAAGAGAAAAAAGGGAGAGGGTTGGTGGAATCTAGGCCTTGAGCCATATACATGGCATTAGATGGGTTAAAGGAGTGTTGAAATATGCAACATACAGGAGCAACTCAAAAGGAGATGCCTCCATCATCACTATTATGGTGGTGGCTCTAGCTACAGGAGCACCTTTAGCTTAACTCAAGAGGAAGCAATCCTTGAACTATACATGTTTGATACACATAATGCATCCTTTAGCAGGCTGTTTGGGTTACATATAGAGGAATTCTGCAACCTAATATGTGTGGAGCAATAACATTTCATGAGTGTCCATGAGGATTTCCTCAAACAGAACCCCAAATCCATCTTGTCTTAAAAAAGCAATTTAGTTACATGATTCTGTTTAAAAACCAATGCCCTCAGATACCAGTTTCAGATAGACAGCGAATTTGATGAAAGGTAAGAACCGTTCGGCCCCATCTGGTCTGCCCGTTTTCCTGCTGTAAAGACTTGAACCTTAATGGGCCGTGGCTTTAGATTCAGGGTGGCTGTGCGTCTACCCCATACACTTCCTCGCTGTATTGGCCTCTACCACATCTCTACTATCGCCCAAAGCTCATTTGGCACTCACTCTGCGTATCGGAGGTAATCAGCCGCTAGCTTTGGAAAAAATATCCTGGCTTACGACTTTTTATGGGTTCTGGCACTGAAATACTATGCCAGTAGAACATACAGTTTGTCGATATGCTGTGCCAGGAGGCTTCCGAGCAAATGTATAGATCAGTAGTAAAAAATGTTTAACTGTATTGACCTATGATTGTGGCTTTACTGGTTGGCAGACAATGAAGAAATATCTGCTTGCCCACAGGCAGCCCACCGCTTAAAAAAGCTGGCCCAGGGCTACGCACGGCTCAGGGATCCCCTAGATTGCACCTCGTCACAAATGGCATCTGATTATATTACAAATGGGCCTCAGCGGACATTTTCTTCCCCTTGAGCTATACAATTGCCGTCGGTAGGGCAGATACAGGTTTACCCCCCGTTGTATATTTGTATTATGGGATGTATGCTGTCTTCGGCCTTTTCTCGCTGGTGCGTTTTGACCCCTTGAGGGCGCCTCTGGCATTATATCGACGTCTCGCGGAAAGGGCTGGGAGAAGAGACTTTCTGAGGAAAAACCACATCTGTTTTTGGCCAATTAACCCTTTTAGTGTTAGACGATGCACAACACGTCTACAAAAATGCCTGTTTTTTTTTTAAGTTACCAAATCTGCATTTTATATTGTAGCGACTGAGGAAAAAGCAGCTTTGGAGTTGGCGTTTTATCAAACTTTAGAATTTTTGTTGCCTTCCGTTTGGCTGTTTCTGTCCTTGTACACAATTTCCCGTTTCTAGCTTTATTTTGCTTGCACGCCTGCTTCTCGCTGGTATTTCTAATTAAGCGCTGCAGAATGTGGAGAATTTCCTGGCTGTTCCCTGATCGTTTCTACTCCCCTGCCCCAAATTCCACTTCCTGAAAGGTTCAGTTAAAGTTCAGTTTTGCCACACATATTTTTTTTAGCGTCGCTCTAAAAAAAGCTTTCTTGTTCCCATATAATCTGTTTTTTTTTGCTGTATTGTTACCTAAATATTTTTTTTCTCATCTGTTTAGGGGGAATTTGTGTGACTGAGGAGACTACAGGAAGTGACATCACTAAAGGCTTTCTTTTTTTTTAAAGACGGCCTCCTGCAAAAAAAAAAAAAAGCATTTAAAAAAAGTTACTTACCTTAGGGAGAAGCTGCAGCGCGTTACCTCGGCAGTCCGTCATTTCAATTCACTGACGAGGAATGGTGCAAATTCAGAGGGTGTAATTCTGCAGAATTCATTTAAAAGGATCACTCACCTATCGAAGGGCATATGATGGCTGGAGTCTCCCTATAATATATTCATAAGCTTTGGCCATAGGGCATTCCTGCACCGCTTTCCGTGTCAAGGCCGCAGAGTAATTTAATGCTTAAGTCTTAATTCATCGTTCACCATATTGGTCTTTTTCGAATTGGATTTCCCAATATTGATCGGTGTATTGAGGCCGGATCCTTATAGTAAACTGGATGCATAGGATAGGTATTAAAATGTAGCTAAAGGCCCCTGTCTCGATTGCTTTTTAGTAATTACTAAAGGTAACTTTATTTTCTTTAGTTATGTGAGGTGCTGTTAGGTTCTGTGCAGAATTCTGCAGCCAGGAATCTTTGTGCCTCTGAACATATGCAGACATCCAGAGCTGGCTAACACATGTAATAACTCTCCTTCCTGATGAAGTTCACCTGTCACTGTCCCAAATCATACATATAAGAGCTCTGTACGTAAAGATACCTGTATGATTGTATTTATTGATCAGAATCAACCACAGGTGTGTGTGTATATATATATATATATATATATATGCTACAAGTATGCCACACTATTTAGCTATAATTGTTAAATTGCTGATAGTTATTAATTGGTTCAGGCAGCCACCATTTTACGCCCTTATAGACATACACATATGTGCTCAGAAACAGTACCATGATGACCATTAGGGCATATATGTACGTCTTAGTCTTTTTTTTTTTACAGCATCTAGGACTCTCCCTGGACTCTTCACTGGCTGTACGCGGTGTAATCGGTGCTTGGCACGAGCGCTGGTACATGAATGCCAATCCGATATTCCATTCTTGTAGCTGTCAAAGCTGACAACTGGGGCTAGGACTCGGTGGGAGAGAAGAGACCCTGCTGGGATCTCTCTTTGCTCCCCCTGCTGGTCGATAGCAGAACTATGCAGTCATACACAGTGTGATCATTACAAGGGAGATTAGTGGGAGTAGAGGGAGAAACAAGCTTTCTACTCCTTCCAAAAAATGAACAAAAAAAAAATTATAAATGAGGGAGCCCAGTGATGTCACCATGGCATCAGTAAGATATGAGAGATCCCCAAAAGTGGATATATATATATATATATATATATATATAAATCTTTACTGCCCCTAAACCACTTAAGCTAGTTATATAAAAAATTTCTAGTTTGTGTGGATACATCAGATATGGATAAGGGAAATCAGTTCAACAAAAATATGGTAAAAAAGACTTCTGTCTTCCGCGTAAAAAAAAAACCTGGTCCGGAAGGAGTTACAGGGTGTGGAAAAAGGAGAGAAATTCAGGACAGGAAATTGATTAGATATTGCTGGCTCTGCCACGGGCTGCCGCCAATCTTGACTGCCATGAGGTGAGATTTCAAACTATTTACAAACAAATTGATAAACAGAAAATCGTGATGACGAATGTCCAGGTTCAGTAAAACCCTGATTGAGCAGTTGTGTTACAAGTGTGGTAGGTGTCCTAAAACCTGTTACTGAACTTACGGCCTATGCACTTACACATCAATTATTCAGTGATAACAAAGGCCTCATGTACAAACCAAAAGGGTCGGGAGTGGTATTGATTAATAAAGTGGTTTGGTTTAGCAAATGATTATTGTTACAAATAATTTAAAGCTGCAATTTGCTATATTGTGTATTTTTTAAGTAAATGCTGTTCAGTAAATTGACCACAAGAGGGCAGCAGAGAAGCTGGTACTGGAGGTATGTTTTCTAGACCAATAAGGGGAAACACCTATTCTTGATGTTACACGATAAGTAAAGATTAATTTAATCAATTTCTGATGAACATTTTTCAACCTAAAACCAACCAATCCCGTTCCTGGGATCAAAAATACCCTTATTATTACCCCACCCTAATACATCACTTTTATTAACGTGTTTGTTAAGAGGTATAACCAAAAAGGATGTTTAAAAACAGCAGTGTCACCAGTCGTACCATAAAAGGTATACATCACTGTAACATGAGGGCATATGACCCCAGTGACACGGGCTTATTAAAAACTCAGACAAATAGCCCCCCTGACCTGTTTCGCTCCTCAGAGCTTCATCAGAGGTCTGGGCTAATGGCCGTTTGAAACCTAGTTTTCTGTTCCTGTTCATAATACATATACAATTCCTACAATGTATTTACTTTTTTAGCTACGAGAAAGTTTACATGTAAGTCTCTTCATATACCTATACAGTTCCTAAAATTATTAGTTATTGTTTTATATTGCACCATCTTATTCCACAGCTTTGTACAATGACTAAACAGGACATAAGAAGTAGTGTATAACAAAACAACTTTACTTAAACAAGCTTTACTTAAACTTAATCTATATTATTTTACATGAATATACTGGCCCATTTACTAACTGACCTTTACTGTTTCTTAGCTTTTAGCCCTCTTCAGTAGAATTCTACCCTTTTACCTTAGCTGTGCTACCTCTTTCAGACACTAGATGTCCCTGTTTTGCGTGTCATTTCACTCTGCAGATGTGTGATTATTAAATAGTTTTGAGACTACAAAAAAGATATTCAGTAAGTATTGGCTTTACCTGTTATACCACATAAGGTGTGGCTTTGCGTTTCTCCTTTTTAACTCTGCACTTGTAAAGTGTTTACAGCCACTTGTATTTATTCTTTATTTGCAATTTGTGCTGTCCACCCAGACCTACACACCTTAGCTTTGGAACATTTGGAATCTGTCCTCTAAAACAACAGTCTCCATAAGAGCTTCTTGTGGTAGATGTTGACAACCTTGTGGCTCATTGTAAAGTTACATATATCTGTGTACACGGCATCAGAGAATGACTGGGGGGAAAAAGCATTCCTGGCACTTTAAGGCCAGCTGCCGCCAAATGACACACTTACACATGCACAGTGTGAGGCGACATGTAAACAGCACAAAGGTGAGTGGTCTTTTGCATCCTGGTAACGGCCCACCATTTTACCTGTTTTCCTGATGGCCAGTTTCATCCATGTGATCCAACAGCAAGAAGGCAGCTCCTACGTACAACAGGAAAAACAATTATCAATGCATGTATTCTCTTAATTTGCAACGTTGTGTAAGAATCAGGATCAAGGATTTCTTGCAATAATAAAAAGGGTATAATAACTACAAATCATTATTGTCCTAATAGTAACAGTATCTAAACAGGTAAGAGAGAATTCTGGCATCCTGAAAAAATCGGATTCAGAGATAATGCCTGGTAAGCCAGCTGTTGACCAACAATAGCCATGAAACTTTACTATCTCTTTAAACGTGTTATACTGAAGGAATCTTCATCTAATCTGACTTTATTTCCCAGTTAACTAAATTGCCCTCCACACATCACATTCTATCAAATTAAAATTAATTTATTTCACTTTTAATATTTATTCATAGCTTTTTCAGGGCGTAAAAACCTAATCTATATTCATTGATGTCAAAGCTAATCTGACTTGTCACAAATCAACCTGCATTGATGTTTTTCTCCCCCCCCCCGCAATTCCTTCCAATCTTTTAATATTTTCTAGTCTATTTTGTGTTGATACATAATATTCTGAAGTGTCTTCTTTCCAATGCAATGATTTTATATTGTACCAATTGAAATGAAAAAAAAAGTGAATCCCCGTAAAATCTAAATTTTCAATCTAAGTATTGAATCTAATATTGGTTTTACCACCTATTTCTTAATTGCAGAAAGCGCATTGTAAAATAATAAAAGAGTCCTGCTGGATGATGCGAATAAAGTATATACACAATAAATACAACAACAGTGTTGCGTAGGTTAGTACCGTAATTAGTACTCACTCGCGCTGTCATTCATATTCTCACATTCTCATTCATACTCTCTCAAACTTCCTCTCAAAGTCTTCCTACCTTCTCTGCCGACGGCTTCCATGTCACAGTCTCATTTGCTGCTTCTCCCCATGCCTTCTTTCGTCATCTGCTTCTCCATAAACCTGGGCTCCTGGTGCACTTCCACAAAAGGCTATTAATCTATCCAAAAGAATATGCCTTTGGGCGGCAAAGTGTTGCTTGGGTCCCATGGACCCACTGGGACCCATGTAAAGACCCACGTAAAGGCCAGGAATAGACCTATGTGGGAGAGAAATATAACCTGGACGTTGTGTTTTAATTGTTTGCTTTACACTATACCGAAGCACCTAACGGCATTGTTGCTTTGTTAGTAAACCTCAAAATAAATGAATATATTAATATAAAATATATTGGAAATACTATGAGAGAAACCAGTCTACCTTGCGTTTTAGTATTTTACAAATTGAAGGTTACCCTATGGCAGGAAGTGGGGTGTACCATAGCAGGAAATGGAGAGTGCGCATTCAAATAGTTTCCCCCAACCATTTTTCAAATTATCCAGGTAATATCTCTACATTTTCGTTGAGGTGTCGAACATGTACTTATATATTGATGAAAAGTACAAAATACCTTTTCATGTTAGACCAGCTTGGCGGACAATTGCTTTATCTCTTTTAAGTGTTTGAAGTCATACTCCCTTTTATCAGCTCAGTATGTCCCCAAAGACTCGGCTGTCTGAAGTAATCAGCTTGTACACCAGCTAAGCCCGGGTCAATGAAGTACAGAGATAGCAACTGTCATCGGTATCTGCCTAATCCATTTGGATACGCTTGCGTTATCGTAGTTACTAACTAGGTTATTGCCTTGGATGCAGCAGCAGACGGGACAAGAAGGAACATATTTGCAAGAATTCCTCTGAATTCTGCAGTGTCTCTGCAAGAAATAGATATAAGAGACCATTTTAAGAAAAATGTAGAGGTGCGAAAAAAAAATAGAACAGGACTGTCCTGGGGTATGCATTTTATAACCTCTCAAGGTACCATTCCAGAAGATCCCTGCTGTAGCTCTGACACAAAAAACTTACCTGTGGCGCCGTCCAGCAAAGTCCTGGTCCTTCCGCCTCCTGGCTGCTCCCAAGTCAGGATCTCCTCCGATGGCTCCCGGGCTGTCCAGCCCTCCTGTGCTGAACAAAATGCCTCGTTCTCAGTTCCTATCAACTATTTTAGAGTGGGAATTTCACTACTGGGATCCCCTTGATTCGCGTAACATATTTTTTATGCTTCTGTGCTGCTTTGAGGTGAATTTCTATTTTGACCCGGCTTGCTGACCCTGCTTTTTGGTTGCAGATTCGGCTATTGGCTTGGACTCCTGGCATTGACGCGGCTTGCTGACTGCTCTCCTGGTTCTGGTTTTGGCTTTGAGTTGCTCTCCTGGTACAACCTGGCTTGTTGACTACACTACTGTTCCTCTTCTCTGTCCCTGGGTTTCCTGGTCCTCCGCCCTTTGGGATCCAACTCCTTCTGACATTACACTCCTTGAAGGACCTCAGGGTTTAATATTCTTTTGAAAAGTGTCAGCTCCACTGATTCTCATGAAAGAATTTTAGGGTTAAACTAGGTAAGCAAGTTCCAGTAACAACAACACAATATAGAGCACTTGATCCGACGCACCGTTGTTGAAATCCAGTCTGGGAGAAGAAATTTGTGCGTATTCCGCTGTTCCAGTTAATTATAGCCTTAAGATGCACTTTGCTGCCACACTGTACAATTATTACCTTTATTCACAGCTTTGATGAACATACTCACAGCAACCAGTAACAATTAAACATTAATTTCTCCACTTGCTAAGGGATAAATGAAGGACCCCAGAGTAGCCTGGATAAAACACAGCATGTTCCACCATAGCTGGAACTTTTAATAGCACATGTTCGAAAATAAAGCTCGGTAATTATACTTAAACACTTTGTCACGCATATTAAACAATATCTCAAAAGCTTTACTCACAATGCGACTATTTTCTTTTGAGGGCATTAGTAGTGTCTGGATTTGATAATAAAACCCAATACGCCTATAAAATTTCACTATATGTGCAGGGCATGTAAGAGGGTGTTACTTTCTAGAATTGGAAAATAATATAAAAATAAAGGCTATAATGTTTTGCTTCGCTGTACCATAAAATGACAAATTATTGAATCATTAAACTTTCTCATTGAGTGCCTTGCATTGAAATATAGGAAGTTATTCTTGTAAAAAGTTTCAAAAGTGGTTTTATGACAACAGTAACCTACGGAATGCTCTGATCAGCACGAAGAAAACCATGCAAGTGGTCATACGTTAGACACAACCCCATAAAAATACAATGCTAGCAGGATTCATCTTTGCTGGTTCCTTTAAACTGAGAAACTAATTAAAAAAAATTAATCATGCAACTATTTCAAAGGACCTTCACAGTAGGCGTCTTCCATTAACATCACACTCCAGCCATCGTGGGCACTTTAGACCACCAACGCACATGTGCTGATAGTCTTCCCATTGACTTTATGGCAGCCCTCTCCTGCCATTTGGGTAGGTTGGCGACGAGGAGCACACATTAGGGGTGGCAAACGAACAGTTTAGGCATGAGTAAGATATGAATTTCTTTTTGAAGTTTCTCTATTTAAAAAAACTCAAAAAAAATGTAGAGAATGTAGATTGCGTATAAAGTACTTAAGCACGACATTGTGCACCAACGAAGAATATGAAAATTACAGTGGATAAGGGTTGAGTGATCTCTACCTTAATGGTTATGCATCTGTCAGCCGTTCTTTGTAAAGGTACGGCACTCATTTTAAAGTCCACAGCTTTTACTCCCATTTTAGCACATAACTCACCTCCCCAACAATGGGACGGCTGATAGACTCCTCATCAACCATTCAACGTTTGGTGATGCTTGGCCATTGAATTCTGCGTTCGTGTAACAGAATGCATTCTAATCCCCTTTTTATAATTCATTTTTTCGCTTTATATTTACTTTAGGAAAACAAAGCCTGCAGACTGAACTTAAAGAAAATAGCAGTTTTATCTTATTTTTTTTAGCAAGTTCGGATTTAAAAAAAATCTGGATAGCTCATGAATACAAAAATCCGAACGTGCCTTTTTTTGGATTGTTGAAATCACGGAATGTTTACCTTTGGGGTCTGGATTTCAGTTTTAGAGTGATAAATGTGGGCGACGGGGATAACTGGATAAAAAAACTACGGATTACTCTTTGTGAAAAATAAATATTGCATATGAAGAATAAAGTTGTGGGGAGATAATGTTAACTTTTTTTAAATAACCTGAATAAAGGTACCAATACAGTTAAGTGCAAAAAAACCCCCAACCCAAAAACAACAACATGGACATTACAAAATGCTAGTATTAAAAATATTTTGTAATATACACTGATATTCTAGTATTTTATATTACCATATGTATTAATAACTAATTAGAGTATGGTGTATAGTGCTTTAGAGCCCCCTGGAAACAATGACAACTGAAATGATGCATGGTTTACATTGGAAACATCAGCATCCAGCTACCTGGAGTCCTGCCTTTTTGGGGTACAGGTAGGTGATCCACTGATGTCGGTGGATAGTCCCACTGACGTTTTGTACAGGACTGGCCGCCACACACACAGGAAAACTGAATGTGTAGAGGGAAAGTGAACAGGGAGTGAGTGGAGGGTGGCGCGACGGCGATCCCGCGTCACGGAGTGACCCATGTTTATCATACTTTCATCGGTACAGAGCTCAGCCGTGTATCTTTACACACCATTAAAATGTGGAAGGTAAATAGTTCAAAGGTTAGATATAAGGGAATAGTCCCTCGGCAAAAGAAATGTAAGAAAACAAACCTATTGTGCAGTTTCCAAGCCTTTTATTTTAAATGTACATAACGATAATGTGTAGGTACGCGGCACTGATCTAGCGTTTAGTGGCTGCAAATAAACACAGTATAGGTCAATACAAATAGAGTACACGGGCAATCTTAGAATGACAAAGCTATTAATGTGATGTCAACAATGTGAATGCTCTGGAGCTACAGGGAATAATCAATCATCAGGTGATGCCTCCGTGTTCTTTAACCCTTTAATGACAAAGCCCGTACATGTACGGCTCAAAATGCATTGTTTTCAATGGGTTTAGGGACCGCCCATTGTCCTTAAGGGGATAATCTAGCGCCCGATGCAGAATTGCGACATGTCCAAGGAAAGCTAATTGTAGGAAGTTAGCATATACCAGGATATGACTTTATCTCCCCTGACCGGGATATCTTGTCTCCTCTTAACACCCTGGACTGTCTGACGGTGTGTACAAACACGGGCCAATGGGTTCAAATTTTGGCCTGTATTTACTAAAGCAGAGCAAGCGTTTGAAGGAGCGGTGAATACGTCAAAACATTATCATTTATTCACTAAAGTGGGAATTGGTTGGAGAGTCAACAGGAGGGTTGTAAATCCATGAATTTGCTATGCGTTATAAAGGGTCATTCCTGGTTAATTTATCTGCCAGAATGGCTGAACAGGCCCTGTATAATTCAGTCTGTGAGGTGAAGAAATATTACTGATTTATATGCTGCCGTCCAAGGTGTTCTTGGCGAAGAAGCTAACCTTTACAATGTAAAGTGAAGTCATTAAGTTTAAACTGCAACTGTCCTGCTAACTCCATCTTTAGTGAATACCCCCCCATTGTCTTGACTATGCTCGTTTTCCACATGAGAACTATAATTACACAGTGAAAGTGAAAGATTAGGCACATTACTTGTTGCCCAATATTACTATAACTCCAAGAGGGCAACTCGTTGAAGGAAATCACAGAGAAGACCCCAGAACACCCATTGATTGGTGACTCAACTAAGTAACTGTGTGATAGAGTCAAGACTCCATTTTGTTTTCGATCCACTCAAATAGATTTACAGAGTTTAAGAGTCCTCTTCAGTTTTGTCTCCATCATAACCAAAGAGTTATTAAAAAAAACAAGTTGCCCTTTTATCTGAGTTTAACCATCCATTGGTAGACCCAATGTTACATACCCTACGGCACATGGAGACCTCTTCCGGGAGCTTTCGTAATCATACCGGGATCTTATTTTTGCTGATGGGGTCATTTATGCCGGCAAATAATTGCTTTAGTAAATCAGTTTTAGTAATACAGGTGGGCTTTGTTATGTTATTGTATTAAGTTATTTTTATTATTATACTTTATTTATTCTGCAGCGCTGTCTACTGTTCCATCTATTCCTTTTTTCAATATTACGTTTTTCTTCAAATCTCTGATAATGTGTTTTTTAAGTAGATGTTAAAAAAAGCACTTTTTCTTTGAGTTTCCTTTCTAATTATGCACACAAAGCTACTTTGAAATAAATACCTATTATACGCAACCATTTTCTGTTGATCTGTCTGGACACATATATACCTGAAGGTGATTTAAAAGGGTGTAAATAATTTCAGATATAATAAGTAAAACAAGTTACAACGTAACAGCAAATTGCATTTATTGAGGTCACGGAGACTGATACCCTCGGTGTGATTCACGTGGTCTGCACATGTTTATCTGTAGTCAGGCATGTAATACCTTGTCCCACATCTCAATGTTTGTTTCGGGATCACAGAAACCCATAGTAACTACTCCTAGAACGTCTGTTCTATTCTTTCCTTCCTTTTTTTCCACCTCACTTCTGACATCTTTTCCTCCCTTTTTTTTCTATCATCTTCCCCTTTTTTCTTTTATCTTGTCTGTCTTTTACTATTCTGCCCCCTCTCATCTATATAATGCATAGGGTCAGTCAGAAATGTCGGGGTTAATATTATAAATGACTATTGTATCCAGAAACGGCTGATTTTAATTGAATATCTTCATAGGCCTACAGAGGCCCTTTATCACTCCCATCACTCCTGTCAATGGCACGTTGTGTTGGCGATCCAAGTTTAAAGTTGAAACTGCAGTATATATATATATATATATATATATATATACACATACACGTACATATACACATATATGTATATATATATATATATATACACACACATTTGTATAGTATATATATATTCATATGTAAAAATACACACATACATGTCTATAAGACCTCTTTGCATGCGTGTGCATTCATGTGTGCGTGTTCGTGTGTGCACGTGTGTGGGTGTGTGGATGCGTGGGTGTGTGCGTGCGTGTGGGGTGTGCGTGCGTGCGTGTGGGTGTGTGCGTGCGTGTGGGTGTGTGCGTGCGTGTGGGTGTGTGCGTGCATGGGTATGCACACTTGTCGTTTCTGAACTGTAAATTCTGAAAGCCGCATTTAACTTTAACAACACCATAAAGTTAACAGCACTAACATTTTAATTGATACAAATACAACTTGCTTTATTATTCACAAAACATATTGCCAAACATATCATATCAAATATATAGCTGCACATTTTGCTAAAATAAGAATTTATTCCAAGACAATAAAAGCAAAATAATACAATTAAAATAAAAAGAATAAAATGTATGTGTATATACTCTCCTATGACAATAACCTTATTTATAGTTATTTTATTTATAATCTATATCATACAATATATATGTATATTGCACTTTGTATTCATTACAACTGAGAGAAAAAAGCATTATATATATATCTTACTAGCAAAATCAAATCTCTGGACATAATATAATTTTTCCACAAGTTCACATTTATAAAAAAAATATATACATATTATGAAGTCATAATGCTCAGAAAATCTAAAATAAATAAATAATATAGAAAATGAAGTAATAAAATCATGCTACTTTAAAGTGGACTGTAGCATTAGATTTGTAATGCTGTTTCAATAGAACAGAAGGTTTAGGCCACTTTTGGTAACTCAGTCTCTCAGTGCGTCCAGGAAGAAAATAAAAGTAAGCCATGGGAAGGTGGAAGAGAACTTCTACCTGCTGCTGGATGATAAATCCCATCACTCTCTATTAGGGTCAGCAATGGTCAGGGTAACCCAACTGGGAGCGTCACCTATAGAACTGCGGTGCTTCTGATTCTCAATCATCCTAATACTTTTTTGGGGCTGTCTGTGTCATGTTAGAGTTCCATAACAGCAGGAGGACTCCCGAAGGACTCCCTACATCTTATGTGATAATTGTTTCATTGAGAATTACATTGCTCTCTATGTATGTATCTTTGTGCATTATGGCATGGGGTGTCTTAATGATGACAGAAATCTAGCTGTTGGACAGGGTGTCTCGAGCACTGTGTGCAGACCTGTTCCATGTGCCATGCTGGAAACATTTCCAAGGGTTATTGTCCATGCTTTTAAGGTGTAGAGATACCTACTCTTTAGGGTTGACTTGACAAGAAACATGATGTGGGATAGAATTAGTAATCAAATCAGAACTCTTATAATAATACCATATGGAAAAAGACAGCAATTGATTAGAAATATTTGAACACTTTTGTAAACTGATTAACATAAATCATTAAATCATATAGGTCTCCTTGTATGGGTGATGGTTATATAACATCAGGATATACCTTTACATCACTTTAATATCCTTTCCTGTCCTAGGTTGCTCTCTTCGGTCTCTTCTCCACCTATGTATTCTCAGTACGGACTGGCTATAACCATCTCTCGAACCAGAGGGAAATTTCCCTGGTGGAAAAGAAAACTTACTGTTTTCGTTCTTTTCACAAATCCCTTGCCTTATACAAAATGATGCAACTGGTGTTACCGATAGAAAGCAATCACTAGAATTTTCATGTTTTACTTGGTAAAGGAAGTTCTAGAAGGGTTTTTACATCTCATTCCAGTCTTTCATTCAGTAATCAGCTTCGTGTTTTAACGGAATTTGTACATCTGGCCGTTTCTTTTTTTTCAAGTGTCTTTTCCTTCTACACAAAAACAAAAATGTTCCCGTCATGCAGCACAAGGCAGAGATACTCAGGATTGCTAGAGTGACGGGGGCCGTCAGAGACCAGGACAATAGCGCCATTGCCTTATATTGTGGACATGGACTCAACATTATTACCTGGTTTAACTTGGTTGTAATTGTCTTGTCCATAATTAGTGATTCCACGTAGCTTCTATTACTGATGCTGTGATTAAGGAGAATGTTAACCCTTACTATAGTGGAAAGAGCCTCGGGATATCCCTGGTCACTTGCTCTCACCAGGATTTGATAAAGCCCACAGTGTTGAATGTTTGTGGTTTCTTTTAGTGTGATGTTGCCTGTAAAGGCATCTATTCTAAACAGATTGGCGTTAGGGTCCACTTCACCAAATTCACTATATGTTATGATTCCATTCATACCGGTATCATAGTCAACAGCATGGACTTTAGTAACGGAGGATCCCTTTGTGATATCTGGCGAGACTAAAACATATGAAAAGTTGGATTCTGGCGATAGTATTAATGGTGCGTTGTCATTTACATCCAGGATGAAGACATGGATTCTTGCTCTGGAGACCAGAGGTGGGTTGCCTTTGTCCTTTGCTTCAACCCATACCTCGTACATTCGTTCTGCCTCATAGTCAAAGTAATCCTTAGATCTTAAGATTCTATCTGGGCCGACTGAAAAGAGTTTGGTTACATTCAACACTAACAAAGTAAATTCACCATTCGATCCAAAATCGACATCTGTCACATTTATAATTCCAACTTCCCCATACCGGGGAAGGTTTTCTGGAATAAAAAAGGTGAATTCTGTCGTAGAAAATCTGGGAGCATTATCATTTTTATCTAAGACATTAATTTTAATTATACATGAATTATTCAGTGATGGTGAGCCGTGATCCATTGCAATAACCGGGAAACTGTATGCCATTTCATTTTCTCGGTCAAAAGAAGCAGTCGTTGTAAGAATCCCACTTGAACTATCAATTGAAAATATATCGGGAGCTCCATGTCCCAAACTGTAACTTATTTCTCCATTGGACCCACCGTCTGCATCAGATGCAGAAACCTTTAGTAACACTTCCCCAGGATTATTGTTTTCATCAATAAATACTTCTAGCAGACCCTGAGGGAATTGCGGTGCATTGTCATTCACATCTTCAATTGTAATACTCAGAATTTCTTCATGGAACTTGGATTTGTCAAAGGTAGAATTACCAATAATGCGTAGTGTATATTTTTGTTCTGATTCAAAATCAAGTTGTTTGGATGTTAAAAGCAAATACGTATCAGGGGAGCTTTCAGAGGGCTTGAGGAGGAATGGAGATATTCCATTTATGTACAGAGGTCTAAGAATGCTATGATCGGGATCTTTCATTTCCAAAATGGCAATGACTGTATTTGGGGGAACATCCTCCTTTAAAGATACACCCATGGTATCTTGGGTACCTATAAAACGAAACTCCATTCTAGGCTCTTGTTTGGTAAGTTCCTGAAAAGTAACCGTAACAACTGCTACATCCGGAACACAGCCTGGCCCGACGGCCAACACTGGGAGTACGTGTAGCTGATTCCTCTCATCACTTATAAGGGCCGATAAAATTATAATTCCACTTGAGCTATCCAAGTTGAAAAGTTTTTTGGAAGCTTCTGGGACTCTGCTACTATAAACATAGTGGATAACACCGTTTTCACCAATGTCTTCATCAAAAGCCACGAGCTGTGCCACTGTAGCGTTGACTGATGAGTTTTTTGGAAGACTCACAGATATGTTATTCGTTAGGAAGACCGGGCAGTTATCATTGACATCAATTATTTGCACAATAAGAGCAGCACTGCCGGATAGCGATGGCGATCCTCTGTCGGAGGCAATTAAAATGATCTTGTACTCACTTTGTGATTCCTGATTCAAAGGCTTGGACACAGTTAATGAAATTGCGTCAGCATGATGGTCTAAAGTGAAAACATGATCTGGGCAGTGCAACTGGTAGGTCAGACCCCCATTATTCCCAGCGTCTGCATCTCTAGCCAAGTGGTCAATAGGAAAGATAGACCCCACTGCGGCATCTTCTGGGATAGAGAGAGTGATAGTGTCCTCTGTGAAATAGGGAGCATTGTCATTGATATCTTCAACAAACACTTTCACTTTTGTTATCTCCGAATGGTCTTCAGATGAAACAAAAACATCAATTGTGATGACACACTCATCTATGCTATCAAGCGGGCAAACCGTTTCTCTGTCCAGTTTCCTTTCAGTTGTATACAAAGCCCCATTTTGTGAATCCAGGGTAAAATACTCTGTTTTATCCAGTAGGATGAAATGAAGGGGGTCTGGGATCTTCAGCTTTTCTTTTAAGCTTCCAATAACTCTCCCTCCGGTTTGCTCCTCCTGCACGCGGAAAGCGATTTCCCCTGCCGCTTCAGTCACTTTCAAATTATGGATAATAATAATTAGAAGAAACAGTCTCTGAAACAGAAAAAAGATACGCATAGATGATCTTAAATTGATACTAAAATGCATACTCAGCAGTAAATGCTAATTATTTACCATAAATAGATCATTCTATTCAGATGATGGGAAAGTTCCGGCAAAAAATATTTTTATTTAGAAGATGGGGGGACATGGAGAAGTCTTTAAGTAAATCTGCTGCCATGGGAAGTTCCCTATACATTTACCTTCTATTAGTGATTTAGATATCCACACTTCTATTAATGCTGACTCCGAAAGACCAATATTGAATAGCAATAAAAATCCAAGCTAAAGGTATGCAGCCAATTCTAAGCCACATCCCGATCCGAACTGCCAAATGTCTAGACCTGTGTGCATCTATACTTAATGAATTTGTTCAGCAGATTATACAGAGAATCTAACAACGTGAAATTTCAATAAACACTGAATTAGATCTACTCTAACATAACCTGCAGTCGCACAAAATACACAACTTTATCAGAGATGGTAACACAGCTATTGTGTGTTTAGCTGATTTTAAAAGCTACGCTATATAAACTTCCTATCTAAGTGGTTTTTCCTGGATTTGCAGAAACAAATTGCTTTTCAGGTGCTAGTGTCCATGAAGAGTGGGGTAGACGCTTTTCACAAAGTGTATAGAGAGTATCGATACAAAACAAAGACAGACACATACACACATGCCATCCTTCCCTCATTGCTTGCATTCAATGAAGACGACAACAATAGGAAGAGGAAATGGTGAATTAGGCATTGTCTTTGGTAGTGTTCGTGGGGTGGTTGTTCGGGGTTATTAAAACACAACCATTGCAGAACCAGTTCGAAAAATAAAAAGACAGTAAGTATATTATTATCCTATCAGCTATCCTCCCAAAATGCACAGAATTGTATTTATACATTGTGCTAGGCCAGCCAAACTGCCCTCACAATACATTAATATATGGCAAGCGGATACACAACACACTCACAATGCACAGCCGCTGGGTCGTGACACAGAGGAACGGTGCTTGTCCTAGAGTTCTCCAGGCCAAACCCGGAGAGTTCCCAGGTATGCGTATTAAGATGTTATTGACTATGAATGGAAGAATTACAGATCGTAATATAATAAAATCCAAACTTGTAAGTAGGTAAGCATTTATGGAGAGGTCACTACGGCCAAAAAGGGAGCATTTTTGTGTTACTAAAACCCACTACTACTAATCTACATAGTTAAGTATTGATAGATAGGGATTCTTCTAGGTAACTGGTAGTTTATAGCACCATGAGCAATACAATGATAAAAGTGGAATACGTGAGTATAGTATAGTATGGTGGCATCTCACAGGTCTTCACAGCTTTCGTAGGTGCAGGAATTAGACTGTTGAACCAAAGTGTTTGGTAACGCTGGGCATTCATTTCCATAAAATCAATCTATATTGTTGAGCTGCCACATTCCTAAAACAACATTTGAGAACATATACACCTGGGTGGTTCTGAAGAACACTGATTGAGAAACAACTCCTGAAACTTTATAATATAGAAAGAATAAACCATACTACCGTATATTCCGGCGTATAAGACGACTTTTTAACCCCAAAAAATCTTTTAAAAAATGGGGGGTCGTCTTATACGCCGGGTACTTACCAAGCCGGAGGGTCCCACGAAGCCACCAATCTCTATAATCACTACGCGCCGGCTATTGATGCCGAGCGCAGGGATGCCGTCATGTCCCGGCGCCCGGCATCAATTGCCGGCGCGTAGTGATGAGGGAGCAGGGAAGCCCGAGGTCTGGCACTTCAGACCTCGGCTTCCCTGCTCTCTAATCACTACGCGCCGGCTATTGATGCCGAGCGCAGGGATGCCGTCATGTCCCGGCGCTCGGCATCAATTGCCGGCGCGTATTGATGAGGGAGCAGGGAAGCCCGAGGTCTGGCACTTCAGACCT
>VKOC01000008.1:9918235-9935656 GCA_009364415.1 Spea multiplicata | reverse complement strand
TATATACCAATCCACACATATACACCAAACCACACACATATACACCAATCCACACGCATACCAATCCACACATATATACCAATCCACACATATATACCAATCCACACATATACACCAATACACACATATATACTAATACACACATAATACACACATATATACTAATACACACATATATACTAATACACACATATATACTAATACACACACATACCAATCCACTCTCACTTAATGCTTTCCTACCTTTCCTTTCTTCTTTCAGCTTCTTTTCCTCTTCTTCTGTTCTTCTGTCTTCTCTTCTTCCGGGTCAGAGGACAGCGGTGGGCGCGGCTTCAGTGCTGTGCGCCGGGATCTGACAACAGACCCCGGCGCACAGCAGCTGTTGCCGGGCGGATCACAAGGGAGCGGTATCGGAGGTCTGTTAAAGACCTCCGATACCGCTCCCTTGCGAGCCTGCTCCTCCAGCGGCGGACATTACTGTCCGTCTCTGGAGGGGTGCCGGGTGCCGCATTGGCACCCCCTGGAGTGTGGCGCCCTGTGCGGTCGCACACCCCAAAGGTCGGCCCTGCTCTACGGGGCCGGGAAGCCCCCACCAGGGCCGGCCTTAGGGGTCTGCGGCCGCACAGGGTTTAAATTAAAACATCGGGGTTTTTTTTCAACTTTATTTAACATCCTCCATGGAGGATGTTAAATAAAGTTAAAAAAACCCCGATGTTTTATTTAAACGCTGTGCGGCCGCGGACCCGATCGTAGGTAGGGTAGGGGCCTGGAGCTGCATGCGGCCCTGCCGTGGCCCGGCCTACCGGGCAAATGCCCGGTGTGCCCGATGGCCAGGCCTGTACCTGAGTATTAACTATAGAACATTTTCGTTGATGCCGGAACTTCATCCCACTCCCTGTCTATTACCCATCATCTATTTTCTACCATTTTCCACCGGAAATTGTAACCAGCCAGATCATCTATATCAAACTTTATCTATTAGTTGAAGCAACTTGTATGGTGGGAGGTGAAGAACACATTTAATTCCAAACTTTGCACATTTCTCATGAACACACTGGGTGGTGTAATAATAACAACAACATTTTATTATATTTCACATACAACAATCTGTGAAGTTATGAAAGTTGTCAAAAAGTATATTAATACACAACTCAAACTAAAATGGGAAAAAAAAATAGAAAGTGACTACAGAAATCTCTGCTATGGTGCAAAGAGGATGAAATAAAATGATTTGTCCTTCGTGTTATAGGGCAGACACTGAGGGAGTTCAATAGGGGCTATAAAACTGACATGATTTCAGAAAATCTGACTTTTACTTGAATTAACTGAAAAGTCAGAGCGTATACCAGCAAGTGCTATATTTTACTGGAAGCGTGATGAAAAGTTAAAAGGTCTTGGTGCCAGAGATTGCTCTGGCCATGTAATGGGCCCATAAATTTAAAATAAAGAACAATATTGCCAATTGTTTAGTTTTGAGAATTAAGAGGACACTGAAATTATTTTTTACAAGAAACATTTAATTGTCTGGAGGTCAGTAGGCTCGATGATTGTTTAAGTTCAGTTCCCATGTTAACTGGCATCACACTCAGATGTTGGATACATGTTGCTTCAGGATCTATTAAACATTGCTCATATGTTTTAAAGCTGGGAGCTGCTTGAAGACTAACCCAGTCCTCTCTCAAACTTCTGACAGCTGATTTTGTACAAGAACCCCTGCATTATTCCAACCTTCTAGTCTTTAAAAGTTAAAAGAAACAACTTCCCTGCCTGTAGTAACATTATAAGCATGAGTTATTTGCAGTAGGTTTACAGCAATGGCTTCCACCAAGCACAGCAGTAGTCTCTACCCCTCTGCGGAGAACGACCAAGAAGACCCAGCCGATAAGGGAAGGAAGAGGTTGCATATTGGGTGCCCATCATGGCCCTTTAGTGGACAGTTTACCCTTTTCTTCATATTGAAGCACTGAACCACAGGGCTACAGATATCAAAAAAGTTTTATCTATCCCCAAAGCTGAAGGTAAAGGATGGTCATCATTCTACCAAAAATCAAAGCAACCATGTGAAGGGGCAGGGAGTAATAAAGGAGAACGACACTTTTTTTAAGTGGGTTTTGGCAAGAGACACTTGGTTACAAGTCTTCTCATGATCAGTGACTCCTCTAGAATAACAAGTCTTTAACTTGGGAAGCAATTTCACCATGACTGGATCATTTTAATGTGCTCTTGATGACTTAAGAGGTGAGCATTATAACAGGATGGTAAAATTAACACTTAAAGAGGAACTTAAAGAGGAACTGCATTTGGAGCATTATATTTGTTTTGAAGAAGTTTGAAGAAGAACATTTAGGACTATTTTAAATCATGGAAACTAACATATATAAAAAGAATTCATTTGTTGCCCTGACCCCCCCCCTTCTTTTACCCATTACAAATCAAAGTAACAGTTAACAACAGAGAGAGATACAATTATAATGATATTATAATTATACAAATCTTGTGAAAGTTAAGATGGTTGTTCCCATTGTATACATATACGGTATAAATGTCTAATATATTATCTGGATATATTTCTGATATATTTGTAAAGATTGTTAGATACGTTTATTTAATGCACCGTCATTTAAAATGTATAAGCTGAGAAAATTACTACTACAACACTTACACTCTTGTTACCAATTAATAACCAAGCATATACACAAAATGAGCATTAAAATGAAAACATGATATATTTCAAAATTAGCTATAATAATGCTCTGAATGCACATGCGCTTCTTTCTCTCTTTGAGCTTTGTTTTAATATGGATAATGTATTTTTAGGGTTTTTTGTTCCTCTACGGAAAATAAGTATAGTAAGTTTGGGCATTAGGTTTTCCTACACCTTGTTCCGTGTGTAAAAACTCAATTTAAACTTTTAAATATATGGCATGACATTTCATAGCTGCAAGGACTGAATATCAATTTTTTAAAATGTTAGCAAAAATTGGATAAGGAGTCACATCTCAAAAGGAGAATCACCAGAGGATGGAAGTACTGTATTAATTTGCTTTCCATTACCACCATGCCTCTCCATTTGCCGTGTTCAACTATCTATCATTTGGTATGCATAGTCTCTACCCACATAATATCATTTCATGATTATAGTTTTGAAAAATATCATTCTGCAATTCATGGCGGAAACGTAAAGTAATCGAGATGTAACATTTTAAATGAAGTGTCTAAAATGGGTAGCTAATTTTTGTGAAATACGAGGAGTCTGTGGCTCTCTGTTACTCTCGGTTCTCAGGCACTTTTGTGTTCCTTTTAGAGAGGGGCTTGAAGAATCAGTTTACAGGCTAAATGACACACAATAGAGTCACGGGTTTCCTTCATCTGCTTTTATAGACTTAAGATTTCTGGGGGGGAGGTCAATGGGGGTCCTACTTATTTCTACCGATATTGAAAATGGTTCTATTTTTTTATTTTTCCCCCCAGGAAATATGGCATTAGTAAATATATTACATTATTAGACTTTTCTTTTATATTTTATTGTAGGCAGGTTTATCGGTGTGTGCTTAAAATAATGCAATACTCTGCTGTGGAAACTGACTTATTCCTCTGTGATAAGGAATTATATTAAAACTATGCAATTAAGTGGTATAGTATCATTTTCCCACGTATGATGTAATATAAAAATTTGCTCAAATTGTTTCAAGAAAGTGATTCTGTATGTGGATTGTGTGATCACATTCATGTGGTCTTTATGTCCTATGGCCAGTGCAGACATTGATGATAGGGGATAATGATGGACTATGCAGTGAGCCAAAATATTTTGATTGTAGGAAGAATACAATTATTTTACACATTATTCCCTAAGGGCCAGCATTTTGCTTGGGGTATTTGTGTGCCTGGATCCTTTCTTTGCTGTCTTTGTGAGGTTTAGCCACAATACTACCAAGTCTTTTGTAAGACTGCTGGTAGGAGTTATCCTTCTGTACAGGCTACCAGTACTTCAAAGCAAATTTGTTTCTATGTACACAAGCAGCCGGAAAACTTGGGTAACCACCGCTGTTATGCGACCTTAGGAAACAAGCATTGGGACTAGGCTGCAGACAAGTCTTTGGGTTGGACCTCTGCGCTTGGAGGTTTCCCTCATTCTTGTATATATACAGTTCTGCTTGTGAATGACGGCTGGACCCTTTGGTTTTATTATGTTGTGATATGTGTGTTGTGTAGACAAATGTTATGAGTCTACATAGGGCCATCTTAAGGGCCTTTTTTAAAGGAAGGTCAAGTGAGTCCACTAGCAGGGGTATGATAATTCCAGAAAGGTCAGAAGAATCTGACCCATGCAAGCTATCTAGATGGAGGTAAAGCAATTAGGATGGAGAATGCAGGAATATTGCAAAGGAGGGAGATAGACATCTATCACACAGCCAAACGCATCAGCTATTTTTTTTAATAGCAACTCTGTTCAGTGCCATAATAAATACACCACCATTATGACCCCTACTCAGCCACACCAGCTATACTCCTAAACATAGACCTATCACATGGTAAATCAGCACCACTTGCCTTAAAATATAGACACAATATCACTGATGGTCCTAACTGGTATATGCCATTATATCCAGGAATGGAAGAACAGTATAACATGCATCGCATGGCCCAGACATGCCTAGGATGTCAGATACCAAGACTGGCCCTACATGTTACATTGTATGTCCACTTATATGGCCCTATGCACATTTCTGTGTATGTGTGTAGGTATATTCATATATGTACAATGCTGCAGAATATCAAGCAACCATATAAATCAATCAATAAAAATAACATGAAAAATTATTTACAAAAAATGCAGTTAGATATACCGCCACTAGGTGGCAACACAGGACAAATTTTAATAGTAATAAAAAAATGATTTTGGTTCCCATCGTTACAAATAGAATTCAATAGGTCTGCCACTGCCAGATTTAAACTGCAATCTCTCTTACTAAATGGGTAACTATTTCCAGTAGCCTGTAAGTAAGCTTTTATATTGTCGAAATTAAGGGAGACAAATTCACAATAGCAGACCTTTACCTTCCCAATATGAATAAATATATCTATTTATTTAGACAAACACTCTGGCCGTACTGTGACTGTGCTGAAATAAAGGGAGGTGACTCGAATCTTTCTGAAGATTTTAATCTAATTTCAAATCGTTTGCGTCCTAAAGTAAAACGTATTAGACCAAAGAGGTGGTGTCATTATTCGTTTACGGCCGCAGCCAGCAGTCGTGTGAAACCATGATGGTGGAAAATGTTAGAGCATTCTTCTACATAATATAAAATATTCCAAAAGCTACAAACTATATGAAAATATATGACAAAATATATGAAATGTCTTTATTTCTGTACACCTTGAAAAATGTGAAACGGCACTGAAGGGCCGCTTTTGGAACAATTGTCACCCATAGGCTCACCACCATAACTATGGATCCAAACAACTATATTTTTTAATGCCTGTATATCAAGTTGCTGATCAATAGGCTACTTTGGGAGACCTCTTCATAAATGGCCCATTTGTACTACAATAGTCTGTGCCTGGTGAGCTACTATAGATTTCACAAAACTTCATAACGATGGATAAAATTCATCAGTAGATGAAAATTATTTTGTGTTTATTGCTATCTTGTTACTGGGACATGGACGGACAGGTCTAAAATCATTGACCTCTGGCAAACTTTGTTAATTTATGATATGATTTTCATTTCCTGATACCAGGAAGGCATAATAGAAGTTCAGGAGACGCTACAAATGAAATGATGATGAGATTCACCTGCCTCCCACAGTTCCAATGTCTAAAATAATTGTCCTTCTCATCTGAATTACCAATTTTCACATATAAATTATGTGTGATGTTATTGCAGTTATGTGTGAAACGACTTGTGATATGTTTGTGCTATGATCCACATATATTTTAAATTAATGCTTAAATCCCTACAAACCATACAATCATACCTTGGAATTGTATGGGTTTGACCCGGAGTCTCCGGATGAGTCTCTACTTCCTCTGAGTATCGAGGTCACTTTCTTCTTTCCCTAGGCAGGGGAGTGTTGTTTGGCCACAACCAATCCCTGACCACCTCCCCACCACTCCCAACCACTAAGAGGCTTTATGGTGCTTGCCCTGCCCCTATGTGTCAGTAGCCCCACCTCTAATGGAGTCAAGAGGGAAAGCTCTGGCTAGCTGACCCTGGGAAGTTCCTGGGTATAACATTCGCCGAAATGATTGTTAACCTGAAACAAATCAATGTCTTTTGGTGTCATACAGTTTCGCTGTGCTAGAAGTTCGTTATCAGTGTCCTCCCCATGGTTTTATCTTTCAATTTGCAACAGTAAAAAAAATAAATGAACAAAAAATAGTTAATAGACAGGGGTTAGCATAAGCATGTGACATGGGTAACATTGTTTACATTTTCACTAAATGCTTTGTATGCACCAGAGATAAGTACCGTTCTACATTCTAGATAAAGCATCTTTACAAAAAAGTGTATAAGAGGCACTTAGCTAGAAATACCTACAGTGCTCAGGAAACAATAACATAAATATGGTTCAAGCAGATGTTCTATAAACAGCTTGAAACATTTTATGGCTGAATGAATAAGTGAGTGGTACATATGTGGCACAGACAGGCCGTTTTTAGGGGCAGAGGTGGCACAGGCAAGCTGTTTGAGGGGCGGAGGTGGCACAGGCAGGCTGTTTCAGAAGCAGAGGCCTAGCACATCAATGTCTGGCTTAGTATATGGTGATGGGGGTTATGCTGCACTACCATCAATGTCTGGCTTAGTATATAGTGATATATATCTGCTCAGTAAATGTGATTTTTTAAAACTTATTTAATTTATTATAAGTTTATAATTTATTTTGTCAGATTTTTAGTTTTTTCATTTTTTGTGTGGGCGTCTTTACATTGCAACACACAGGATCCGCCCCTGGTGCCAAATATTCTATACGCCCTGCATCGAGAGAGGAATAATATGTTAAATTGTATGTCAATAACCTGCTCTTGTCTTGGTTACAGTAAGATGCTAGAGCTTTTCAAACATGTGAACATAAGGGATAGCAGAATGCCCCTCTTCTGAAAATTTTGTTTATATCCTCAATGCTGTGATAATACTTTTTCTCGAGTGGTAAGATAATAAACTCATTTTTTTGGTGGAATATTTGGGGTCCTTTACCTTATGTTACATACAAACTTTGATAACTCCTTATGCTCACAACTAAAAGATTTATGACAAAATAAATAAAATATTTATATCTATTTTTATACATTTTTCTTCTGTTCCTTGAACTTTGTAGAAGCACATAGAGGCGGAATGAAACACAATGTCGTAACAGATGTAATGTTTTTGGGTTTTTTTTATGTGCACGGTCAAAACAGTCATTTGAGAGTATTATTACATTTTCATGGAGACTGATTCTGTAACTTCTTCAAAGTTATTTGGGTTCTAATGCATTCTTTTTTTAAAATAGATGGTTCTAGCAGAATATACTATATGAACTGAGTGTTGTGAACAGTTGAACATATTAAGGGCTTTTTTCTGCAATAAAACATAGCTTGGTGAGATGGCCCAACGTGGATTCAGGATATCTTTATGTATATCCCATTTCTAATTTTGTATATATAAGAGGTCTTATGTGGGATATTTGGCTAATTTAAAAATAATAGCCAAATATTTTTTGTTGAGAGACCTTTCTGGAGGTATTGATGGACATCAAAGTACTTTTTTACTATTTCTCCACGAGACATAATATTTGCTCTCAACGTCAGCAGCGGGGGTGGAAAGGTCTAGTTGATGATATCAAAATTCTCTGCTGATTACTATAGTAATTACAGAAACGAAAACCATAATCCCATAAAGCTGCGCATGGAAATAACCGTGTGCGTCATTCCAGAGTCATCTCATTTCAATCTGTTGGCTAATACTCATACTTTGGGAAGAGTTTGTACATAAGGCTCCATGTTATGGGTGAATTCAGAATTAATCTAGCATTCAGAACATTACATTAGTTTCTAGTATGATATGGAACATCCATGAAGCTTAACACTTTAGATGGCGTCTGGCAAGGAAGGAGAAAAATATCCCTATGAAAAGCATCTTTAGCTAATCTTTAATTATGGCTATTTTTCATCTATAGTCTAACTCCGGCGTTACTCTTCCTTGGTAGAAGTGTGGTAGGCAGCAGATCGTACTTCTTGTAAGGTCATTGCTTCGAAACCTTGGCCAACTGCTGCTTTAAAGCAGGTGGTCTTTCTTGGAGCTACATACTGCTATAGACTACCACGGTGCATTTCAAGTCTGGATCAGGTCAAATCAATGGACTAAAACTGTGTTTGATGTTACTTAATCCTGCCTCAACAAAATAGACTACAATATATAGTATATAGTGACCAATAGCATTAACAGTACTGCCCAGGTGATTTACTGCAGAAGGCAGGAAAAAAAGACAAATTATGAATAAAAGGACCTTTTGTCTCTGTGTCACCTGATGCCCTTTTCTTACCATTCAGTACAATTTGTGTCCTCTTGAGTCTTGAGATCTAATATTATGTGGAGGAATTAAACGACTTTCACTGCGAATGAATGTAGAATTTTTTTTTAAAACTTTTTTGAGCCTTAAAGTTTGCTTTAACTAAAATTCCAAGGTTTAGCTTCTTGATTTATTCTTGTCATTTTAATCCTCTAAACCTAAAGAGCAGTCACTCTGAATTTTGTATAGTAGAAATCCTTTAAAAACTACACTATACGGGAGTAATCAATAGGTTTTGACAGTTATTCCCATAGCATTGCTCTCTTGATGAGACCTATTGGGCTTCTTCAGAAAGCTGCTTAAGACAGCTATATTTCAAGGCTGACACATTATGGGCATTTTTTATGTTTTCAAGTAACGTATTGATCTGGCATTACTTATTCTAACTTTTTCTTTATGTAAACAATCTTTTAAGTGAGGAATAAAACTTCCAGTGAACAGAGACGATTTCAAAGTTGTGTATTCTTTTACAAGCTGCTGCGCGGCTGTTGTCAGCGAGTTAAATAGAGCTTTTAATAAGCCTCGGAAATTGATAGTGTTTGAAACGCTGTCTTTTAGTATAAATGGACAGCACAGAACTTACAAAGTTATAACTTCATAAAATTACAGACATCCCTGCCTCTTATAGAGTCACAAAAAATACGGAGCATTACGATTACTTTTTGACATCTGTGTTTATTTTACGTATATATTTTTTATAGTTACACAGAATTTGGCGGCAGATAAGAACCATTCGGTCCATATAGTCTGCCCATTCATAAAGAATCAAACCTTAATCAGTCCTAGGTGTAATCTCAGATTTAGGATAGCCACAGCGCCAGCCCTACAATGGACCAAAGCGCTTTTTTTAAGCGGAGGAGAGGGGTGCCGAGTGGTTTTCGCTTACCCGTTCGGTGCCCCTCTCTCTCTCCTCTGCGGCGAGTCTCCGTGTTCGGTCTCGGTGCCGTCTTGTATTGCTGAGAGCCGGAAGTGACGTCTGCCACGGCGCTCAGCATTACAAGCCAGCCCCGTGGCAGAGCAGGGAGACTCGCCGCAGGACTGTTTAAAGGTAAGTACCTTTAAATGGGGGGGTTAGGGTAGATAATGGCGTTGGCGAAGTTTAAAATGCCGCCTCCCCCCCTGCGTCGGCGCCGGGGGGGGGGGGGCCATTTTAAAATTCGCCCCAGGCGGCATTAAGTCTTGGGCCGGCCCTGGATAGCCATATGCCTATCCTATACCTGCTTAAATTACATACAGTATTAATCTCTAGTGCCACTTCGGGAGGCTGTTCCACTTATCATGCTGAGAGGATGGTAGATGACTAAAATATATGTATATATATATATAATATATATATATATATACTCTTGAAATCCCTGGAGACTTTTTATACTGTGTAGTAGAGGTACCGTGTTTTTCGCAGATGCTCACATGAGGGATATTTATAGAGAATGTGTACCATTGCTTTTTGTTGATCACTGTATTTATTTTAGCCTGAATATAATGCAGTATCATTTTGCTACTTCTTACGAGGAAAAGGAGTACTTCAATCTCTGTGATATTAAAGTTAGGAGAGTAAGTAGCTGGAAGCAATTGCTGTTATGAATACGTTACACACTGTAAATGGTTGACTTGGGATTTTGGGTTGGAAGAACGTGATTCCAGTGGCTTTTATTTGGTGAGAGGTTGAACTCTGCGTTATAACATGTATAAGCCAACTACAGCTTCTGAATTTGCTGTATTTGGATAGATTTTTACTATGCGGACAGCTACTTCTGGTTGGAGCCGGCTGGTGTTTTTGAGCCACCATTGACGCTGTGTTGATAATAAACATTTTATGTAACATGGACCTTTATCTCCCCTCCTCTAGTGTATATATGATAACTTGTAGCAATCAGGCTGTACTATGGATTGAAAGCATGACAAGTCCAGTACTGTAGCTACAGAGTTCACTATGTGCCTTAGTCCTTTTAGATTTGTGTGTGGGGTGCATTATCCATACCAGTGATGGAAGACTTCTATCCTCCCTGCATGGGTGACATCATAAGGGCAAGGGAAGGGCATTGCTTAAATACTCAATGTATCGTGGGGTCCTCTTTGGATTCTCCAGTAAAACCTAACATTTTGGGGTTTTTTTACAGAAGGGGCCACTTGCGGTTCCTAAGAAAGCAGTGACAGTATTGACACAACTGTCAACTATAAAAAAAATGTCATCTACAAACTTTCATTAAGCGTTCTCCAAATAACAGTAATGGTACTTAAAGTAAGAACGCACAATACCCACTACAGGCTTTTTAATTCCAGACAACAGCTATAAATATGTGTGGATGTGGCATGAATCACCTCTATTAGTTTGTCTGCACATCGACATTCAAATTATACACCAAACTAAGATCACTTTATCGAAATAAATCAAGCTTAGCTCCTTTAGCACGAAAACACATTGTTCAGCAGATGCTAATGGCGAACGCTGGTTATTGTGAATTATTTACTAGCGTCCCCAGGTGCAAAACAGAGGAACGGGAAGTACAAGAACTTGCCCCGGATTTTTCAGACTAATTTGATGTTGCATTTGATAGGGAGGAAAACACAAAGAATCACACGTTGAATTGTGGTCTTGATGTAATTACCCTTTAAGCAGGGATATCAATCATAAAATAATGGTAGCAAAAAGAACCAATTGGAAATTGGTCAGAAATTACTAATACTTGCTACATTCCTTATTCAAATAGGTTCAAGATAACTGGGATGGCTACTCATTGGAATAAAATTGATTTGTACGTTTTTCCCAAAATTGGAATTTTAAAGGAAAAAATATCTTCTGTTTCAAATTCTATTTTAGCCAGTGAACGATGCTATATTCTGGTTATGGTGTTACATTGCTCTATAACCAGTGGGTTTACATAACCAAAATCTTGAAAGCTTGCAATCTATTAATCGTCAGTTAGCCAATAAAGGTATAATCTTTACCAAATTAGCTTTCTCTCTTTCTATGGCTAACACGGTACAACTCTATACCTTTAATGAGTCGTACAAGTGAACTAAAACGGTAAATGTTAGGGCCACCTTGTGGGGCACGGCCTGTGCACCTGCTGTAGATTAATTTATTGATGAAGAACTAGCTGCCACCATCATGATCACCGTGAGACTTGGAGGTCCATTGCCTAGTAAATCCATGTGCAAATGAGCTTGATTTTAGCAGATGATACAAACAATATAGCATTGAACACAGAGCTTTTCTGTGTTCCTCTGAGTCCAAGGGAGTTGAACCTAATTCTATTTTGTGGAATACCTGTCGTTGTAGTCATCAGATTGAGTTAGCTTTAAGATGCATAACTCACGGCTTACTGAACCCTTAGAGAATACATTCTTCAGCTATAAACTGTCCAGAAGTTACACCTTGTCACTGCTCATTGACTGCTAGTCAGTAAGAGAAGATTCAGTAAGAGAGGTTCTGAAATAAGTATCACTTATTTGTTGCAAATAGTAGAAGGCTTGATAATTGAAGATATATACGATTTGCCAAGATACAGTGAGTAAATCATATTAGTGACTATTTATTGACTCAGAAAGTTCATGTATGTTATCTGAGTGCGTGATGAATTTTTAGAGGCCAACATTTTCATGGGATGTAGAATCAGGTTTTAAGATATCAGAGGTCCCCCCTTCCCTACTCAACATCTACATGTTGGTTCACTAGGTATCATTAAGTTCTATAAATGCTGTCTTCTTTGAGATCAACAGGAAAAGATGCTTCAACTTGGAACTTGGCGTTTGGTGCGTCAGAAGTAGGAGGCTGAAGGATCAACTTGAATTGCTGGGTGTAAGTGTCTTTACCAATTCACCTCACAATAAGGAGCTTGTGCAGGATCCAGTCCGGTAAGATCTGGTTCGTAGACCCTACACACATTGTATGTTTCTCTATTTGATTGCCGATATAATACCATTAAACTTCCGATATCGGTGACTTGAGGCTTCAGATTAAGAGGCTTTAGATTTTCCCAATACAAAGTATCAGTACCAAGCTCATGAGCATAGATAGAGTATTTGGCCCTCACTTTAACATGTAGAACAGCCCAAATCTGATTCACTTACACTACACTCACTCACACTCGCTCATTCTATCTGACACTTTACTCAGTTTATAAATGCCCTAGAACGATAAACCACCGAGTGGGACTTTAATACGTTCTTATATTTATTACAGGTCTCAGTTTCTTATTTTACTTAATCGTTTTCTTCATCTAGTGATCTCATAATTAATTTAATAATACTAAATTTAAAAGAAGTATTAATTGTCTCTTTAACGATTCACACACAATGATATTAGTAGAAAATAGGAGCAGATAATTTGTGCTTTATTCAGATACACACACTACATGCTCATACATACCATTTTTCTTACTGTTCTATTTGAATTTTAGAATTCAGTGCACAGTACAATGCTGGTACTTTAGAAAATGATTTGATTCTGTATGTATATCATCTTCCCCAATGCTCACTTACATAGAATATGAAAGTCTTTTATGCCTTTTAGAAATTGTGTTCAAAGAAAGTCCTATTCAAGCAGAAAAAAAGACAAAAAAGAAAAAAAACAAAACAATGATCACCATAAAAAAATCACTGAGAAGAAATTGAGCAACCACATTTAAAAAAAATTAAAAAAATAAAATAGAGATTCTTCTCTATTTCCCTTTTTTCTTTTTCCATGTAATTTTTTTACTAAACCATTTGCACATAATTGTTATCTTGGTACAAGCGACATCTTGCAGGTCGGAGGATGATACAGATTCTACGCACAGTTCATTAGGTTATGAAATTCATGTGCTGAGGGACAATTCCTTTTCCCTTAATTTTTCTCTATTAACAAAAAGGAACATAGATCATACAAGGCGAAGGGCCATTAACATTAAACTCATATCTGCTGCTAAAGTATTGCATACTGAGAATAGGTTAATGGGATGCGTTCACAGTGCGGCACATTGCATTCTCAGCAATACTCTAGCAGATTCTTACTGTTGTAGCGTAATTAGATTGCATGCTGCAACACAATAAATCCAATTACTTTTGAACTTTACACTATGCATCTCCATAAAGTTTCTTCCATTTGGTCTTTGGTGATGTCTCAAAATGAACTGTGAATGACTCACCAGGGCCGGACGGAGGACGACAAGGCGGCCCTGGGACATTCAGCCTGGCAACCCCTTGGATGTGAGAGGCCGACCGCTACATTTTTATATGCGTGGCCTAGCATATTTAGTCAGTGGTCGCACACTGTAGGACCCCATCTTCTGCTGGATGGCCAGTTCGGGCCTGTTAGTTACAGTGTTTGATGAGGCTCATCACCCATCTCAATATTAAGACAAACCTTTGGAGAGACACAGAGCACATCCCAGTCAGTTAAAACATGTGATTGATGATGATGACGACATTTGAAAAAGCCCTACTGCACCCCTATCTCTAATCTACTAGGGATGAGGTCTATCCAAACACCCTTTCGGTAGCTGGAGGGAACCCCCATGGCACCTATAGGGTGCAAACTGGGGAAAAAGGTCTATAAATCATTATCAAATGATTATCTCAAGACTTCCTAAAAAAACCCACCAAAAAAGGTAAAATTAATATATTCTGCACCTATTTGTACAGCAGATTGAAAAGTTTGCATGGGAACACGCATATTTACCACCAGGGCTCCAAGCATCCAAAAGGTTTATGGCATCCTCTTTTGACTTGAATGTACCCCATAGACTTAAATATGGGTCATAGACTTTAATTGGGTCCAGTTGGGTCTAAGGGAGAGGCAATGTATCCACAACCATTAGTGCTGCTGGTGCATAAGTGTATGAGTACACTTAATCCCCTTTCCTTGGGCTAATGATAAGGACTCGATGGGTTTGCAGATCATTGCTGGATAGACCCTGAAACAATAAGGAAAATATTCTTTCCCTCACTAGTTGTGAAATTGTATTATATTATACCCCAGAGGGAAAATAAAAAGCCCAGGGTTAAGCATAAACCTTCTTTTACCATAAAAATATACTTTACAAGACAACCCGTTGCTCTCATCTACTAAAGTGCTCAATGACAGAGACAGACAATACTTTCAACTCTGATAAGTCTTTCTCAAGAGCAGACTGACTGAGATACCGGCAAATTTCCTAGTAGGCCACCTGCCGTTGGGCCGGTCACCATCCTTCCAGCTGCCTGCTGCGACTGTAGGCTCTGTGCCTAAATAAATGGTTCAGTGGTGGCTTCTATATACTGTATAGCCTATGTTTTAGAGTTATTCTGACTGTACTGGTGGTCTCCCACGTATCCCTTTACATGAAATCACCAGCTACTGTCATATCTGGATCTTATTGTAATGAGTATTATGTTCTTTAATTGTTCTTTAAAAAGCATGGTTTGTCCTTATGCTGAACCAAAACAAATTTGGGGGGGCTAGGACCCCATCGTTATGGGCTGTGTGCAAAACAATAACACTAAGAAACATAAAGCTCGTTTTCAGATATTTCCCAGGGCTGGTTTATATTCCCAGTGTGACCCTGGTCTTTCTCAAACCTGACGCCAAAACGTTAATTCTCCATAGCTCTGCCATATGCATTGAATGTATGGGACTCGTCCTCTCTTCTTGAAATACTGGTAGGTGCACTCTTAAGCTTTGGCCCTTTTGAAAACCAATTTATCATTTAATGCAGATTTGAATGATTATGAATTCTTTTTTATTTTCACATATTTTCTCATTTTTAAGTATATTATATCCCATACACTTACAAATGTATTTAACATATCCTCAGCATAATAGGAATACAAAATATTAAACAATTATTCAGTCCTAATAGTCAAAGTTTTCCTGGTCACACAAGAAACAAAGGATTTACTGAAGATTCTGCTCTTTCTACTTCCAAGAAATCCAACATGGAAAGCGGATCCTTTTGGTTTGTCTTCTCGTCCTTTTAATGCTTTGGTCTAAAACGAACAACAGAAAAGATGCTGAATATGTATGAGTGCTTTGATTGACCATCTTTATTATTAGAATATATAATTTGATTTTTGATGTATAGTATTATATTATGGGATATGGATAATATTTCCGTGATGATTATATTAATAGCATTTCCTTAAAGTGGTACTTGAACATAAATTGAATACTATTTTTTCACTATGTCTGATCTATCTATCTAATTTATCTATCATTCTATCTATTGTTATATCTCTCTATCTATCCATGTAGATTTGAGTGCAATTTGGGGTAAATTTGTTCAATCTTGAAAAATCACCAGCGTATTTAAGGTTATTTATAAAATAATCCCCATCTCTTTATTTAGTTTCTTACATCATAGAATAATGAGGACAAATAGGGGATATATTTTGTCATTAATGATTTCAAAAAAATGGGCTGCATATTCTATAACAATGTAATGTTGACAAAGTATTCCGGTGGCTTTGTATCAAATATTTAAGTAGGGTAATATGTAGAAGAAGAATTCTTTAAATATAAAATGTACATAATGTGCAACCGTATACCCCAGGCCACTAACACAATGCGTTTCCTAACAAGTTATGCGGCATGACCAACCAAACCCGACATCGCTGGTTTAGTGAACATAGACTTATTCCATTCCCCTTGTTAATATACTCCATTTTTGGTGTATGTAATTGTGTGATGTATGCATTAGGTAGTTGGACACAATGATCAAAAAATGGAAAACATGTCTGACAGATTAGCGATTAGGATGTGATGTCAGAATGAAGGCAATATAACTTAATGACGAAGTCCCGAGATATAAACACCATTTTCTGTTGTTTTGAATCATTTTATCTCTGGTACTCCTCGTTGAGTTAGGCCTCCGGTGTAGGTTAAAAGCCTTCATGGTTGTGGACTCTCAGCACCAGTCCTCAAATAAATGTGACTGCAAGATAGAACATACAGAAAACAAACAAAAGCCATACCGAAGTACCCGTCGACGGTAATATCACGTCACAAATAATTATATCCCGTTGCTATATCTATGAACGACATGAACAATAAACCCCCAATGTTTTTGTCAACTCAAAACTGCACACATTTTGCTGTCTGGGATCTAATAAGTAATAATACTTTTGGGATGCAAAACACTAATAGGCCTGGAAGCTATAAGTCCTGTACTTGCCAAACCAATAGGACCATGGGATCTATTTACTAAGCCTTGTTATTGCGGGCCATAAAAAAAAACCGTGTCCAACCCAAGTATCTGCTTTATGTTCTGTCAGCTTTATACATCAGCATTCAAACGACTCACCAAAAAAATAGTAAATCTGCAAACAATATAATACCGGATGCTATTGTTAGTGGAGATTTCCCTAAAGACACTGGCTGCTGTGTTAACAGCCTTTATCGTCGGAAAAGGTATAAAAAATGAAGCCGATAATCCATTAGAGACAGGTGTTTTATGCTTTTTAAGTCTCATTAATTTCACCTGGTTTGCATGTTTTAGATTCTGGACAGGCAGCAGGTTGCAAATGAGACACAATCAGGTCATGGAAAGAAAACTCACGTTAAACATACGCCTGCACACATCCGTGTAATACAACCGCTGTCTCAACTGAACCCTGTTGGATAAAATGAATCATTTTCCATTTTGGGGAGACATAGATCCCGTTATCATATTGATACAGTTGCTCTTGTTACGTGCGTTCTTCTCCATTGGCACATATGTACTGGTATCTCAGCTGTAAAATATCCAAAGCTTGTGTTGATAATTTAAAGTTGATGTTCCACATAGATGTTTTTTCCGTAAAACATTCCTAGGTTCTTATATTATTATGTTCTAATAAAGTAACATAGTAATTTAGGTTGAAAAAAAGACCCAAGTCCACCAAGTTCTTCTTATCATTCCTGCTTTTGATC
>VKOC01000008.1:9905751-9918135 GCA_009364415.1 Spea multiplicata | reverse complement strand
CTTTCATTTATCGACGTCACAATGGCTTCTGTTTTTTGGGAGGATTTAGAAAATATTTCCAATAAAAGCCCTTCCATTTAAAACACACACTCAACTTCAAAAACATAATTAACTGTAAAAACAATAATGGTGAATAAAATAAAGCATATTTAGTATCATACAGTTGTGGACTGGTGGAGGATCATGAAGACAACAAATTCTACTTTCTGTCCTAACTATTACTTATACATATAGGATGATGACTATAATGTACATGGCTTTTTTGGTCTTTTGTTTAACATCCCTACCCGCTCTTCCATTGTCTCACCCAGTGTGATATTGTTTCTATTTAAACTTTAGCAGTTACTTTATTTAGTTAAATGTCTTAAAGTAAATGCTATTTTTTTCCAACCAAATTAATTTTGGCACCGGTTTTCTGCCATTAATTACGGCTCTACAGGGGACTATGCAATTCCATTAGAAATTTAATGGTGTGTAACTTGCTGGAATATTCTGATGCAGAGAGATGTTCTGTCTGCAGACATGATTTGGTTTAATGATTCATATTGTTCATATTAGAAAGACGCTTCGCAGTTAATAGTTGTTTATTAAAAAAGTACTGAAACATGTATAGTTAACCACAAAAGTGAGCTTTTGAGCTATTTTTTTGTGACGTACCAAACGCAGTCAACTGGAATGCCAACACCAAACTCAGATCCATGTTCTAAGTATGTATTCTGAGCAACACGGTGAGAATTAAAGTTTGATACAAACACTTCTCATGAAGATCTCATGAAGATTTGGCTCATTTACCTTGGCGGTGGGTGGAAGCCTATTTTTTAATAATACCAGACATGCGCAGTATGGCTTTTTTTTATTTTAAGAAGGGGTCTTTGAAGACCTCAGTGGGTTGTCTCTTTAGGGGGACCCTAGAAGATGTGGCTCTGTTTAGGTTCTGACCTAAGAGGGAAAGATGAAGTCCAGAACGGTAGGATTCACCACAATCACTGGGATAAAAACACTAAGCGTTGGGGTATGTGTCTTAATGTGTTTTACACAAAAAATTGGTTCATGTCTAGAATTACATGATTAAAGAAGTCATTAGGGACAGGTGCCAATAGTGCTAATTTCTGGCTTGGGCATTAAGAATGCATGGGTGCCATATATATGTATGTAGGTAATATATAGATGATAAAGTATATTTCATGTTGATCAGAACTGTGTATGTACCGTATTCCCAAAATGAGAATTTATAAATTGTGAACCTGATAATGGTATAAATGCAATTATATGCCTTTTTGGGAATATGCGGCCTTTCATACAATGCTGTTTGTCACGTTCTAAATTCCAGAAGACTTTAAGGTGGCGAAAGAAGATGCTGAAGAGTGCCAGTCGGCGAGTATTCCCATTAAAAAGGGTTGGGGGAGTCCCCTAAAGGGACACAGTAGCAATTTTTTTTGGCAAGGTAGAAAATAGTTCCTGTCCCACTTCTAATAACGTTACCGAAGAGATATACTAGATACATTCTGACAAGTAACTAATTGGGCATGGATCAATGGCTCTCAAATGCCAGAATCTTTAGTCTGCACATTGTTTCTATCTGGAACCAGTATGTCTACCAGCCTTGTTCTACACTGACTTTTATTAGCCTTTTGAAGAAAAACCCCTGCGCACCTAAGTCTCACTTAGAACGCTTGGGTGACATTATATAGGTGATCAGAACAACGTATGTATTATAAAAAAATATATAGATTAACTGGACAATGGTCTTAATGCAGTTGTGTTAAATCATGTATGTTTGCCTTTTTGGCATGGCTGACTATTTTGAACAGGGATAAAACCCAGGAGGTACGAAATGTGTACTGCGCCACATTAATACAAAGTCATACATGTGAATGATGCTTAGGAAAGACTTCATTTCTTTAATGGAGTCACTTTACAGAAAATGTGAACATTCAGCATGGATGAGGTGACATTTACACTGTATGGCTGCAGGCAACGTGTGAGATACAAACATACACATTTATTGGTCTTGCCTTTGATTACATTTTGGAACGAGCTAATAGAACCCTTGTAGTTGTTTTCATTTTTATCATCTTAATTATTATTCAACGCTTTTATTTAGAACCATAGTAAGGTTCCTCTATAGCATAAATGTGTTTAAGCTTCAGTATGGTCAAAGATAAAACTATAATTCATATTTTTAGAAATACGCTAAATATTTTATTATGGGTTCAGACCACCCTCCAGCTTCTTAACTTGAACACCCAGCAAAACACATCTCGTGCTTGTTGATACACATGTATCCACTATGCTCAGCACCAGCCAGGACTGGCTCCTGTGAGAGTTTCAGGGGGTCTAGCGAGACTCCCCATGTATATGTGCAGAAAGCACTTTCCTTCCACTGATTGGCTGTCTCAGAGGGGGCAGTGTTCTGCACCTACTCTTAAAGGTAAATTACTTAATTTTCTTCTTTGTACAGGTAAAAATTGAATAGTCTAGAGCAAGCCAAAGGTTTGTGGTAGGTGGCAAACACATTGGTAAAAACAAGCTTGGCAGTTGTAACAGCAGTAACCACACAAGTCTATGAAGGAGCAGCTGTTTAAAGTCCAGAGATGAGAATTAGGTGAGACAAAATGTAGGGCATACAGCAGATATGACATTCTTGTAGCGGGAATGACCTCACAGGAGTCCATCAATCCAAATTCCCCATGAGTTCAACTACAGTCTGAGCCCAAAATGTTGGGTTGGAGAATTTAGGCAAATTCACATTCATTTCTAAGCATTATTCTAGAGTCTGGGTGTTTCTGTTGGGCTCCGAGAATGCAACATGGTCAGATTGAGAGTCCAACCGTTTCCCTTTTTATTAGGTCTACAGGAAAATCTATATTATTCACCATTGATTCGACATCAAAGAAAGTGGTTTTACCAGCAATTCTCAGTGTTCCTATGGCGCGTCCTCCTTTTTTAAATGTTGCCGTATTTCTATATCATCCCACTGCCTATAATTAACACAATCACTTCAACCACACTTCACCTGGTATTGAGACTGACAAGAAAAGTTCTATATCTTACACAGACCTACTTCTGTTTTGAAGAAAAGCCTCAGGTGAACCTCTAAACTCTTATTGAGAAGGCATGGATGGTAATAAAGCCCCGAAACATCTTACTGCATAGTAACATTACTATTACGCAGGGAATACAAATACATATTCTTTAGTTTGCAACACATTAAGTAATTCTGTATCAGACATGTTGCATCTGTTTCCACCAATAAACATTAACTTTTTATCGCCTATAATGGGAGATAAGGTGCTAGAAGGTATTAACAAAGTTTAGTTGTGGGAGCTTTCCTACTGTGTGATCATTTTAAGGCTTCTAGCCGCAAGACAAATTATTTTCCTTTCCAAGGGTAATTCACCGTTAGTACCCATAAAAATCTTTTATATAGACGCACACCTCACTTATTTGGTGTACGAAAGGGTTAAAAGTAAATGTCTTTATAGTGTGTATGTCTTTGCGTTCTCTGCGAGCTGCAGAAATGCAAGTCCCATTTTATCTTTTCAATGCACTTTTCAAAAGAAAAAATAATAATTCTAATTATTCTTAATAAATTTGGTCCCTAGATCCTGAAACACAAACAGCTTGAGTACATTAACATTAAGTACTTTATACTCAGGCTTCACCGTGCTCAATTTGTTTTTTTAGATTACAAAAGTTCGGTTGGTTTATTAATATATTAACCACAGACATAAAAAAAATATTAAAGTCATATTTCATAAAAAGGTCAATGACTTTTTTTTTGAGAAAGACATTAAGCATTCGCAATTACTCTTAGAAATACATTAATTTCGCTAAAATGTCTTTTAATGTCATTTCGCTAGATAGAGCCTTTAAGCTCGAAATATGTATTTTAAAAAGATTAAGTCTCGGTGTTTAAATAGTAAGAAGCTGCCAATTTGTTGATCATTTAAAGACAATTCTGTGCATTCTCGGTGTGTTTGAAAAACTTGACGTGGACTTTTTGTTGTTGTTTTTATTTGTTTGTTGTATTTTTCAATAATGATCTCAGTCATGGCCAGCTGGAGGCTATTAAGGAATTCAACCACACATCTACCAGCAACGTACCTTAATTACCAAGAGCCATAAAAAATAGCAATAAAAAACACACATCAACATATAACAGAGCTTTTCTCTCCGGGTAATATCAATAAAATGAATAGTGACAAGAACACACTAAAACTCTTAAATTCTAACTATTAAACATATCTTTAAACTTTAATCCATTTTCCAGACATTGCCAAAAAAAGTATATTCTATTCATAACATAGTCATAAATGGTACTAAGCACCAAGCTTAGCCGACGTTTCTTGGGTTAGCGCAGAGATTTTGATTAATTCATAGGTGATAGGAAGAGATTGAAGCGCCACCAGGCATAAACATTTACAATATCTTTGTTTAAGAACAAATGTAGGTAACACAACACATTGAGACTTTGAGGTCTATTCATTTAAGGAAAGTTGTTTCAGTGCCTTGACTTCAATACACATTATGAAGGGCTAACCAAGTGAGCTTCTGGTCTTGGCATACCCTGTATATTACGTAGTTAACTCAACAGTTTTCTTCAAAGTCTCTTCAGCCTTCAGGCATTATACCGATCCTTCTTGCTGAAGAAACTTGCCATGTTAGCCCATCATAAAGAACATTGAGTGAAGAAGTTGGGACCACAACTCCTCCACATTCACTTTTTTCGACTCTCCTTTAGTGAATGCTCACAGTGTAGTAATGTGAAATGGCCCATTTGGCAGTACATTATATTGTACTACATTGAAGTAGAACCAGTAGTGATATTACAATAGGGAAGACTTGGAACAACAATATTGAAACTGACATCTGTTGACAATAACACATTTAGAAAGACTGGCACAAAAGGACAAGAGACCTCAGCTAGTGTGAGCTTACAATCTATTAGTAGAGTGTCCATTTATTATGATTTGTAACATCATAATAAATTAGATAAGAACTAAAAGAAACAGACAAACCTTGTGAAGAGAAACCCATTGACATTATTTTCATTTAACTCACGCCTTGCTATATTATTTTTACACAACAAGACACTTGAAACATCAATTTGCTCCTCCTCAATGGTTTTGCTATATTTTGTTAAAGGTGTTTTGTGAGGGCACATTTTCTAGAACATATAAATTGATCCAGAAGAACAGGAGGTCTTTCTGATTGAAAGAACGAAATAGAGCAACCATATAGGAGAACTCATAGCCTCTCTAATAAATTGCCTGGCCGACAGCAATTGATAATATCCCAATCTGTGGCACCAGGGGCTTCATACATCGAGCCAATAGCGCAATTTACATTTTTTAGTGGTCTCTGGTCAAAAAAATGCCAGGGCCTCCTCGTCATCTCCAGTCCAGCCTTGTACCCGAGACATCTCTCCATCATGCAGAAACCAGAAGTACGGAAACGTTTCAGCATCATAAAAAAATGCTGCTAAGAGATGGAGCAAAAGATAGAGATTATCCCACCCCAGATAATCCATAGATTTGTGGTTGTACAATCCCAATGTATGTATTTTACTTGAAGAGGTAACACTAATGTCATGAACACATCTGTTGATCAGTGCATAAAGTTATAGAACCTATGCAGAATTTCTTAAAAACTAGGGACATATTTGAAATAGAAGTGACTTAGTTCATGCCGTAAATAGAAATAATCATTACAATCCCCGTAATACTTTCAAGTGCTTTCTTATGGAATGAAAGGAAGGCTAATCCTCAGAGCACTTTGCTCAGCAGCTCAAACTTCCCTTTTAGCCACGATGAATAAGAGAGGGAAAGTTTAAATGAAAGTCCCAAAGACTTGTTTGTCTAAATGTGTCAAATTGTCAAAGAAACAAAACAAGAAGCACTAATGTGCCCGAGCATCGGAGCACTTCACTTTAAAATATTTAATAATCACCTTTCAAGAAACATTTGCATTACCTCGCCTGACACTTTTTTTGAATATAAACTATTTTATTTTTCAACAGATGCATTAAAAAAGAAATCAGGAAGTTCTTCATGTTAATGTGTTCTTGCTTTTGTGTCTGCTTGGTGATTCATTGGCAAGTAGAACGTTTAACTCTCTTTTTTGGCTCATAAGTGGATAAAATCAAGGACTTTGCTATAGAAATCTGTGCCAATTTAAAGGTCCAAAGCCTGTTCACAGCAGTTTGCGGATGAGACATAATCTAGCCTTTTATTGAAAGATCTGAATCTTGTAATTAACTAAACTCTCACATTCTTTAAATCTAGGGGGTGAAATATCAATATCAAGTTGTTTCCTTGCTTAGGTCCTTTTGGTGTTTACACGCTGCTCCCATTTTGCTTGTCTATAACCTTCCCTGCTGATCTGTTATATTTGTTTTAGTTAAAGTTGTGTTAACTTTGTATTTTTAGTTCCGGATTAGGCGTAGGCACATCTTAAGTGAAATGGTGGGGATTTTTACAGAAAAGCGGACTAGACAAGCACTGCTAAAAAGTAAAAGACAAAGACTAAAAGTGAACCTTGTCCTGATATGGTGACTGCTTCGCCAGTTAGAATCATCATGCCGGGCTTCCTCCTTCAAAGGCATACCCCTTACACACTCTAAATAAGCTCCATTTCTGGCTGGATAAATGAATATTAAGCATGCTATTATATTATATATAATATACATGATTCTAATGCAACGTGTGAAAAGACACTTTTATACATAGCCCCTGTATTGTTTTGTAAGTGGTTAAGCACTGTAAACTGTGTGTGAATCAGTTCCACACAAACGTAACAAAATTTGCTTAAGTATTTTTGATTGTCTTCGTGTAAAAATGTTTCACCTGCAATTAAGCAGTTTTTAAAAATGTTGGTATATACGGATGTCAATACTATAATAACCCAACCATATCAGCAATGTGTATTACCACCTCCAAAGGCAGCTGCCATGGTCTTACGTGGTTCATGGACCTGAAATGTAATGGAATGTTTTAACCTAATTCATTTCAAAATGTGATACTGCTGTTTATTATCTGACGATGTAAAACCCTTAACAGAGGGATTTAATGCTAACTTGGCAACAGATAAAATCGTGTATGTTAAAACCAAAGACTACCAAGGCCTGTAACATGTTGTTTCTGCTCCATTGAGAAAAAGAAAACCATTCCAATGGCACCATTATGCAGCTTGAACAAGATTGCGAAATGAGTCTCTTGATATCCATAATCTTTTCTAATTTGAATACATCATCCTGGGGCAGCTCAGGAATTTTCACTGAATACATCGCTGAGGAAATCAGTTCTGTCTGGCTACGTGGCAGCTTTTTTCTTCACATACGTTTAATGGCTTTGTTCAATTTGTATTATCACTTTATATTCTGTTTTCAGTCCTGGCGAATGATGCAGCTTTTACGACATGGTTAATTTTCTTACAAATGTATGGCGTTCTACTTACTAAACCTCCAGGATGTACAGTTTGGAAACACTTGAGCTGAGTTGCTGATATCTCAAACGGTCATAACCCAATTAAGTCCTTGTTGTCTTCGATGAGAATCTGCCTTTTTAACTAACTGTATTAGGAATCTGGTAGCAAGTGAAGCAGAACCCAGCAGATCGTTCTTCTGAAAGGGTTCCAGTTGACCTTCAAGATAAGAAATGGCTTCATCAGACATGAACCCATATTCTCTTTAGTAAATGCGAGAAGAAATCATTTTCGCATTTTCCTGTAGACCTTCCTGTGGTGTTAAAATAAGTCATCGCTATCAGTAGATTAGACAGAAGTTCTTGTTTAGTCCATTATCCATCTGAATCTTGGGTAGACATCTTGTTTCAGACCCACATGGTATAAAATATATATATGTATAGAACAATCTTTATGATGCGCAAATAATGCACTACTTGCCAGTCAGAGTAGATGCCGGCTTGTCTACCCAAGTGAAGATTCAACAACAATATATTTAATTAACACGTCAATCCATTTTACTGTGGTAGTGAATATTTAATAAAAAGTTGAATTAGTGCCATGCAAGTACTCATTAATTATCCGCTATCCCCTTTTCAGTTGCCAAAGATATGAGTCCTATATAATAAAGGCTTACCATAATCTGAGAATGACATATTGAACATGACGTTTTCTCTCTAATTGCAATTATAATAAGCTTTCAATAATTAAAAAAAAAAACCTGATGCAGAAGCAATTCTTTAATTAGTTAAACAATTATTTCATTATAATTTACCTTGCCTGTATTTGCATAATAGAAATCAATGCAAATTCATTTTAGGCCCAGCTTATTAATTTGTAAATCATCAAATTAAATACGCGGAATTATGTCAGTCAATGAACGGTACCAAATAGAAGATTATAATGGCAAATTGTTTTGACAAAAATAATCACGCCTTTTACCGTCATATCTAATTTATAAAAGCATTTTGCTGAAGCGCAGCCACCTATCATAATGTAATTATTTCAAGGTTCCAATAAAGTAACGACACTAGGACAGCATTCAACTCGATGTTGACATGCTTCCCTAAGAACAAAAATTAAATAAAACTCCCAAAGGAAGAAACAAATATGTCACTTACCACCTTTTGTCACCGAAACATCAGAAATCATTCAAACTAAGTCATCATAATATATGGTTCTACTAGAAATATTCTCTGTGGAATTTCATATATATATATATATATATATTAAAGGCTACTTTAAATGTATAGACGTGAATTTCCTTAAAGTTACTTTATCTCGATTGATAAGACTTGCTGAATTATTGGAGTCCTGAGACCCAGAGGGTTTTGAATAATATTAGCACTTTTGAGTAATTTCACCTGGATTAAAAAAAAAAGTGTGTGAGTCAAGGGAACTGGTCTCGAGAAAATTTGGCTGCCCCCTCCCAACGTAATTAAATTTACTTCAGGAAAAGGAATATCCATAATCCTTTCCTGTACTGGAGATAGAAGGATATGATATAAAAAATCAGTAAGCTGATACTGATTCTATACTGCTGATGATCATATACAAGACTCCCAACTGCTGCTTTTGCTCCCAGTAAGTATTTAAGGGTTAATCTTTTAAGAGTCTTAGGGTTAGCTCATTTAGATCGTTCCCAGGTATGCTTTTTAGTACTTAAAAGTCAAGTAATCTTGGTTCCTTGGGAACATCGGAGAACTGCTTTGGTACAGCTTACCATAAAAGCCATGAACGACAAGTGTCCTCCTGGCTTGTTGACAGAGGAATAGTTGGGGTCGTCCATCCACACTGAAAGAAATAAAAAATACAATAAAAAAAGTAAGAAAGAATGGAGTTTGAGGAGCTGACCTACACTTAGAACCTAAGGCAAGAGCTACAGAAAGCTTTTAAAGAGAAATTTGACTACCCCAATCCTAATTGTTATTCCTATAAGCAACATAATATATATATATATTGGATTCTTCTCAAGTATTTATAATAAATATAAAAATGCCCTGTATGTGAGAACTAGCACCGTGTTGCTATAGACCATTTTCATTGCTGAAATCAATTATAGTTTTATCTGAGATGTGACAGCTCGCATTTAAGCACCAGCATTCATTTTGGATCGCCCAGTCCTACAACAAAACAATTTTCTCATACTCTTTTTCTTCTGGACCAGCATGATTTCTCTTTCTGTAAACACGGTATTGCTTTTAAAATAAATGACATTTACTCTCAATGTCTTTTTTTTTACTTCTATTATGTTGATACAGTGAAAGGTATCACCTACATTAAATACGTTTTTAACCAGAGCTGACAGAGCAATTAGTGCCTGTACTGAGTACAATACTACAAAAGAAATAAGTAATAACAGGAGGCATGCATACTCCAATTATTACTGGAGGATGTTGTGTGGGTTTTCAATAGATCCTCATCAAATACTCAACTTCCATGATAAAAGCCACTTCTTATTCAGAATGCTGGCAAACTCTTAATTAAAAAACGAATAAGAAACATTCACTCATAATCTAAAAATATAGCTATATTGTTTTTCTTCTCCAAATTGATCAGAACTGTTGCAAACACTTGAGTTGTGTTGTACACAACATCACGCTCTATTATTATGGTAATATTGATGCCTCAGGATTTGTCATTTTTTTTCTCCACAAATAAAAGCTACGGTTTTTTTTAGCGGTACAGATTCTATCCAATTTTCTTCTATAACAACTAAGAATTTGGTTAAAACTCTATGAATGTGTCATCGCTATGTGATTTCAACACAATTAGTATCTGATCGTACATATAAAATAATTGTCTTCAGAAAAAAAAATTCATTGAGGAAGCTCACTCAAAATATTTAGTAATTTTTGCAATTATTAGAGAGTCTTGACACAGCCGGCTGATCTAGAATATCTTATTCACATTTTTTTGAATAGTTTAACTTAATTATGCTAAAATTTTGTGCGACACCACTCTGGCAGTTAAAAGAAAATGTAGAAGAAAAAAAATGTGGGTTTTTGCCCAAAGGTGATCCAAGAGTTGAAGGAAGACAGAAAAGGAAAAAAATAAATTGTATCAATGTTCAAAACCCATTTTTCTTAAAAAAAAAATCACATTTCCCAAATCATTTACCATCGGCCCACACTTCACAAACCTGACATGCTTCCACATTAATCTCGTTATATTAGGTGCGATAAAAGTGCTTGGGGTTTTAAGATTAATGTTCCAACGCATCTTAACGAATAAGATGTTCTGTGTTTTTTCTTCTAATTGATGTTTCCATCATAATTATAGTTAACTCGTACCCTCCTGTGGATAAAGCAGGTAATATTTCACCTGGATAAGCATCGTGTTTATGATTAAGGCTACAAAATTCCTTTTTTTGACAGCAGGCTTTGAAACCTTGTGCTATGGAAAGTTTAGGAGCTGTAGCTGTGTATCTTGATCTAGTGGTTGTATGAGGATGCATGATGGCGTGTTGTTGTAGTTTTCATACCTGTACAAAATGTTGTTGTGTTATCAAGATAACTTTTCTTGAGCGTTTTTAGGCCTGGAACGTGAAGGAACCCATCAGCTACACAAGACTAGATAAACCGCAGTTCAATGGATAGCCCAGAGCTCTTATATTGCGATTAAAAAGTAGTAACGGCCATTGGAAAAGTAGAACAGACTTCAGAGAATAACTTTTTGACCATAATCCCTGATGTACCACTTTGTACCACAGTTCACAGGCCCCATATGGTGCTATTATTATTATAATTATTATTGTAATTATTATTATACATTTACTTATATGCTGTACATGCACGCAGCATATGGAATGATGTACTCAAATAGAGGGCCCTGCTCATAATTGTACAGTCTGTATTCCATCAGTATTTATCACAATTAATTGGTTGCAATCCTTAATTATTATTAATTTTTTTTTCTCAGAATTGCACGTGTGCAAATATAAATAAGAATAAATTAGGAATTTACAAGACATGTGGCATGATATTGGCGAGAATTAAAACTGTGAGTCATCCAATTATTTCACATACATTCTGGCGGAGATCTGATTGCTAAGATAAAAAGCTTTCCATTTCAAAATTATTGGATTTTATTTTGGTTTGATAGCTACGCTTTTAATAAAGTGTGACAATACCCTTATGGAAAACTTTGTTTGATAGACGACCAAGAGGTAATCCAGGATTCGTCTGTGATAAAGAAGATCCATAATGGCTGTGCCTGGTTAATTTATCTGGGTGAACGAGTGAGCTGGCCCTGTGCAATGTATAGGTCAATCTAGGGCCATAATCCAGTGTGGCTGGTTATGTGGCTGGCCACACATTACGCCCTTATGCTCACGTAGCATACCCAGCTGGTGGCCGCACACCACAGCACCCAATTTGCCGCTTGAGCGCCGGAGCAGTTGTTTATGGAGCGGTGACGGCAGTGGCCCACTAGGCATTTTCCAAGTGTGCCAGCTGGCCAGTTGGGGGCTGGTTCAATAAATCTCCCCCTTTAAAAAATGGTTAAAAATAAGACTATCTAAACTATGATTGGCGCCGAGGCTTACTGGAGTTGGGGCTTCATAATGTCAAAGGAGGACAATTTTGTTAATAAACCCCAATCTGAAATGGTTACATTTGCAATTTCCATTTTTTCTTGACACAACATAGGACAATCTAATATTTAAGTATTTCATTATCGCATATTTTTAAAACACTCGGTTAAAATTTTAGCTGCGTAATCCCATAGATGCGCTACTTTTCTGTCATTTATTGGCAGGCTTTCAGTACACTCAAGCTGTAAATTTGCTGATCCATATTAAACATTGTTTTAAAAATTGTACATTTGCATTGGGAATGTTAAGAGGGATTCCATTTAAAGGAGCCGTTCCACATGAGGGGCTCTTAAAATATCCCCAGGTCAGTTCTGCATCATGTAGAG
>VKOC01000008.1:9864354-9905651 GCA_009364415.1 Spea multiplicata | reverse complement strand
CGAGAAGCTCTAAAAATATTTATGAATATTCTATCATTTACTAGCCCTGTTTGTTCTTAAAAAAATTATACCAGATCTTTTTGATGGCCCTCCATAGCATTTGGGCGTTAAAGAGAAAAACACAATGACGCTATCAGCTTATTCGTTTTATTTCTCTCTACATGATGCAGAACTGACCTGGGGATATTTTAAGAGCCCCTCATGTGGAACGGCTCCTTTAAATGGAATCCCTCTTAACATTCCCAATGCAAATGTACAATTTTTAAAACAATGTTTAATATGGATCAGCAAATTTACAGCTTGAGTGTACTGAAAGCCTGCCAATAAATGACAGAAAAGTAGCGCATCTATGGGATTACGCAGCTAAAATTTTAACCGAGTGTTTTAAAAATATGCGATAATGAAATACTTAAATATTAGATTGTCCTATGTTGTGTCAAGAAAAAATGGAAATTGCAAATGTAACCATTTCAGATTGGGGTTTATTAACAAAATTGTCCTCCTTTGACATTATGAAGCCCCAACTCCAGTAAGCCTCGGCGCCAATCATAGTTTAGATAGTCTTATTTTTAACCATTTTTTAAAGGGGGAGATTTATTGAACCAGCCCCCAACTGGCCAGCTGGCACACTTGGAAAATGCCTAGTGGGCCACTGCCGTCACCGCTCCATAAACAACTGCTCCGGCGCTCAAGCGGCAAATTGGGTGCTGTGGTGTGCGGCCACCAGCTGGGTATGCTACGTGAGCATAAGGGCGTAATGTGTGGCCAGCCACATAACCAGCCACACTGGATTATGGCCCTAGATTGACCTATACATTGCACAGGGCCAGCTCACTCGTTCACCCAGATAAATTAACCAGGCACAGCCATTATGGATCTTCTTTATCACAGACGAATCCTGGATTACCTCTTGGTCGTCTATCAAACAAAGTTTTCCATAAGGGTATTGTCACACTTTATTAAAAGCGTAGCTATCAAACCAAAATAAAATCCAATAATTTTGAAATGGAAAGCTTTTTATCTTAGCAATCAGATCTCCGCCAGAATGTATGTGAAATAATTGGATGACTCACAGTTTTAATTCTCGCCAATATCATGCCACATGTCTTGTAAATTCCTAATTTATTCTTATTTATATTTGCACACGTGCAATTCTGAGAAAAAAAAATTAATAATAATTAAGGATTGCAACCAATTAATTGTGATAAATACTGATGGAATACAGACTGTACAATTATGAGCAGGGCCCTCTATTTGAGTACATCATTCCGTACGCTGCGTGCATGTATAATATATGAATAAACGTATAATAATAATTACAATAATAATTATAATAATAATAGCACCACATGGGGCCTGTGAACTGTGGTACAAAGTGGCACATCAGGGATTATGGGCAAAAAGTTATTCTCTGAAGTCTGTTCTACTTTTCCAATGGCCGGTACCATTTTTTAATACAATATAAGAGCTCTGGGCTATCCATTGAACTGCGGTTTATCTAGTCTTGTGTAGCTGATGGGTTCCTTCACGTTCCAGGCCTAAAAACGCTCAAGAAAAGTTATCCTGATAACACAACAACATTTTGTACCGGTATGAAAACTACAAATAACCAAAAACAATGAAATAAAAGGGCTGAAAAAAACAATACTCAAGGTCATCTCCCTTAAATTACCCAAAATATAGAATAGATAGAAGATAAGATGAGAGTAGGTGAGCTATAGATACTTAATATATTAGACCACCATAAGTGTAAAATATATATATATAATATACTTATATGTGTGAATATATATCTCTCCACGGATACTCATCCAAGTCAAAAGATGATCATATACATGTAAAAGAAATAAAAAGATCCAAACATAGCGTAACCTGTAACTAAATAGTGTAAGCAAAAATACAACACACCATCATGCATCCTCATACAACCACTAGATCAAGATACACAGCCACAGCTCCTAAACTTTCCATAGCAAAAGGTTTCAAAGCCTCCTGCTGTCAAAAAAAGGAATTTTGTAGCCTTAATCATAAACACGATGCTTATCCAGGTGAAATATTACCTGCTTTATCCACAGGAGGGTAGGAGTTAACTATAATTATGATGGAGACATCAATTAGAAGAAAAAACACAGAACATCTTATTCGTTAAGATGCGTTAGAACATTAATCTTAAAACCCAAAGCACTTTTATCGCACCTAATATAACGAGATTAATGTGGAAGCATGTCAGGTTTGTGAAGTGTGGGCCGATGGTAAATGATTTGGGAAATGTGATTTTTTAAAGAAAAATGGTTTTTGAACATTGATACAATTTATTTTTTTATATTCTGTCTTCCTTCAACTCTTGGCAAGATTTGATATCAGCATTATGATTTATTTTTTTACATAGGACACCAGAATATTAGTTTGGTGACGTATCTTAAATTTTGCTTGATGTTATTAAAGAAATATTGATGCTGATTTTTGATACCAAGCTCCACTAAAGGAAATGAAAAAAAAAGGGAAAAAAGGTTAAAAGGATCTCTGCCATTACTCTTATAGACGATTGTATTCATGTTAACACACTGGAAAACAGAAAGTTATATATATATATATATTATATACATATATACTGTTCATGTTCTGTTTATGGGCTCCTTAACACGAGGCGGCCTTGGCACTTTAAGACCAGCAGCCGGTGGCTGGATTTGTTATGCTGGGGTGGCAGATGGGGTGAGTATGGAGCACTTTTGGGCAAACCCCCACAAATTATGTTTTCTTTTACATTTTCTTTTAACTGCCAGAGTGGTGTCGCACAAAATTTTAGCATAATTAAGTTAAACTATTCAAAAAAATGTGAATAAGATATTCTAGATCAGCCGGCTGTGTCAAGACTCTCTAATAATTGCAAAAATTACTAAATATTTTGAGTGAGCTTCCTCAATGAATTTTTTTTTCTGAAGACAATTATTTTATATGTACGATCAGATACTAATTGTGTTGAAATCACATAGCGATGACACATTCATAGAGTTTTAACCAAATTCTTAGTTGTTATAGAAGAAAATTGGATAGAATCTGTACCGCTAAAAAAAACCGTAGCTTTTATTTGTGGAGAAAAAAAATGACAAATCCTGAGGCATCAATATTACCATAATAATAGAGCGTGATGTTGTGTACAACACAACTCAAGTGTTTGCAACAGTTCTGATCAATTTGGAGAAGAAAAACAATATAGCTATATTTTTAGATTATGAGTGAATGTTTCTTATTCGTTTTTTAATTAAGAGTTTGCCAGCATTCTGAATAAGAAGTGGCTTTTATCATGGAAGTTGAGTATTTGATGAGGATCTATTGAAAACCCACACAACATCCTCCAGTAATAATTGGAGTATGCATGCCTCCTGTTATTACTTATTTCTTTTGTAGTATTGTACTCAGTACAGGCACTAATTGCTCTGTCAGCTCTGGTTAAAAACGTATTTAATGTAGGTGATACCTTTCACTGTATCAACATAATAGAAGTAAAAAAAAAGACATTGAGAGTAAATGTCATTTATTTTAAAAGCAATACCGTGTTTACAGAAAGAGAAATCATGCTGGTCCAGAAGAAAAAGAGTATGAGAAAATTGTTTTGTTGTAGGACTGGGCGATCCAAAATGAATGCTGGTGCTTAAATGCGAGCTGTCACATCTCAGATAAAACTATAATTGATTTCAGCAATGAAAATGGTCTATAGCAACACGGTGCTAGTTCTCACATACAGGGCATTTTTATATTTATTATAAATACTTGAGAAGAATCCAATATATATATATATTATGTTGCTTATAGGAATAACAATTAGGATTGGGGTAGTCAAATTTCTCTTTAAAAGCTTTCTGTAGCTCTTGCCTTAGGTTCTAAGTGTAGGTCAGCTCCTCAAACTCCATTCTTTCTTACTTTTTTTATTGTATTTTTTATTTCTTTCAGTGTGGATGGACGACCCCAACTATTCCTCTGTCAACAAGCCAGGAGGACACTTGTCGTTCATGGCTTTTATGGTAAGCTGTACCAAAGCAGTTCTCCGATGTTCCCAAGGAACCAAGATTACTTGACTTTTAAGTACTAAAAAGCATACCTGGGAACGATCTAAATGAGCTAACCCTAAGACTCTTAAAAGATTAACCCTTAAATACTTACTGGGAGCAAAAGCAGCAGTTGGGAGTCTTGTATATGATCATCAGCAGTATAGAATCAGTATCAGCTTACTGATTTTTTATATCATATCCTTCTATCTCCAGTACAGGAAAGGATTATGGATATTCCTTTTCCTGAAGTAAATTTAATTACGTTGGGAGGGGGCAGCCAAATTTTCTCGAGACCAGTTCCCTTGACTCACACACTTTTTTTTTTAATCCAGGTGAAATTACTCAAAAGTGCTAATATTATTCAAAACCCTCTGGGTCTCAGGACTCCAATAATTCAGCAAGTCTTATCAATCGAGATAAAGTAACTTTAAGGAAATTCACGTCTATACATTTAAAGTAGCCTTTAATATATATATATATATATATATATGAAATTCCACAGAGAATATTTCTAGTAGAACCATATATTATGATGACTTAGTTTGAATGATTTCTGATGTTTCGGTGACAAAAGGTGGTAAGTGACATATTTGTTTCTTCCTTTGGGAGTTTTATTTAATTTTTGTTCTTAGGGAAGCATGTCAACATCGAGTTGAATGCTGTCCTAGTGTCGTTACTTTATTGGAACCTTGAAATAATTACATTATGATAGGTGGCTGCGCTTCAGCAAAATGCTTTTATAAATTAGATATGACGGTAAAAGGCGTGATTATTTTTGTCAAAACAATTTGTCATTATAATCTTCTATTTGGTACCGTTCATTGACTGACATAATTCCGCGTATTTAATTTGATGATTTACAAATTAATAAGCTGGGCCTAAAATGAATTTGCATTGATTTCTATTATGCAAATACAGGCAAGGTAAATTATAATGAAATAATTGTTTAACTAATTAAAGAATTGCTTCTGCATCAGGTTTTTTTTTTTAATTATTGAAAGCTTATTATAATTGCAATTAGAGAGAAAACGTCATGTTCAATATGTCATTCTCAGATTATGGTAAGCCTTTATTATATAGGACTCATATCTTTGGCAACTGAAAAGGGGATAGCGGATAATTAATGAGTACTTGCATGGCACTAATTCAACTTTTTATTAAATATTCACTACCACAGTAAAATGGATTGACGTGTTAATTAAATATATTGTTGTTGAATCTTCACTTGGGTAGACAAGCCGGCATCTACTCTGACTGGCAAGTAGTGCATTATTTGCGCATCATAAAGATTGTTCTATACATATATATATTTTATACCATGTGGGTCTGAAACAAGATGTCTACCCAAGATTCAGATGGATAATGGACTAAACAAGAACTTCTGTCTAATCTACTGATAGCGATGACTTATTTTAACACCACAGGAAGGTCTACAGGAAAATGCGAAAATGATTTCTTCTCGCATTTACTAAAGAGAATATGGGTTCATGTCTGATGAAGCCATTTCTTATCTTGAAGGTCAACTGGAACCCTTTCAGAAGAACGATCTGCTGGGTTCTGCTTCACTTGCTACCAGATTCCTAATACAGTTAGTTAAAAAGGCAGATTCTCATCGAAGACAACAAGGACTTAATTGGGTTATGACCGTTTGAGATATCAGCAACTCAGCTCAAGTGTTTCCAAACTGTACATCCTGGAGGTTTAGTAAGTAGAACGCCATACATTTGTAAGAAAATTAACCATGTCGTAAAAGCTGCATCATTCGCCAGGACTGAAAACAGAATATAAAGTGATAATACAAATTGAACAAAGCCATTAAACGTATGTGAAGAAAAAAGCTGCCACGTAGCCAGACAGAACTGATTTCCTCAGCGATGTATTCAGTGAAAATTCCTGAGCTGCCCCAGGATGATGTATTCAAATTAGAAAAGATTATGGATATCAAGAGACTCATTTCGCAATCTTGTTCAAGCTGCATAATGGTGCCATTGGAATGGTTTTCTTTTTCTCAATGGAGCAGAAACAACATGTTACAGGCCTTGGTAGTCTTTGGTTTTAACATACACGATTTTATCTGTTGCCAAGTTAGCATTAAATCCCTCTGTTAAGGGTTTTACATCGTCAGATAATAAACAGCAGTATCACATTTTGAAATGAATTAGGTTAAAACATTCCATTACATTTCAGGTCCATGAACCACGTAAGACCATGGCAGCTGCCTTTGGAGGTGGTAATACACATTGCTGATATGGTTGGGTTATTATAGTATTGACATCCGTATATACCAACATTTTTAAAAACTGCTTAATTGCAGGTGAAACATTTTTACACGAAGACAATCAAAAATACTTAAGCAAATTTTGTTACGTTTGTGTGGAACTGATTCACACACAGTTTACAGTGCTTAACCACTTACAAAACAATACAGGGGCTATGTATAAAAGTGTCTTTTCACACGTTGCATTAGAATCATGTATATTATATATAATATAATAGCATGCTTAATATTCATTTATCCAGCCAGAAATGGAGCTTATTTAGAGTGTGTAAGGGGTATGCCTTTGAAGGAGGAAGCCCGGCATGATGATTCTAACTGGCGAAGCAGTCACCATATCAGGACAAGGTTCACTTTTAGTCTTTGTCTTTTACTTTTTAGCAGTGCTTGTCTAGTCCGCTTTTCTGTAAAAATCCCCACCATTTCACTTAAGATGTGCCTACGCCTAATCCGGAACTAAAAATACAAAGTTAACACAACTTTAACTAAAACAAATATAACAGATCAGCAGGGAAGGTTATAGACAAGCAAAATGGGAGCAGCGTGTAAACACCAAAAGGACCTAAGCAAGGAAACAACTTGATATTGATATTTCACCCCCTAGATTTAAAGAATGTGAGAGTTTAGTTAATTACAAGATTCAGATCTTTCAATAAAAGGCTAGATTATGTCTCATCCGCAAACTGCTGTGAACAGGCTTTGGACCTTTAAATTGGCACAGATTTCTATAGCAAAGTCCTTGATTTTATCCACTTATGAGCCAAAAAAGAGAGTTAAACGTTCTACTTGCCAATGAATCACCAAGCAGACACAAAAGCAAGAACACATTAACATGAAGAACTTCCTGATTTCTTTTTTAATGCATCTGTTGAAAAATAAAATAGTTTATATTCAAAAAAAGTGTCAGGCGAGGTAATGCAAATGTTTCTTGAAAGGTGATTATTAAATATTTTAAAGTGAAGTGCTCCGATGCTCGGGCACATTAGTGCTTCTTGTTTTGTTTCTTTGACAATTTGACACATTTAGACAAACAAGTCTTTGGGACTTTCATTTAAACTTTCCCTCTCTTATTCATCGTGGCTAAAAGGGAAGTTTGAGCTGCTGAGCAAAGTGCTCTGAGGATTAGCCTTCCTTTCATTCCATAAGAAAGCACTTGAAAGTATTACGGGGATTGTAATGATTATTTCTATTTACGGCATGAACTAAGTCACTTCTATTTCAAATATGTCCCTAGTTTTTAAGAAATTCTGCATAGGTTCTATAACTTTATGCACTGATCAACAGATGTGTTCATGACATTAGTGTTACCTCTTCAAGTAAAATACATACATTGGGATTGTACAACCACAAATCTATGGATTATCTGGGGTGGGATAATCTCTATCTTTTGCTCCATCTCTTAGCAGCATTTTTTTATGATGCTGAAACGTTTCCGTACTTCTGGTTTCTGCATGATGGAGAGATGTCTCGGGTACAAGGCTGGACTGGAGATGACGAGGAGGCCCTGGCATTTTTTTGACCAGAGACCACTAAAAAATGTAAATTGCGCTATTGGCTCGATGTATGAAGCCCCTGGTGCCACAGATTGGGATATTATCAATTGCTGTCGGCCAGGCAATTTATTAGAGAGGCTATGAGTTCTCCTATATGGTTGCTCTATTTCGTTCTTTCAATCAGAAAGACCTCCTGTTCTTCTGGATCAATTTATATGTTCTAGAAAATGTGCCCTCACAAAACACCTTTAACAAAATATAGCAAAACCATTGAGGAGGAGCAAATTGATGTTTCAAGTGTCTTGTTGTGTAAAAATAATATAGCAAGGCGTGAGTTAAATGAAAATAATGTCAATGGGTTTCTCTTCACAAGGTTTGTCTGTTTCTTTTAGTTCTTATCTAATTTATTATGATGTTACAAATCATAATAAATGGACACTCTACTAATAGATTGTAAGCTCACACTAGCTGAGGTCTCTTGTCCTTTTGTGCCAGTCTTTCTAAATGTGTTATTGTCAACAGATGTCAGTTTCAATATTGTTGTTCCAAGTCTTCCCTATTGTAATATCACTACTGGTTCTACTTCAATGTAGTACAATATAATGTACTGCCAAATGGGCCATTTCACATTACTACACTGTGAGCATTCACTAAAGGAGAGTCGAAAAAAGTGAATGTGGAGGAGTTGTGGTCCCAACTTCTTCACTCAATGTTCTTTATGATGGGCTAACATGGCAAGTTTCTTCAGCAAGAAGGATCGGTATAATGCCTGAAGGCTGAAGAGACTTTGAAGAAAACTGTTGAGTTAACTACGTAATATACAGGGTATGCCAAGACCAGAAGCTCACTTGGTTAGCCCTTCATAATGTGTATTGAAGTCAAGGCACTGAAACAACTTTCCTTAAATGAATAGACCTCAAAGTCTCAATGTGTTGTGTTACCTACATTTGTTCTTAAACAAAGATATTGTAAATGTTTATGCCTGGTGGCGCTTCAATCTCTTCCTATCACCTATGAATTAATCAAAATCTCTGCGCTAACCCAAGAAACGTCGGCTAAGCTTGGTGCTTAGTACCATTTATGACTATGTTATGAATAGAATATACTTTTTTTGGCAATGTCTGGAAAATGGATTAAAGTTTAAAGATATGTTTAATAGTTAGAATTTAAGAGTTTTAGTGTGTTCTTGTCACTATTCATTTTATTGATATTACCCGGAGAGAAAAGCTCTGTTATATGTTGATGTGTGTTTTTTATTGCTATTTTTTATGGCTCTTGGTAATTAAGGTACGTTGCTGGTAGATGTGTGGTTGAATTCCTTAATAGCCTCCAGCTGGCCATGACTGAGATCATTATTGAAAAATACAACAAACAAATAAAAACAACAACAAAAAGTCCACGTCAAGTTTTTCAAACACACCGAGAATGCACAGAATTGTCTTTAAATGATCAACAAATTGGCAGCTTCTTACTATTTAAACACCGAGACTTAATCTTTTTAAAATACATATTTCGAGCTTAAAGGCTCTATCTAGCGAAATGACATTAAAAGACATTTTAGCGAAATTAATGTATTTCTAAGAGTAATTGCGAATGCTTAATGTCTTTCTCAAAAAAAAAGTCATTGACCTTTTTATGAAATATGACTTTAATATTTTTTTTATGTCTGTGGTTAATATATTAATAAACCAACCGAACTTTTGTAATCTAAAAAAACAAATTGAGCACGGTGAAGCCTGAGTATAAAGTACTTAATGTTAATGTACTCAAGCTGTTTGTGTTTCAGGATCTAGGGACCAAATTTATTAAGAATAATTAGAATTATTATTTTTTCTTTTGAAAAGTGCATTGAAAAGATAAAATGGGACTTGCATTTCTGCAGCTCGCAGAGAACGCAAAGACATACACACTATAAAGACATTTACTTTTAACCCTTTCGTACACCAAATAAGTGAGGTGTGCGTCTATATAAAAGATTTTTATGGGTACTAACGGTGAATTACCCTTGGAAAGGAAAATAATTTGTCTTGCGGCTAGAAGCCTTAAAATGATCACACAGTAGGAAAGCTCCCACAACTAAACTTTGTTAATACCTTCTAGCACCTTATCTCCCATTATAGGCGATAAAAAGTTAATGTTTATTGGTGGAAACAGATGCAACATGTCTGATACAGAATTACTTAATGTGTTGCAAACTAAAGAATATGTATTTGTATTCCCTGCGTAATAGTAATGTTACTATGCAGTAAGATGTTTCGGGGCTTTATTACCATCCATGCCTTCTCAATAAGAGTTTAGAGGTTCACCTGAGGCTTTTCTTCAAAACAGAAGTAGGTCTGTGTAAGATATAGAACTTTTCTTGTCAGTCTCAATACCAGGTGAAGTGTGGTTGAAGTGATTGTGTTAATTATAGGCAGTGGGATGATATAGAAATACGGCAACATTTAAAAAAGGAGGACGCGCCATAGGAACACTGAGAATTGCTGGTAAAACCACTTTCTTTGATGTCGAATCAATGGTGAATAATATAGATTTTCCTGTAGACCTAATAAAAAGGGAAACGGTTGGACTCTCAATCTGACCATGTTGCATTCTCGGAGCCCAACAGAAACACCCAGACTCTAGAATAATGCTTAGAAATGAATGTGAATTTGCCTAAATTCTCCAACCCAACATTTTGGGCTCAGACTGTAGTTGAACTCATGGGGAATTTGGATTGATGGACTCCTGTGAGGTCATTCCCGCTACAAGAATGTCATATCTGCTGTATGCCCTACATTTTGTCTCACCTAATTCTCATCTCTGGACTTTAAACAGCTGCTCCTTCATAGACTTGTGTGGTTACTGCTGTTACAACTGCCAAGCTTGTTTTTACCAATGTGTTTGCCACCTACCACAAACCTTTGGCTTGCTCTAGACTATTCAATTTTTACCTGTACAAAGAAGAAAATTAAGTAATTTACCTTTAAGAGTAGGTGCAGAACACTGCCCCCTCTGAGACAGCCAATCAGTGGAAGGAAAGTGCTTTCTGCACATATACATGGGGAGTCTCGCTAGACCCCCTGAAACTCTCACAGGAGCCAGTCCTGGCTGGTGCTGAGCATAGTGGATACATGTGTATCAACAAGCACGAGATGTGTTTTGCTGGGTGTTCAAGTTAAGAAGCTGGAGGGTGGTCTGAACCCATAATAAAATATTTAGCGTATTTCTAAAAATATGAATTATAGTTTTATCTTTGACCATACTGAAGCTTAAACACATTTATGCTATAGAGGAACCTTACTATGGTTCTAAATAAAAGCGTTGAATAATAATTAAGATGATAAAAATGAAAACAACTACAAGGGTTCTATTAGCTCGTTCCAAAATGTAATCAAAGGCAAGACCAATAAATGTGTATGTTTGTATCTCACACGTTGCCTGCAGCCATACAGTGTAAATGTCACCTCATCCATGCTGAATGTTCACATTTTCTGTAAAGTGACTCCATTAAAGAAATGAAGTCTTTCCTAAGCATCATTCACATGTATGACTTTGTATTAATGTGGCGCAGTACACATTTCGTACCTCCTGGGTTTTATCCCTGTTCAAAATAGTCAGCCATGCCAAAAAGGCAAACATACATGATTTAACACAACTGCATTAAGACCATTGTCCAGTTAATCTATATATTTTTTTATAATACATACGTTGTTCTGATCACCTATATAATGTCACCCAAGCGTTCTAAGTGAGACTTAGGTGCGCAGGGGTTTTTCTTCAAAAGGCTAATAAAAGTCAGTGTAGAACAAGGCTGGTAGACATACTGGTTCCAGATAGAAACAATGTGCAGACTAAAGATTCTGGCATTTGAGAGCCATTGATCCATGCCCAATTAGTTACTTGTCAGAATGTATCTAGTATATCTCTTCGGTAACGTTATTAGAAGTGGGACAGGAACTATTTTCTACCTTGCCAAAAAAAATTGCTACTGTGTCCCTTTAGGGGACTCCCCCAACCCTTTTTAATGGGAATACTCGCCGACTGGCACTCTTCAGCATCTTCTTTCGCCACCTTAAAGTCTTCTGGAATTTAGAACGTGACAAACAGCATTGTATGAAAGGCCGCATATTCCCAAAAAGGCATATAATTGCATTTATACCATTATCAGGTTCACAATTTATAAATTCTCATTTTGGGAATACGGTACATACACAGTTCTGATCAACATGAAATATACTTTATCATCTATATATTACCTACATACATATATATGGCACCCATGCATTCTTAATGCCCAAGCCAGAAATTAGCACTATTGGCACCTGTCCCTAATGACTTCTTTAATCATGTAATTCTAGACATGAACCAATTTTTTGTGTAAAACACATTAAGACACATACCCCAACGCTTAGTGTTTTTATCCCAGTGATTGTGGTGAATCCTACCGTTCTGGACTTCATCTTTCCCTCTTAGGTCAGAACCTAAACAGAGCCACATCTTCTAGGGTCCCCCTAAAGAGACAACCCACTGAGGTCTTCAAAGACCCCTTCTTAAAATAAAAAAAAGCCATACTGCGCATGTCTGGTATTATTAAAAAATAGGCTTCCACCCACCGCCAAGGTAAATGAGCCAAATCTTCATGAGATCTTCATGAGAAGTGTTTGTATCAAACTTTAATTCTCACCGTGTTGCTCAGAATACATACTTAGAACATGGATCTGAGTTTGGTGTTGGCATTCCAGTTGACTGCGTTTGGTACGTCACAAAAAAATAGCTCAAAAGCTCACTTTTGTGGTTAACTATACATGTTTCAGTACTTTTTTAATAAACAACTATTAACTGCGAAGCGTCTTTCTAATATGAACAATATGAATCATTAAACCAAATCATGTCTGCAGACAGAACATCTCTCTGCATCAGAATATTCCAGCAAGTTACACACCATTAAATTTCTAATGGAATTGCATAGTCCCCTGTAGAGCCGTAATTAATGGCAGAAAACCGGTGCCAAAATTAATTTGGTTGGAAAAAAATAGCATTTACTTTAAGACATTTAACTAAATAAAGTAACTGCTAAAGTTTAAATAGAAACAATATCACACTGGGTGAGACAATGGAAGAGCGGGTAGGGATGTTAAACAAAAGACCAAAAAAGCCATGTACATTATAGTCATCATCCTATATGTATAAGTAATAGTTAGGACAGAAAGTAGAATTTGTTGTCTTCATGATCCTCCACCAGTCCACAACTGTATGATACTAAATATGCTTTATTTTATTCACCATTATTGTTTTTACAGTTAATTATGTTTTTGAAGTTGAGTGTGTGTTTTAAATGGAAGGGCTTTTATTGGAAATATTTTCTAAATCCTCCCAAAAAACAGAAGCCATTGTGACGTCGATAAATGAAAGCTTGAATGCATACATAAAAAAGTTAAGTAACAACATACAAGAAAGTGAGATAATGTGTGAACTAGTGGGGAGGGTTTGCATATCCCTTTAGGGAAAGTGACCATCGATGAGGTGAACCAAGGACCACTATGTCCACTGTGGCCTTATAATGACACTTTGTAGTCCTCGGGTTTTTCACTTGATTACAAAGCACTACACCTTGAGCTTTCAAAAACAATCATCATCCTGTAATTATCTGCTTAGTTAAAAAAAACCCATACTAATCATAACGAAATCAATCAAGTTGTCCCTTTAGTTGAGTTGAGATCCCACCCTATAACCCTAATCAAACAAGCAGGCTTGCAAAAGAATTGCCCTAGCTGGTCTGTACCTACCCCCACCAACATATTGTACCAGCAAGCTGCCTTAAGGGAGAACGGGCCACAAGTCCATAGGAATGAAACAATTATTGTGTATCCTGTTTAATGATGTTAGCTTTTTTATTAGAACACTGCGGTAGGATATACTACGGATGTCTACATCAAAACCACAGTTATATAGACTTTTAAGAACTTAGCAGAGTGAGACAAAGAATAATAAATGAGATAATAGTTTAGGTACTTCACAATGTTAAAAATCTGTGCATATATGAAAGTTGTCTTAGCCGTTGTCCGGCCCTCCATTATTGAAGTGGCTATTAATTATCTTGGCTCTCAGATGGTGATCATGTTTGAAATGATTAATCAATGATTAAGGTAAATCGAAAGAACTAGTACTTCTAAAATGTAGTAGTGTTATTAAGTGCTTTATCCTGTTGACATTTTGATAGATCATTAATCTAAAAAAGACACTGGATAAAAATGTTCTATGTAGCAAATTGTTGCAATGACCAGTTCAATATATTTGATAAGCACTTTATTTGACAAAATGATGGACCTTCAGACCATTTCTCCACCGAGAAGATGGCTGCAAAATGCATAGAGAACAATTGTGGAGTGAAGTGATGTGGAATGCCGTTTCCCTCTGCTTATCACGCATAGTCCTATTGTCAAGGACTGATTGTCTTTTTGCCTAAAAATAAATTGTTGGTTGTATGTTTTTGTTTTGCGTTTCAGTTCTGGACTGTTGTTTTTGGTCAATGGAGGCTTTTCTTCTGTAATGGCTCAAGAGAGCTGAAATTTGAGATGTACCTGATCAGGGATGCGTTGCATATGTTTTTCATATGGTACCAAAAAAGCATAGTTATATGGTTATATAGGCAGAAAAAAGACATGCGTCCATCAATTTCAGCCTTTCCTATATCTGTTAATTTGTTGCTGTTGACCCAAAAGAAACTAGCTCAATAGCCTGCCCTATAATATAAAAGGACAGACCATGAAGATGCTGTCTGCTCTCAGTTGAGTTAGTCTCATACTTTGTTGGTATACATAAATGTTGCGTTCCTTAATTTATACTGAATAACCGGCTTTCAAAGCCAAGCTCTGATATATCTCAATTTGCGTAGGGCCCTCAACAACTAAACTACCTTTGGTTTTCTTATAAGCCCTGCTTATAGATAAAACGGCTTAATAAATTCAAAACGTCCTTCACTTTCAAACATTAATAATGAAAACTGTGTTTGTTTTATCGTTGTTTTAATGTACCGCAAGTGTATACAAAATAGATATCGCTATACTCGGCTACCAGCGTGTCTCACAATTCTCTATATGAAGATGTTCCTTGCGTGAGTACCAGTATTCCGAAATATGATCCTCCTGCATTGTATTATAAATTCATAGATATGTGAGTGCATGAAGGTCTTCTGTTCATAAGAAATTAAATTGCATATCTTAAAAGCTAGATTTATTGGTTTGCCTTTTCACTCAAGCAAAGAGCCGTAGACTTTTATTTTTAATCAAGTATTTTTTATTTATTTTTTTATTTGTATTTCACTTTCTATGCTCATTTCTAGAGAAAGCATTGTAATAAATAAGGTGACAGTAGAAGGGTCAGTCTATAATAAACATACTGAATACCAAAAGGATCTCTATAAAATGCAAAAAAGGAATATTCTGCACAAATATGTTGTATTCCGCATGAAACCGTACTTGAAAATTCAATACCTTTCATCCAACAATTTTACACTGATTAGTAATTTTATACCATATACACCCAATGTTTGAGATATCATGAGAACTTAGCGGGCTTCTCAAATGGAGATATAATTACATGGAAAGTGATATTTAATATTATATCTTAAAATAATATAGTCTCATAGGTGCCAAATGTCCTGAGTTTGATACAGTAAAATATAGTTTCTTTGAATTGTTTTAGATTGGATTTTTTGTTGGAAGTTACATGAGTGAAACATACCAAAGGCGCTGTTCCCAGAAGACACTACTGATGGACATTTTATTAATGCATCCTACACATCATGGGTTGGCGCTGGCATGTGCCTATTCCTGTCCTTCCTGTCCATGTCCACTTTGCACATATTGCTCAGAGACTTTCCATGTTAATTTACAGCAAATATTATGACCAGAGAATTACTTTCTTTTTTAAAGATATATGACTACATCACAAGCAAATCGAATATATGTTAAACCTCACCATGAATGGCCAAGTTATTGTGCATGTAGGGAGTGCCCATGATGATGCCCATATTAATGGTGACATTTTGTACATACCAGCTAAGTGCACCTGACAACTCTAATTTAATATGGATCTTGTTTTCTACACCAAACATCTACTGTATTAGCCAACATGGAGAGCATATCAAAATTGCGTGTATTTTACACCCCAAAAGGCCAAAATCGGCACCTGTGTAGGCAAAAAAATGCATCTATTGCATAGATTTTAGGAATCCATAATCCCATTTATTAATAAGTATATATATATATTTATATATACATATACAGTATATTCATAGCTATGACCAAAACATTCTTTACATATGTACAGCGTAATCACGTGGCAGTCTTCAAAAATGAAGTTTAATTATGCAATGTAACTGTAAGTTATTTTGTTGTTTTTTTAAGATAAAATGTGTTATTTTATTTCTTACTAGTAGCAGTAAATCATGTAACTATTTCATCAATAAATATCCCCGAGCCTACTTCAGGAAATATATAGCTCATCAGCTCTTGAGGATTAAATATGCTGTATGGTACATTAGTAGATGTTTGCTTCTGTTTGTGACATTTCTGAGAAAACAATATGCTTAACTTCGGATTTGATTTCGTTACTCCTCTCCTACTAAGTAAGCCTCTTTCCAACTTTTATGGTACATGAAATTATTTGCAGTGAAAATATAAAGGGTAGTGAGACATCTGCCATTCCCTTAGCATATTTTAAGACTGCACATTTTGGGTATGAGGACTTCTGACATAGAATTTATCACAAAAGACATTTATTTTAAACTTTTATTTTTAGTGGTCTTTAAGATTGTCTACCAAAAAAAGCCTTTCAACTTTAAACTTTGTAAATGGGATTCGCCACATTCCTTATCCTATAGTTGTGGTCACCATTTATTTCACTGTTTTTTTTTAATATAAATATTACATTTATTTCCATTTAAATTGTATTCAAGACCTGCCATCTTGATGCCTTTACCTAAGATATCTGTGATAATAGCATTTAGAGGAATGGCAGAGCTATTAACACATTCTAGTACTAGAAGCTCATTCATGTCTGTTAAAGAACAACTGCGGGTCAAGTCCAGGAGAAGTTCTACAGAAACCATTATTTGGTGATCATGGGAACCAAAGAAAAAAATACACGAAATGAGATTTCAGAGATGTAAATATAAATTAGAATAATTTACAAATAGAACAAATAATAATAATATGTCATGCATCTATATGTCCTCTGTTATGTCTGTTATATATAAAAAATATTGCAAAATATCCTTCCAAATAGGTGAGAATTTAACAAAAGTTTCCTTGAAATAGAATTTTTTTGCCTAGATCTACGCGTTCAAGAGTAGTTCTTTTTCTGAAATCGTTGCCATCACAGCTGAAAGTTCTATTTTAAGCTGTAATGTTGTACAAGTAAAAAAAAAAAAAGTAAACCAGGGTCCCAAACAGAAAAGAAAACGCTGTGCTTGAATAAGAAAACAATTAGACCAAATGCTTTCATATGCTATAAAAACATATAATCTCAGCATTACAGGGACAAATGTTGATGAGAAATAGCTGTGGGGAATCTCTTAAAAGGTTTTTTTTCTAGATGGAAACCACAATACGGATATCAATGATCTGGAGGGTGTTATGGATGTATGAGATTAGAGGAACACATTTGTATTGTAAGCGTCAGGAGATTTATAATAATGTATATATCAGTTTGAATGACGTTTATATAAATGGGATCTCTGAACCATACTCTGGAGTACACGAGAAGACTATGCCTATGTTGTTATTTCTATCCCTAATTAAGCTCAGCAGTAGACAAGAAAAAAAGGAAAACTAATGCGGTGCCGAATTATCACAGTTTTCCGGAAATATACATTACATTAAAAATGCTTTTATTTTATTCAGGCTTGCAGTCAATGTACACTTTGTATCTAGCAATTTGTCATTATCCTGAGATTTTGTGAGCAAAGGAAAAATGAGAAAAGCTCTAGACATACAGAGTTCAATAAGCAAGATTGTTTTTTAGACATGCCTATGTAACAGCGGGTAGAGAAACCAAACGCAACAAACCTTGTGTCCTCATACACATAGCTCTTCCTCGAATGCTCAGAGGGCATTGGAAACTTTGCTTTTTCATGTTATTTTATTTTTTTTTTTTTTTAATTTAGAGCCAGGGTATGGCTGGCACTTTTGCCCATTGACTCTTCCGACCCCTGTACATGTATGTATGAGCATACAGTCTTACCCGGAGGGTGTCTTGTGCCATGCTCATGCTACCGTGAGGCGAGGTGATGGACCAGGTCAAGTCGGGCTGTTCAGGGGGCGCACAAGCACACATTATATTAAAATCTATGTATGGTAGCAAGTATATGCAAATGAGGAAACCCATACAGCATGGAATCTTGTATATACATTGTGATACAATGTGCACTTTACCTAGATTTGCACTAAGGATTCATATAAAATATACATTTGTAAAAGTTTATTTTATTGAACTCATAAGTAAGATATATGGACGGGAATCATTTGTATTACTAGAAAATTAGAAACACACAATGTTTACTTATTGTAATATATATATATATGTTTTTATAAATTATTTGCAAATTAGAACTATTTTTGATTAAATAAATACATTTATAAAATATTTGTTCAGATGCTTTTGTGGTAAAAAGAAAAGCACATGTATGATCTTATTGTTTTCCAGTTAAAAAACAAATTAGAGCACTATTATGGATTTTAATGTATCGAGTGTCAGATTAATGATTGCATTAGATTAATGGCTGCAATATAGTTGCTTACTTCACATGATTGGGGAGTATTTAAAAGAACTATCCTCCCAGGTAATTATTATTTTGCGAGCATAATTATTCACATAATCAAAAGTTCATGACCTGCACACATTCTGAAAATAACTATTCAATGTCAACTATACAAAGTATGTCTTGGTGGGACTTGCTCAATGTGGTATGAAATAAATGACCTTAGAATGGATGAGGATAAAATCTTTCTTCTGATAAATTAACAAAAGAATATTCATGTATTCAAACAATGCAAAGGGTAGCACTATGGTAACCAATAACCTTATGGTCCTTAATGGGACACTCTAGCCATCACTTTAATGCATATTAATATTCTGAGGAATCTCCCATGTCCATTTTCCTTTTTTCCCCCCACATCTCGGAGGAGATGTGTTTGGCTAAACATACTTCTTAATTCCTGAACCCATAAGATTTATTCACTTACATGTTCAGCAATCAATAAATGGCTCAAAAACGTGCATGCTCTTTTGGTGGGGATCCTAGAAGATCCAGCTCAAGGAGAAGACACTATTGGGGACCTCGTATCCACTGTGGCCCGGAAGGAAGGAAGGAAGGAAGGAAGGAAGGAACATAAAGTGCTTATATGCATTCCCTGTTGGTGAGGCTAAATGGATCTTTAATGTAAAAATTCTAGTTCTATCAAATAAAATTATCTCTAGTTCTATCTATTTGCATGCGCCTACCCAGAATCCTTTGTTGTTGTGGCAGCACCATGAGATTTCGGAGGGAATAACAGGCCTTCTGGCTTGTCTGGTGTCTATAGATCAGTGTTTAATAATGCTTCTACTACCCCCTCAATTTTAAGTGGAAAAGTTTTCCCTTACCTTAACCCACTTAGGGTCCCATTAAGGGTGAAACTTCTCAGTGTGTTGGCGAAGGTTAAGTGAGTACCTATGATAGAGGGAAAGCTTGGTCCACTGGCTTTAGAGCTGGGAATGCATGAAGGCTGTTTTTAGGTCCCCAGTCCTTGGTCTAGAACTGGGTGCTGTGCACCCTTTCATGTGTCATATGCCGGTAAGCACCTTTTATCACCTTGGGTCCCTACGTTAACTTTTTATTTTTGTATGCACTAGCCCCAGCTTTTTATCACACCAGCTGGCAAGGCTGGGGCTTCCACTGGGAGTGTTTTGTATATAGTTTTGCCCCATGATTGCACGTTTTTTCCCCCCACAGTGCACGTGCGCACTGAAAAGCCATGGTGGAGCCATGGGGAGGAGGGGAGTTAGGTAGCTCTTCTTTTCCAAACGAAGATTTCAGTGGCCCCAACCCTTACGGGAAGGGGCCAAGAAGATCTGGCCCTCCTGCAGGCCTTATGGCCGGGGAGTTAAGGGGTCGCATATCCTTCGGGAGTGTGACCCCCCCAGGGAAAATGAAGAAGGGGACCTGGTGCCCGCTGTGGCCTTATGGCACTTTGGCATTGGCACTTTTTTTCTGTTTTTTTCACAACGAAGCATACGGTAATAATGTCTAATGCTAATATCTCATACTCATACTCTATAATTACATAAACACTAAGGTAAACAACTTTGCACTTAATCCAGTGACAAAATAGCAACTAACAAGGTTAATGAGATCACTGGATGGGCACGGTGCTTAATTCATCATTACAACCTTGTACTATATAAAGCAATATTTACTGAGTGGTATTGCTATTTACATAATTAAGCTCACATAGGCTGTTTTATATAACGACTGTTTCTGTAATGTAGTTATACATATTTTCTTAAAAAGTACTTATTATTTCTATTGTAGAATGGAATACGTAACAAAATGTCTACTGTTCCTGCCTGAGCCCCATGGGGTGCATCTACTACAGGGTGAGAAATGTCCTACAGAGCTCTGTTGCTTAGCAACCCTTTAATACAAATATATGATACGTACCAAACTACAACGGTTTATTTTTCAGAAACAAAAATATCAATGAAATGTTCCTGAGACTGTTTATTAAACTCTCAAAAGAATCTTATTTGTTCCTGTGTGACTTTCCGCGGTGAGATAAAGGCTAAGGAAAAGGTACATTAAAGTTTTATTAATAAGATTGTCTTGTACAAAACATCAATTTATTTGAAAACCTCTTCTGCGGAGGTTCTAAATGAGGTGTCATTTCTTTGAGAATTATTGCCTAATGAAGCCTTTTAAAATAAATTTGTGGAATATGATTTTAGTTCCTTCTTCTGAGGTCGGCTCATTAACATTACTATGGATTCACTAGGAAATCATTTGCAACAAAAGCTGCTCCATATATAAATTATCATTTCCTTGAGGACTGCTGCTTAATGTATAGTAATAGTTAAGGACTAAAATGACCAAAATCACACAATTGCTACATACATGATGTAAATTCATTGTTTGTTATATTAAATGTGTAAGAAAGGATGTTTTCTTTCCTTCTGCTAATCATTTTCTACCAGGATAAACATATCAAAAATTACTCGGGCTCCCATCACTATTTGGCCTTATGATCAAAGAACCAAGCAGAGCTGGTGTCACTGTGTATGACTTAAGTAAGGGTTACACATCTGCACAACCCTTCACTCTTACAGAGACCTACAAATGTTATTTAAATTGAGCGAGACACTCCACAAAATGAAGGGAGTATTTACTGGAGGATGTAAAGACCAATAATGGTTTTCATCAGCTGGCTTGTGTTTGGTCACCTGCAGAAAAATACGTGTGAATCTATTTCTTGTTTTTATTTATTTATTTTATTATATGTTTTGTGCAAAGGTCAAGTGAGTTCCTCTGAAAGAGGGAAAGCTTGGGGTCCACTGGGGTCTCCAGACAAGGTTCATGTTCCGGGCACTTCTACCTATGAGAAGTACACTTTTTTGGTTTGCACTATGCACTCCTCCATTTTATTTTTCTCTATTACTTGCCACTTTTAGGCTGGATAGTAGTGTAGAGTATTTTATGATGGGACTTAATGGGATGTTTTTTTTTTCTTTCTTTCTGTAACCTCATGATGCTTTTTTCTGTTATTTTTTTGAGTAAAATAATTTTCTCCAGGTCATGGATATTGTACACTGAAACAGACACGGTAAAGTTGAGTCCCCTGAAAATTTGGCTTCTTTGTGGGGCAGGTGTGATACCTCAGTGGCCCTACTCCTGGTAGAAGCACCAAGAAAATCTGGCCCTCCGGCAGCCCTTCAGGGGAAGGAAGGTGTTACATATCCTTTCAGGGCACGTGATCTCTGAAAATGAAGATTGGGTGGTCCAGTTCCCATTGGGGCCATTTCTTGAGCACTTTGGCACCATGCTTTTCTCACTTTATTTCCAAGCACTGAACTTTGGGGCTTCAATAAAGAAATTAGCAGAATTAAATCTGGCAGCCACTCTTGTATATATGCAAGTGCGTCCCTTACATTTCTTAAATGTACTTTTCAGTGACAACCCATCAGTCATTTTATGTATTTTTGTAATTCAATTCTTTACTTATGATCTAATGTAAAATTATTTTAGCCTCAGAGACCATTAGTGACAACCTAGTAATTTGGGAAATGTCCAAACGTAAGGTCGTTATATTCATTGTAAGAACCGATTGTAATTGCAACTGCATATATACTCTTATTGTCCTAGTTTCACTGGTAGTCTTCGCAGTTCTCCTTGTGTGGAGGTGTTTGAAACATGTCACATTTCATTTCATTAAATGATAGTTTTTCAGTTTTACCAACATAAGATAAAATACAAATACAGCATAGAGCTGAGCTGTTGTTGAAAAGCCTCCAGCAGTATCCATTCTCAATTAGATTAAATTGAGCTAGAATAATTCCACTCTAGCGTTTTCATGTTTCCTTCTTTTTTTCAGACATCTCCTTGAATTCAAATTACTTCTACTTGCCTGTAGCTTTTTAAAATATTGGGTTCCAAATATAGGTGTCTTCAAGTTTCTTTATTTCTCAATCTATTGGTGCTTTAGGATTTTTTCCTTGTGATAGATAACAAAAGGAATAAATAGACTATGATGGTACTTAGGACCCTACTTATTAAGTTGTCCTGTGTTATAAGAGATAGTCTAGCCTTGGGAGATACATTGGTACAACCTAGTCATTTGAATGTCTTAAATCTGTCTTTTCAGTGCAAGAAGGTGACGTGTAATAAGTCCAGTGTTTCCTACATCAGTCTTTATCGTAAGTGTTTTAGGGGTTCCTGGAATCTGTAGAATTTGAGAAGAATATAAGATAAGGTAAATCATTCAATATACCATATTAATATTCAGGAGTAAAGTCATTTAACACATATGTGATGGAAAGGGGCAGCATATGAATTGTTCTATGATGTAATTCAAATATGAAAACAATTAATGAGGATACATTTGAATTACATTAACATTTTGGAGTTTTTGCACTGTTTATGCATATTAAGGATATTTTGCAATTAAATACATTTTTGATTGGGATCATAAATTACATGTTGTGTCGAGCAGTAGTGTGACCATACCTGGGAGCTTCAAAACATTATATGCTTACCGGCACAAGCAACACTGGAGAAAAGTTAAGTAGCTTTCTAAACTTTTTGTGAATGCTGTCGTTTTCACGGCACTGATATTCTTATGTGAGTTGTAGAATTCCCATCATGCTTCGCATGCTTTGAAATTCAGGTCAAAGGATTAGCAGAGCTCTATTTATCAATTTTAATTAAACACAAGTGCTGAGGATAATTTCCTTATTTAGTAATTCATACATTTGCAACACCATATCCGTTTGTATAAATCTGGGATTTTTTTCTTCATCATTTATTGAAATTTCTAATTTAAAAGGGGAAAAAAAGGTTGCCGGGAAAAAAATTAAATGGCTTAATCTGTTTCTAATGAGAAGTAATAAGAAACTGTTTGGAGCTTACCCTCAGTTGGAAGCCCATCATTTGCCTACACTCCTGGGAGGACCTATGAATTCATTTAATTTACCTTGCACTGAACTGTAAAAAAATAAATATAAAAAGCTTGGGTCTTAATTGCTCGTCCGTTATATGTCAATAAATATTAAACAAAGAATTCTACTAAGCAGTTATTATTTAATTGGGAAATTTATTTATAGGGAAATGACCTGAGTAAGTTAGCTTTGTTTTTTATTTTTCTTAAAGAAACTTATTAAAGAAGAGAGAAATTTTAACAGACAGTCCAATGGTAGGTTCTCACCCAGGAGTAGATTAAATATACTCCTTTGTTATTTCTGCTATTTTGTTATTTTTTTTCTCCTAGATGCCCAGAGTACGTCATGCTTTGTCTTGCCATATGAAGAAGTGGACTGTGCCACAAGTGGTATGGCCATAGTGAAAATGAGGCCCTCCTGGTCGACCCGACTCCACTGCGGCATTTTCATTAAAAAAATAAATAAAATGGCTCCAAAGGGAGCCATATCAGAAAAAAGACGCATGTGTTCAAAAGAAACAAAAAATGTATGATATAAAAATTTCTCCCACCAGCCATAGACTAGACATGGCATGGCATATTTAAATGAGGGGTTTATTTTTAAAATAAAATAAAAAAGGGTCCAATGTAGCTGTCCCCAGACTATACAACAACAATTAATAGGTGCACATGTTGCACACATAGTGATTGTATAAATTAAATAAATAAGGACCGGCCATTCATGGCCCGACCAGATTAAAAAACAAAACAAAAAAAAAGTCAGTGTCAGCACTACCATACTAGTTGGTTAAGCAGCGGCATAATGTGTAGTGCCACATTTCTTCACTGTCTGGGAAGTAGAAGCATTTTTAAACACCCATCTACAGACACCAGACAAGCCAGAAGCCAGAATCTCATGGTGCTGCCACAACCACAAGGGATTCTGGGTAGGCACATGCAAATACATGCAAACAATGATCACCTTTTGCCTCTATATCCACTTTATAGAGGCAAAAGGTGATCATTGTTGAGATTATTTGCATGCGCCTACCCAGAATCCCATGTGGTTGTGGCAGCACCATGAGATTTCTGAGGGGGAAAAAAAACAAGCTTTCTCGCTTGCCTGGAGTCTGTTTAATAATGCATCTACTACCCCTTTAATTTTAAGCGAACGGGTTTTCCATCGCCTTTACCCACTATAACCTTTGTTATTGGTGTCTGGGAAGATAAGCAGAGTTTGGACCAAATCATTTCTAATGGTCCCACAGTTATAGATGTCTTTGAATAAGCAGAATAACTGAGCCTGAATTCCTGGACTAGTAGTGATCCTCGAGGATTACTTTGAGAGCCTGTCCAGCTGTGAATATTTAAACTCAATAATGAGACTATTTAGTAAATGTATGCTATTATTAGGATAAATATTCTTGGAATAATGGGATTCATCCATCATAGATACCGAGATCAAAAGCCATGGCTTCCCAGCTGCTAGAATTCTTTCAATAGACACAGAAGTTGTGTGATGTACTTCCTATATACCAAATTGGAGTGAAAAGATTGCCTCTCACTCCTACTCAGTGATAGAAGATCGCTTGGTTTTGTTCAGCTGCAGAAAACAAATCTTGAAAGATCCACCTTGACTTATATAAATTCCAACAGCAAATGAAAAAATGTGGCTCCTATCAGTCAATGTGAATTTAAAAGTTGACTAACTCATTACCAAATACAATGCTATAACATCAATATAAGAAACTCCAGTTCTGTTTTAGTCTGTTTACAGTAAAATAACCCACACAGTTGTTACTTCCATTAGAAAGACAGTGAAGCCTCTATGATCATTGATATCTCAAGAACAAATGAACCTCGTTATTGTTTGCGCTTTAATGCTGCTCTTCAATCTAAAGGTTGATACAATGCTATTTTGCTCTTAAGAATTAAAGCATTTTTTTCAATGCCTCTGTTATAACAAAATAAAGATATTTCCATTTCGTCTAACAATACCCCTATAATTATAAAAGAAAAAGTTCGATTTGGAGCTATGCAGTTTCAGAATATGTTGTCCAACACCCAAGGCTTTGCTGTTTATTTTGAGCTTTATGAAAAGTGTGTGTGAAGAGGTCCTTGGAACTTTCTTTTTACATATAAAAGCTGCACATATCCCTCTGCATTGTCTGCGGATAATTAATATTCCCCGCTCCATATTGTCGTCCTTGGATATCAATCAATATACTGCCCTAATCCTTGAATTGCGTTATTTATATGGGTTTGTACCCAACATTGGAGGAAACAGCTGCTCTGATTATTTAATCACATATTAGATAATGATTAACATTTCTATAAATTCTTCCTATAAATAACCCAAAAAATGTTAATTATCCATATGAGAGCGCAGTATCCTTGAAATATAGTCTGTTTCAATAAATTGCTGGTGAGCGATGGGAGGGATTTTAATAACTTTGGAGAGCTACTTGAAGGAGATGCCATCCTGGACATGTTGTGTTGAACAGTTTTTGTTATCTTTTTATTTTGGAGTTTATTTTGTTTGATACCCAGATAGCATTATATAGTTTTATGTCCTGAGGCCAGTGGGAAAAACAACAGGATGCTTCATGCCAACTCTCCTATGTATTTTCAGTGCTTAACGCCATACAGAGACACAGAAAAATGAGAAATGTTTTCCAGAAGTTTCTGTATTTCTAAGCTATGAACACACAGCAGGACAACTTTTTGACAAAAACAATTTAGAGAAACCTTTTCTATACACTAGCTCTACACTTATTGACTTCACTGTTTACACCGTTGCGCAAAAGAGAATATTCTAAACCATACGCCTGGGAGGTATATTGGTTGCCTATACAGTAAGAGGGGTCTATAAACATTACATTTATTCATCAACGCCAGCGTATTCCGTAGTGTGCGTGTTCTGGTCGGCAGATTAGGTAGACAAACATATGGAGAGTGAGAGTGAATGTGGGCACCGGGCAACAAATTTTGCCCCCCAAGTTTTTGGCCCGAACCGAATAGGCAGGGAATGAATCGTGGCAAAAAATAAACTGACCCAAATAATTTCTGACCCATTTGCACATGTCTACTATCTCTTATTGTATATCTGCAGGTGCTTTATATATACAAATAGAATGCAATAGACTTAGAGGGGGGGCAGGTTTTTCTATGATTTTTTTTTTGTTTTTTGGCTGACCCCTTCCCCTAGGACAAAAAGTATTCAAGGGTGTGGTAGAGCTTTGCTGGATGGGCCATAAAAGGTAAGAAACCTGCTTTATTCTCCTCTGTTTTGAGAACCAAGGGATAAACAGTGATAATTTTTGCCAACTTGCAAGCTCTTCAAGTTTAGTGAATAGACCTCAGTATTACAATTAGATTTACAGTTACATTTAAAACAAAAAGGATGGTTGGTGTTCCAATTGTGTAGAGCATTGAAGGCATCTGGTCGCACTACCATTTAATTTTAAAATAATATTTTTTTTCTTGCTAAGCTTAACAACACTATATTCCTTTTTAGTTGCATCCTGTTTTATTACAGCATCAGATGTTCCACCCATTTTTTTTTAAAGATTTCCACTTTTTTAACCCCTGTGCCATATGCTTCTTAGCTCGTGGGAGCTGAAAGGTGTTAATGGCAGTCAGTCAGGCGACTCTCTCCTCTGTTTGCCAGACACACTGATAGCCACCTTCTGTTCAATTCAGATCCTGCGTGACCGACAGTGTTTCAACTTCATTTAGCTTTCGAGATTGAAACATCTGTTAAAAAAAACATCCTCCGGTTAATATTAAAAAATATTCAGCAGCACACAAAGCAATGGCTGTTCCGAATTTGTACTGAGGATGATTTTGCGCTGTCTGCGCTTATTTTTATTTAGCAACGTGTTGCTGATATGGTGTCGATATTTTAATTCACAATGTACACAGTAACTTAGTGTCTTTAGTCCTTCAGCAGGCCAGATATTTAAGATCAAGCATTAGGGACTTAACTGATATTTCTATATTAAAAAAAAATGGCGTTAACCAATCACACTTTACCTAATGAATTAAAAATGACACTTATACACTGTGTTAAATGTGTACATAAAATTAAATATGTATGTATTTATGTGTGTGTGCAGAGGAACCCCTTTTGGTGTGTCATATTAAATGATTGCCCACCCCTCACATTAAAGGACCGATATCTTGTACGTTTATTGATAAAATGGTATTCTTGTCCAGGGCTGGACTGGGGGTCATCAGATGGATTTGGCACTTTAAGCCCACAATTTATGGTTATATACTTATTCTGCATACAATTAGGCATATCTAGCTGGCGACCGGCGGACACCCATTGCAGAAGTCAATCTGCTGCTGGAGCAGGAGACTGGGTGAATATGTGATGCTGTTGGCCGGCATCTCTGGGCTATTGCCTGGTGCACCAGATGGCCAGTCCAAGCTTCTGGTCAGCACCCGCCACTATGTCATTATACAACAAGTGCATTGCGTTTAGGGATAATGTATTGAGTATTGTATGTAAACAGGGAGCCATGACTTTCTGCTCCTCTCTACCATCATCTAAAGATCAAACAGCAATAGGGTTACCTTATTGGGTATTTCTTCCAGTTCACATATCCATTTCCAATGTTGCTGACCAGCACATATAAAGTGCTGGGCACCTGTTTTAGGACAGGTAACTGTGTAGGATGAAGGAAAGGAGAAGTGATGCGGACCCCCAAATTTTTTGAGTGCCTTGCCCCCCTCTTCCATTATAAAATAACGTGGTTGCTGTAAATTCCGATCCCATATAAAAAAAAACACGATATAAAAATCACAATAATGATATAAAAGGTTTGTCTACATTCACAGCCATTTTTCTCAGGAAATAAATAATTGTTCAGGTCAGAAACAGAACAATTGCATTGCATATCTGTCATAATTAAGTTATTCCTGAAAGGTGAGGATAGAGATCAAGGGAGATCAATGTGTTTAGTCCAGCAATAAATCAAGTACAGTTGAGCAGTAAGGAGGCAGGTTTCAGAGAGAAAGTGTTCTTTTCCGATTGATCCCATGAACTTGTAGAAAACAAAGCAAGGACAGGGTGTGATTAGCTGCAGGAGAGCAGACAAGCCATAAAGAACGTACGCTGTGATACAATGTAAACCTGACTATGAAATATATCAACAATGCAAGGTTATTTTGATCACAGGGAGCCAACTGATACCTCAATGTATAGGTTTTAAAAAGCACATTTTTTACAACTATATAAACAAAATATTAGTCTTTTTTTGAAAAGACACAATAAAGCCTCATAGTAAATATACAATAATTTAAAGCGGCATTAATGGCTATATATATATATATTATAATATATAATATATATATATATATATATTCTTCTGGCAATTCTGCAGAGCCACATGGAGCAATGGGGTTTTGGGGTTTATTCCTTAGAAGTATACATAAACAGACAAGCAGGAAGACAGAATTACAGCCAAGGATATCACATTACATTTATTTTTATAGCACCAGCAGATTCCGTGGTGCGGTTACAATAGGGGGGAGGCAGGTGCCCTGTGGGTTGATGACCGTCGTTGCTCCAGTGGCTGGTATGCTAACACATATTGGTACAGCAGCTTACGGTTTAGATAGATCGATACATACATCCATACATACATACATACATACATGCTATACATATATCCATCTAATGCATGACTAGTAAAACCTGCCATTTTAAATCATAGGAAACAGAAATCAATGCACTATTTCATCCGAAGGCTGGCCTTCTCATATTATACCATATATATTGCACTTGTCATATTAACAAAAATGAAACATGGCATAGAAATAAATCATTTAAGAAAAATGACCAGTCAATCAACTAATTTCTCAATAGAATAAAATGAATTTAAATGTAATGATACCATAGAGAATCTTTTTTTTTCCATATGGCACAAAGGAAGAATTCTTGTCATAAACACCAAAACGAGACCTACTTTTTAATCTTTTTTTTAATTTTTTTTAAAGAAATCCCAAGTGTTGGTGGATAAGATGATGGGAAATGCTGTTGGCTCGTTGGAAGCAATTTCTGCATGAACCTCCTTTGCTTAAAAAAAGGTGCCCTCTGGCAAACCATTGTCAGCAAGATTAATGTTGTTGAATTTGCCCATAGGAGGCAAAAAAGCAACAGCATAATTACCAGCATTACCTAAAGGAAAAAAGAGGAAATCACATTGATTGAAAAAGAAGCCTCAGGAATTAAAAAGCTTCTGATTTTGCTATGTTTCTTACTAAACATGGAGATTTTTTCATGCATAGTAAAAAAAGAAAAATTCCCCCAAAAATTATATTTTTCCCAGTCCATAAGTGGTATAAAAATTGGAATTAACTATTGAAAGCAGGAAGCAAGTAATATCGCATTAATCATCAAATTGTCATTGGTATCACACTTAGCAATCACGGGGTTAAAAGTATTGATTTTGTGTGTATTGCTTGTGCTCTCTCTCTCTATATATAAGATGCATGTTTTAGTTCATATATTGTGCAATTGTAATAAACAGCACATTGCAGGATATTGTGCTGCGTATCCCGTTGAGCATACATCTTTGTAATCAACTGGAGATAGCAGTCTAATTTAACTTTAGAGTGCAATCAAGGCTGGAGCTGAAAGAACTTCCTGAGGCACTTACATTTCAGCTGCATCACCTTCTCTCAACAAGCCAGTGGTCGAATATTGAAATCACGCTAGCAAAACGAGCAATTTTGGTAAAAGCAGCACAGCAGTGGGTTTGGTCACACGTAAAGGTCTCTGGTCAAGGTCAAACCAAGAGTAATTGTTACCACAGGTTAAAGGGGACCTGAATTCTGATGTGATTGTAGCAGCTACTGCGGTTATGAATGGTCATACTATGGTGAGATGGAAACTGGAAATACAGGAGACATGTAAAGTTGAGGGGATATCATCTTTGGCTGAGTAGAATCAGAGTACAAGTTTTCAATGTGAAGGACCCTCACTAACAGCTGCTTTAAGCTAGAGGTTCCATAATGAGTCTTTCATTTACAGTGATCATTTTGGAGAACTGCTCGTATCGCAAAATACCATCATGGGCACTTCCAAAGCCTCAAGAGGGACTTCACAAGCCAAGGATACAGTGTCAGAGTCACTGATATAGGAGAGCCACCAACATTCCCAGGGGAAACCCAGGAAGCCAAGTTCCATTAGTGGACGCAATCATGAACACAAAAAGCTATGAAAAATACCAGGGATTTTCTCTTCTATATTTCTTCTAACCTACAACTTCCATTATTGACGTCTAGTGTTTAGTAACTGTGGCCGATGGGAGCAGTCATCCAGACAACAGAGCCTTACCTGATACCGAATAAAACTATGTTCCATATGTGTCTGGATATTTGTCTCTCTAATAAGGCAAACTTTTCAAATGTTTACCATTTGGAACTGGAGAAAATGTTTGAACTCGGTGTCTCAAATACACTAATTAACAAGTGATTTGAGAAAATAAATCTATAGGCAACAGAGAAACAAGTCTGTAATTCTGCTTTGTTAATAAAAAGGAAGAAGGAAATATTGAACATTTGCGTGAGCCTTGACTAAGCCTCTTGTTTTCACTGACCTTGGAAACTGACCTTGGTCAATTAGTGGTTTATCCCCTCTCTTTGACAGACTCTTATTTCCTCCAACATATTGGTGTTACAGGCGACTGGCTGGTAACCTATAATATTGAGTGGCAAATCCCAACTAAATTGCCTAATACATACATAATTAGTACATAGTAGATCCGCAACCATAGGTCTAATAGGCTAACACTCAGAATTGGGAGCTCTACAGAAAGCCAGGAGAACAATTGATGAAACAATTGTCCATGAATAGGTTGCATCATATGCCAAAAACCTCCTCTGACATCACATTATGGGCACGTTCTAAATAACCCTATGTTGTCGAATTAACATGAGTATCTCAGGATACTTCAATCAAAAAATATACAACTCCTATTGCCTTAAATTATACAAACTGATTGGTTAGCATTCATATTCTTTCATTCTATCTCAGTAACGTAGACTCAGGTCATTCTGTTAATATATACCGTTTACAGAGGTGCTTTTTTAATATGGTCCTTTGATATCTGATATTTATTATGATTTCAAGTGAATTTTTGATCATGTTGATTGATTTGCTTGCTTGATAAAACAAAGGAAGCAAAAAAGCATGTAGAATTAGAAATTGCTTGGATGTTCTTCTGTGGACATGTGAAAACTACAATAGTCTAACTTAGTGTTTTCCCACCGCTGTTCTTGGACACGGTTTAGCTACTTTTATAACGATAATGAGAATTCCTCTGTAAAAGGACTTTCATCAAATTACTGAATAGTGCTTTTTAACACAGGACACATTTGATGATTGGCTTGCATATGGCAGCTATAATCTGAGTATACATTATACATATGTGCCCCTTTTTAAAGGAGGGACCTGGGCATCTTAGCAGTCACCTCTTTACTTAAGTAAAGAAGCAGAAACCAACATGGTATGCAGGTTAACTCACTCTTTATTTCTTTAACAGAACAAATAAAGATAAAAATGGCAATATTAATGCAGCAGTCCTTAACTAATCACTCTCCGGGTGCTTCAATAATCTGTTCATTTAAGTTAAGCTCCCATTAAAATCAGAGTCATCCCGCAGGAGGAGAAAGAAGATTGGAAGAAAGTGGCATTTTATCTCAGTTATAAATAAAAATATAAAAAAGAACGCCAGGACCAGTTTGCGAGTAAAACACATATTTTAATCCACACTCACATATGCGTTTTAATCAAATGGGGTGATTTTTTTTAAGCAGTTTTTTCCTGTTTGACAAGTTCTTCAGGAATTAATATTTTTTTTTATTGTCATGCATTCCATGTCTTTACTTTGAAATGTCACGACTTACAACCTGAGTACTGAATGCCTGATCTTAAACCATGTATCTAATATTCGGTAAATAAGAAAATTAAGAAAGTAATTACAGCATTTCCGATATAATCTGCCTTATTGTTACATTAAAACCTTTATATTATCAGAGGGGCGCGCATGTTGTCTAATAAACTTGGTTTGTATTAGAATGCCAACATGTATAACCCAGGGGGAAGGAATCCATTTGCAGTTTATGGTCCTAAGTGGGCACATTTATGTTATAACATTGTTCCAAAAAAAATGTTAGTATTAATTCTATCCCTGTTTGGATATTTAAACTAAACCGTTAAGACAGCCGCGATCAACTTCATCCTTTCCACGCTAGAATTAATTATATACAAAACATTAACTCTATAACATCTCAACCTGCTTTTAACATAAATCTTTTTTTTTTAACAAGTTACTTTGAAACAGATTTATTAATACTTTGGTTCCCATGGCAACTTTAAGCAGCCATTATTTAAAAAAATCAGTTTAAAGACCGATGCTGGTGGAGAATTTCACTAAAAGTGAAGTGGTCGGCAGTAATATTTTATTGGTTGCTGTGGTGACAGTATCACTTTCGCCGCGTTTGCATTAGGATTGCTCTTTATACATGACCCCCATAAACTTAAACATCTATCAATTGACCATACATTACAACTCTTTCGGTTCTTGAGCTATGTGGTTTAACCCCTTCAGTCCCAGGGATTTTTGGTACCTAAAGTCTAGGAGCTATTTTGACATTTTTTTACCATGTGCGGGTTTCATTAAGTTTCCCCCTTTAAATGTTTGATGTACCCAACAATCTTTTTTTCGGGAACAAATAGGGCTTTTATTTTGAAACCATAGAAACATGCAAAAAAATAATAATTGTGAGTATGTAAAAACCCTAAAAAACCCCAGATTTAATTTTTGGCAATTTTCTTAGAATTTCTTCTATACTTTAGGGGGCCCTATTGAACAATACCTGAATTAATGTTCAGCAGCATCCTCAGCATCCATGATTACAAACATACCCCATATATATTTTTTTACGTTCTAGAGGGTCACATCCCTTACATAGTACACCTTACAGGGTAATAGTTTTAATAGTTATGGCTTGGGGGTTTGGGGGTAGTGAATTGGACAGGAGATTATACTTTTTACACATAGAGTTAGGGCAATGGGATGTAAGTTTTTTAAAATTATTTTTTAATTCAATTTCTTTTTTTGCATTGTTACCAGTGCAATATGGAAAACTTTTTTTTGGTGACGCTAGCCTCCTGCACACAGATGAGAGTTCAGGCTGTCTGTTGACACCCTGATCTCCCATGCAGCAGCAAGAAGATGTCAGGACCTACTGGTACATCCTAAAGGGCTTTATTGGAAGCTTTTTAGGACATACATCTACGTCTATAAGGGACTGAATGAGTTAAAGCACTAACCAAGCTAATGTAAAGTCTCAAAGTAGTTTTCATGTGTGGGCCTCACAGATTAGAGTTTAGATTAGCAGAACTCTGTTTACTCAATAAAAATGTCAACGGAATCAACTGATCTAACCCGATTCCATCATGGCTCATCAGCTAGGGCTGGAGTTAGGCAAGTCTATCCATCGTGCACGTATTATAGCTTCCAAAAAAAAGTGTGTCTTGAACTACATTGAAAAACATAATTATGGCCTAATTGGCACCAACACCTCTTGAAAACCCATCATCATACACATGGGCAGAGTCTTTCATTTGTAATTCTACTGCCCTATGAACACAGTGTCATTTTACTGTAAATAAATTATATTTAAGAAAAATGCCTTCAAATCGAAAGCCTCGTGTTCCAGACATTCATTTTTAAAGTTCAGCTATCTATCAGGACAAGGAAACGAGTCAAAGTCCCAGGTGCTCTGTCCTCTTGCATCTCGGAGAATGGCGATTGGTTATTATCTTGTTTGACTGTGATTCAGATTCATTTCTCTACTTTGCGTGTCAAAGAATACCATAATGATTCTTCAGAACTGTGGTCATTAGAGGGGGAAAGCATCATATATTTTTTTTTCCTTGTCAGGGATAGATTTTAGATTTATCACAACCGCATTTTTCACGGTTCTACTGACAAATCTATTGATTGCTTGGAAAAAAAAGAGAAGAACATAGATGAGTTTGTGTCAAATTATCATGTACTCTGCATTTTGTCTCTTCACTGCTTTTGGAATTTATCTAATCAAACAGAGTTTAAGGATATGTAGTTAGTTTTGTGTGATATATTACAGTAGAGTCTACAAAATGTATAATAAGTCCTTATGATCCTTATCAGTTTACACCCCAAGATGTTCACATTTGGACTTTTTGGGTGATATTTGTCATTTAGAGAAATTGTAGATACAGTTGCGTCAATATAACTAAACAGCACGTTGTGGACTCAAAGGATTTATTGTAAAGGTGTCCTTGACATGACAATGCAGGACATTTTAGTAACCCACATTTATTTTTCTTTTCAAAGACCTTCTAGTGGGATACCAACCGCACCCCACTGATGAGGCCCATGAAGGCTGAAACATAAGTTGTTGTGAACAGTTCAGATAACTTATATATCAAAAATATTTGTTTGATGACCAAAGTTAGTTGATATGAAGTGCAATATGTAGGTACAGACACCATAAATCTATAAATGCTTCTCTTAACAGGAGTGAGAGAGGAGAGAGCATCTCGCAGAACAGAAACCTATAACAGTGAAAAAGCCAAAGTCACCACAACCTACTAATACAGAAAGTTATTTAAAAGCAGTCAAAGATCCAAAAGCAGGCATGACAGAAAAAGAAGCGGGTTATGTGCATGTACTGAAAAAACTTTAACCGTCAGTCATGTCTGAATACACACCGCCAAATCTACACTGGAGAGAAGCCTTGTGTGGAAAAGGTTATTATGGATAGCTCAAATCTAATCAAACACCAGCGGACACGCACAGGGGTGAGAGGCTCTACGCGTGCTCAGAATGCTCAAATCTTACCGCACACCAAAATGATCACAGTGGGGAGAGGCCTTACGCGCGCCATGACTGGGAAAAGAGCTTTACTATAATATCCAATCTTGTTACTCGCCAGAGGGAGCACACAGGTGAGAAACCTTATGAATGCATGGAAAGTGATTTTCCTGCAGATCACAATAAGTGAGGCCATACGTGTGCTAAGCATGTGGGAGACGGCCTACACAGATCTACAATCTTTTTTCCCACCAGACAGCCCCCATGGGACTGGGGCCATATTTATGCAATGAGCGTGGCAAAAGCTATACTCAAGGATCAAGTCTCATTGAACACCAGCGGACACACACACACTGAGGAAAGGCCGTACGTCGGCAGAGAGTGCGGAAAGAGCGTCGGTCAAGATTCAAGTCTGATCAAACCCCGAAACGTACATTTGAAACATTGGTATTGACCAATCAACCGAACAGACAAAGTGTCTAAAATAGCTCACATTTCATTCTGCAATTTCTTTCTTGTTTAAATAAAGGAAGACATTGTTCTTAGTAGATGTCTGTGTTTTTTTGGAGAAGAGGTAGACTTTTGCTCATGTTTTTATATGGAACCCTGACTTCGATGCCCTCTGAATTCAGGCATTTAATTAAAGTAGGACGGAGAATGGATTGTTAGGTTATGATGGCTCATAGTTTTAATCTGGATTTTTAATTTTTTATTTAAGGTTGATATTAGTCATTGCAGATTGACGGATGAATTATTAAATAACCTGATAACCACCGCTTTTAATTACATACATTCAAAATCACAATAATCTACCTAGGGGTGAATTAACAATGGGGCAAATGAGGCACTTGTCCCAAAGGGCCCCCACCTGCTGCAATGTATTCTCTGCATTAGCCTGCAACATATAAGAATGCAGTCCTTTGTGCAAAGGGGGGCCCTCTCTCACCAAACAGCAGGGGTATTTACGAAGACTCAAAGACTCTATGGGTGTATGATCCGTAATGGCAGAGTTTACGTCCTTTTTCTTGTCATGTGACAGGATCTGTCGGTAAGAAGCTACAGCCAGATTGAGCTACTATTCCACACCCTGGTCTTCTCTCTGCTAGCTGGAGACAAAATGTATGGCCTAAGGGTGCAGTGATGTACCCCAGCCCAAGCCTAGGGGGGGGGGCAGCAGTCTCCCTGGTACAAAACTGAAGGGCATATTGTTTCTTAAATGCGCACTGTGCCTTTTAGTGTACCAGAGATCTGACCACAGAGGAGACTATGGGCACGGCCTAGGGTGCCACTAAATGTAAGTATTCCCCTGCCAGACTGAGTGATTGAATGTTTTCAATGTTTAATATGTACCGACTGTGTATTTTGGGATCATTGTTTCTTTGTGAGCAAATGTTGTTCGTCTTTAATATATGTATATATATATGTTTGCTTATGGAAACAATAATATGCACAGGTCTTTTTTAGATAAGTTGGAGAAAAGAGTGAATTCTGCTAAACCCCTCACCCAATTCTTGACATGCCTAAAACTGGTCCTTTATCTAATGAATGGTGAACGCTAACATTATTTTTTAGAGATTTCTAATGATAGTAGTTTTATTATTTTATGTTTTCAAATAATAAGGAGCAGTTTTATAGGAGAATTACTGGAAGGATATGCTTTTACGGAGAAAACAGTGTTTTATGTATAATTACAAAATAAGATGCAATGCAACAGGGAGAAAGGTTAGAATTTTTATGGCGAGCGAGTTCCCAGTGGTATTAAAGAAAAGTTCCAATCATATTTTTCACACTATACATTATTAAGAAAAATAGTTCCCGTGGAGCCTTTGTGCATTCTATTTGCCTGATATATTTTATCTTCTCTCCTCCTATACATATATATCCTTTCTACTGACATTACGCCGACACAATTCCCTATCCCCATCACTCTTGCGTCTATTCGCACACCAACCGGCCTCCCTGTATAATCCTGGGTTCCACTTGAACAGATTTATCTTTTTCCACTTTATTCTGGTTCAACGAAAAAAGGGGGACGAAAAAGATTAAATGTGATGGAAATGTGTCTTTATTCCACGTACTATCAGTGATTGTTTATATTAATGGGGACACCATTCATGGCACAAGTTATAATTATATTATATTAATAATCGTAATGCTTTGGTGGTAATAGTGGATCATCACATCTGTCTTAATACATTGCAGAACTGGGAATGGAAACAATAATAAAACTGTGGATGAGGAACGGTAAAAATGTAATTAAACGCCTCTTCTTTCATTTTATCAGCTCAGCTTATGCTCTCTAAGAACCCGGCCAAACCCTTGCCCAACTGAAATTTATGGCCCACTTCTAACATTTCATCAACAGTACTAAGAATAATTTAGTTAGTCTCCTAGTTCATGTTTTAGCCTCTTTCTTGTGGAAATCGCCACCCACAGCCACAAGAATTACATAGTACGGCCGACTATTTGCTTAGAGGGGTTGTGATAGAAAAAAGAAGGTGAAACATATGAAAAATAATAAGGAAAGCACCAAAAGAGAAATCTATAAACAGATAAAATTTACACCTAAAGTTGATATTTAATCACTATATGAACATTTGTTCGGGAATGTTTAGAAATGCTGGTTAATGGCTTTGCATCTTAAACCTATAAGTTGCAATTGGTGGATTTTAATATATAAATATTCATCTATCCATTGATAGAAAAAAAGTTTTATTAATTTAAGTTAAAAACTAATGCTTTAATGTTTAATAATAAATCTGATCATGTTATTATGAAGACTCCATACCCTGACTTTTTTAAGGGCCAGCGCTGGACTTTTGTTTTTCTAATCATGCGTACGTAACAGAAATAGATATATGTTCTCCATGATTTCCATTGCGGAACTGTAAAAACTTCTCGTCGTTGAAAGAAAACAGAATCATTCCTGTTTGCAGAGTATGGCCATTACTGTATGCCGTCAGATACATCCAGTGATTTGCGTACCACTTGACATTCATTTGTTACCCTCACGCCCACCCACAGATTTTTCATTATAGCTCCTATGGCTGTAATTGTATGGTAAGAAGGCTGGTGATAAAGTATACTTGAGATAGATGGAATATATTTACGTACTCCACAATGACTACTAAAAAGGAAGAAAATGTAAGAAGATTGCACTCAGTGCCTGGTAAATAATGTTTGTTAAATTCCAAATGTAAAACTACGGATGGATTCAAGTTTAATGAAAGCATTCGATTTCAGCATCTCACAATGTGTGATAAGAAGATCCTAGCTGACTAACAAGTTGGGTCTGAGGGCCGACATTTAGAATTCTGGACCTCTGACTGGGTGCTGAAATTAAAACAATTTAAGACAGCTGGCAAAGAATGCAAATATGTAGTTCAAAGGTCAGCCTTAAAATAATGAAGAATCACTAGGAGAATCAAGTGAAGTTCTTGGCTTTAATTTAGTGTTGGGTATTTTCAAAGATGAACAGATGACCAATGGAATGATCGATAACATATATTTTGGCCTCACATAACCAAGGGTAAAGCCCTTTTGAACCCCCAATTAAAACCCCAACAGAAATGTATAGCCCATTGACAGCCGCCAAAAGTGCCAGAGGAGCCCTGGAAGAGGTGAAATCCCTTGGGCAGGATGAGCCAACAATTGGAGTGGTAAAGGGTTAACTCTGGTTAACTCAATGTGATGAAACTCAATTGATTCTTCATGTAAATCAAAGGCTTTATCACAGTTTTGCATTGACAAAAATGGGCCATTACTGGAGAGCAAAACCATTTCTTCACCATAATGGTGAGTTAGCAGACCCTTCATGTGTCTCATCCAACATTTTATGCACCCTATCAGGTTATCTGGACTTTTGTTGTTGCTGTAATGTTTGTGAAGGCAATTTTTCTCGCTTGTTACTCATCAAGGGGTGAATAAATTGAGATGATTTGAAAGCTGGGTGACACTAAGAAGCAATGGTAAGTGTTGGACCAATCTAGGTCCAAAGGCCAGACAAGAAACTTTAGCAGCTGTGAAGGACAGAATCGTTGAAGATTAGCATAGACACTCAACAAAATGTAGGATACAAAGCAGTAAAATGTAAGAAGCAATGGCTCACTGACACCTGGGAGTTCTTGCCAAGCTTTCGGTATCATTTCATCTTCTCAGGATAGCCCGTTGGGCTTAACATGTATGAGAAGGCATAAGACTGTCCTAATTATTTTAAGCAGGAAAAATGGACAGACTAAGAATGCTTACAAAATACCATAGCTATTATGTTGTGTTCGCTTTTAAAAAATATAGGTCAGAAAAGATGCAGTAAACCTATTGACAAATTCTCTAAAATGGATTTATCGTAATTCTACAATGAAATGTGTTAATCTAAAAATGTTCTTTCTTGAGGACCGTGTATGGTGGACAGTTCCATCTTATTATTTTTTTTTTATGAAGAGAAGAGATAGTTCCGTTTTGACTTATTTTTGCTTTCAGACTATAATTTAATGTTTTCAGCTTGTGCCGGTGTCCTCTATAGCTCTATTTCACTGTTTTTACTTTTACTCTATAATTTACTCCACAATTTACCACTGTCCTTGCAAATCTCTGGCTTCAGATATCTAAAGGTGTTTTTACATTTTTTTTTGCTTCCTGTGCATGGGATATTGTTCTCCCTTTTGTAATTTAAAACATGTCAAAATGAAAAATCTAATATCAAATTTCCAAATAACAAATACTGTTTGTATATAGACATAAGAAACTAAACCACTCAAATGTGTTTTGAAAAGTGAAAAGTCATATTCAGACCAACCTTATTGGAAGCCCTACAGCTGCAAATGGGACACCATTGTTAATATTTTAAATGGGAACTCCCGCCATTTTGGTTTTGTATTACCTTTAAATTAAATAAAAGGCGTCTTAAAGGGGATATGATATTATTGTACAAATACATACAGGGACAATGCCAGTTGCGCTCTGATCACCTGTTCATTGATAGGACTGTGCAAAGAACAAGAGGTCATCCATTCAGACTTGAAGAAAGGGTTCTTTATAATAAGAGCAATAGAGATGTGGAATTCACTGCCTATGTTGTGCTATTAAGTTCAACAGATATATGAAAAAATGGGCTTGATGGCTTTTGGCAAAGAAGAAAATATGGGGATATAATTGGCTATAAGGACAGGATTAGTTATAGCTTGTGGATTGTGCCATTTATAACATTTTGGAGTCAAGAAGGAATTTTCCTCTTTTTGAGTCACAATTGGGTATCGGTTCCATTTGGGTTTTTGCCTTCTTTTGGATCAACACCAAAGAGTTAGCTCAATGTGGTGAGAAAATTTCAACAATGGCAGCCTCCACGATCACAGATGAAGTAGGTTAATAGAAATGTTATGCGTAAGCTGAAAAATACCTTTTTTCCATTGGACTTCCTTTTTAACTTTAGGTTAATGTTTAGTTTATATTTTTTAATTGACATTTTATTGCGTCCTGTTTTTCACATTTCTAGCCTTTAACTTCATGTCGTAAATTTGAGACCTTGCCTAAAATGGTCCTCATAATCATTTATTTAAATTGAAACTTTGAATTATTTGAACCTGGGGTATGGAATATATAACACTTGGAGACAACATTAAGAAACCCCCTTAATTGATCTCCGGTCTCCAGGCACGTGTTACTCATTTTTATTGAAACAGTTTAATTACACAAGAAGCTCGCTCAGCATTGTTCATATATATGTGAGGAGAGGGGGAATCATATTGCACGCCAGGGATTCTTCTTCTACATTAGAGATATGGTTATAATTATACCATATTTGTTATTTTCCTCTTAATATTTTACACATGGTACGGAGGCTGTGTATAGCTGTGTATATGCATGAGCTGTGTATAGTCCAAACTTTAAGATGGAAGAATATGCTGTAAGTCCCCAAAACACATATATATGCTACATTTTCAGGGTAACATGCACAC
>VKOC01000008.1:9812246-9864254 GCA_009364415.1 Spea multiplicata | reverse complement strand
TTCCTTCCTTCCTTCCTTCCTTCCCTCCCTCCCTCCCTCCTGTGACACCAGTTTTAGAGATGACCACCCACCAATGATCCCATCTGGTAGTGGCTGTTCCACTCATTCCTTCCCGAGAATTTGTTTCCTAGAAAAGGCTATAAAACAAAGTTATATTTTGTGCATTTTACAGCTTAAAAATAAACCGCAGTCTATGCCACATTCATAAATGTCTAATTGGTTTGCTGTAAAAATAAAAGGGACCCAGATAAAATTTTAGAGGTAAATATATTTCAGGAAAATATTACTGCGTGAATGATGTACGCCTTAGTGTGTATTTTTGATTCCACCACGTACTGTGAATGCGCTAATGGGCCTATGTTGTGTCTCGATTTATAACACTCTTAGGCTGTTTTGCTTCTTATTACAGAAACTGACTAAAGCGACTATTAACGCTCACCCACATATATGCAACATAAAATAAGGAACATAAAGGGCGTATCTGATTATTATTTTTTTTTCCGCCGGGTCTGCTGCAAGCTACCAAAGAGAAATGAGCCGTGAACCTTCTATTATCAGCCCTGTAAAAGTTAAACTTAGCACTTCAATAGGAACAGTCAATTATCGAGCCGTTATGTTTTATTTATTTATTGGCTTAACTAGCTGGACAGTGGCTCGTACCAGGTGAGTTTATCCGGAATACCGAGATATTTCCAAAGAATACGATTTTGTCGTGGAAGAATAAATTCATATCTTATACACCTGATATATCCTATTTAATTGGCTGCTTAGCATTTGAGAAACGGACAGCTAATGTAAGTATATAGAGAGGTTGCATTTAAATGCCATGTGAAAATATCATTCAATCAATATAATATACAGCTTCAAAGTTTGGGTTTTTTTTAGCGGCAATAAAGTCAATGTGATAATTGCACCCCCATTGGGATTAAAGGGCTCTGGTTGAGTCTAAGATCTCATTAAGTCATGGGGAAATAACTTGGTACGAAATTCCCGTGGCGTATTGTATTTTAGCAAGAAGCTTACCCTGCGGACATTTGCCCCATTGCTGGTATCTACACACATTCTCTTGCAATTTTATACTGAATGAGTGAGGTTTTTTTTTTCTGAATAATTGCTTCTCCCCATCATATAATTACATCAATTTTCATTCAATAGACAGATGTCTTCGTTAGAAAATCGTGTAAGTCTATTAATTCTATTTTAAAGACTGTGGGAATAAAAAAAAACCCATGAAATGATCTTTGTTAAATATTACATACATCTGAGATTTTGTGAATGAAATTATTTCTTTGTAAATTACATTTAGGGGAAAAAAAGGAATCTTGGGCGTACTCTTTGATATTTGCTAAGTATGTATATTCATAGGAAAGATAATTATTTGTTCACACACATTAATGGGAGTATAGTGTGTGATCAATCTAAATATTGTAAAGAAAAAAGTTCACCGGTAATAATAGAGTTGGGTTGTAGTGTTTTTTTTATACCAGTCTCAAGGTAAATGGGCAAATCCTCAGGGTCACGCAGTATTTCACTGATTTAATGATATCTGATTTTCTCACAATCAAAATTGCTGCTTGAAAACTGCTTGATTTCAGATTTTTTTAACAATTCTCCAGGCTAGTAAGAGTCTCCGTAAGGACCATACTAAGAACAATTTAGTAGCCATGTGAAGCAAGTCAATCAAATGTTTACAAAGGTCTGTAAAAGAGTAAATATTTTAAGGGCCAACTAGGGAATTGTATTTATTTATAGAACACCCAGTTAACACTTTTATTAGGGGGTGCAAGCCCCCAAAAGAGACCGTTTGTATACTAAAACTAAACTTCCAAGAAACCATAATACTCTCTCTCTATCCAGCCACACGCTGGCGCACCCCATGCGCCGCTAGAGCTGACGGCCAGTCCGGTGTCTTCTAATCTAATAACATCAGTAGCTACAGTATCTCTACTCGCTTCACCACTTGCTGCATTCTGCCTTCCCTAATTAATGCTTCTCTGCTGTGTTTCACAAAATGTCTATTCTTTGAACCCTCATCAGACAGGAGGTTGTTCTAGTAGATAATTTTGTTTACACAAAGTGACCAAACCTCTGTGAATAAGACCTAAGAAATTATACACATAAGAACTGGAAGCTAAATGTGCCAGAGGATAGCAAAGATGATATCCATGACCCGCTTTAATCTACTGAAGTATTGCAATTAAGCCATCCGCATCATGTAAGAATTCGGATGATCCAAGTGGGAGCAAGTTCTTATTAGTGCATGTTTATGCGTATGTCACTTTTTCCAAAGGGACATCAACCAAGGAAATTGCAGACATGTCTGCTTTCCTGCTGTCAAATGAAACAACAAAGCAAGATTATAAGCTCGATTATAAAGAAATAAATATGTATTGTTCAAAAATACTGTAATTACTCAGGATACTCTTTAGGCTGATAATGTATTAGATTAATTGTTATTGGGTATCTAGATAGATAAATAGATAGATAGTTAGATAGATAGATAGATAGATAGATAGATAGATAGATAGATAGACAGACAGACATTTAGTGGAAAAGCATCCTGGCAAAAGTGGGGTTAATACAGTGAGGGAATTTATGTACATTTTATGTATGAAGTTATCATGAATGTAAGATGAGACCAAGGACTGATTAAGGTTTCAGTCGTTACAGCAAGAAAAAATGGACAGAGTAGATGGGGCCAAGTGGTTGTTATCTACCATCAAATTCTTTGTTTCTCTTGGCTAATGAATGTACCTAAAAATCATGGAAGCAAATCCAGAAACATAGAAATGAATTAATCTAGCCTGCCCATTTAACAGGGCATTTTAGCTCAATGTCCGGTGTATTCGCTTGAGGAAGCCAATACCTCAACCCATCTTTCAATGGAAAGTGTACAAGGACTTCCCAAGTCTGGGTAAGAAAGCTCAGCACAGGTTCTATAGTATGACTATATTCTCTACCCAGCGTTCCCGATGAGTCTTTAACCAAGCAGAAGTTTAATTTCTCAAATCATTATCCGGAATGTACTGAGCGTAACTTTGAATTCACGTGCTTGCATCAAGGCTGAATTAGCACAATCCAAGTTTACCGAAATTCCTAAAAATACATTCAGTTTAATAATATAAATAAGCTAAATAGTGGAGATTTTAGTTGATTGGATAAAATCACCAAGGTTGCATTCTATTCTCTCCATTACCTTACTCGTAATACATAAATATTAGGCTAAAATTCCCCATGGGACAACGAAATTGTCCTTCAGCCTGAAATACAAAGAGTGACATTTCCAATGAACTCCTCCATGCGCTTAATCAATAGCTTCATGTAATTGAAAACAACTTAAGACTTGTGAATAGGAAATGTGGTTTGTTGTTAAACTGGCCTTAAACAAAGAAAATTTACTGCATATGTAGGCATCATTAATTTAGTACAATGATGGAATTTAGGACTTGAGTAAAATAAGTTTATTAAAAAAAGAAGCCTCCATATTCTTCCAAACTTTTGCGTCTGGTAGAACCAAGCCAAAAAAGGCTTATCTATTCTCGAACTGCCTTTCATGAGAGTTCTTCTGAGCATTGTTCTTTTTTCAGAAACTACCAAGTTTCAATTTGAGAAATCAATGGTTTTCCTTTTAGTATTGAATTTCAATTGTTAATTTGTCTAAAAACAACCTCAGCTAGGAACAGACAATACATAATAACTTGATTTGGGATCAATCTGACGTTAAGCTGGTATTTTGATGTTATGGCACACGCATACTAAGTGTTAACCTAAGCTATTAAAGAGTTTCAATTCAATTTTTATTTGGAAACCATTTAATTTGAAAAATACCCCCCCCCCCAAAAAAAAACTTTAAAACTTAAGAAATTTAGGTAATTTGCCCATTTTGACATTTTAAGCTATTGTGAGATGCTTTATAGGGCTTTTTGCTTTATTGATGATGTGCAGCAGATGAAAAGCTGGCATTGAGGATGATTTATAATGGTGATGCAAACCTGAATTTGTTTCAAAGTGACATCAATTTGCTCTAGTTATACCTGGAATTTAAAGCAGGTTAAGAAGACATGCCCCTACCTGCTAAACCTCTTAGATACCTGTGGCAGTAACTGTGGTACAGCATAATTAGAAAAATATCCACAAATTCAAAGATTTTTGATTCAAACAGCATCATCAATTTTCATCTGGTGATATCATAACCAAATGTATAAAGGCTGCACAGATTCCTTTATATATTTGTATGATATACATTCTTTTATATATTGAATACTTGCAGCTGTTGCATCATTACATGCTCATTTTAGCCCATGGATCATGTAATACTGATTCCTAACACTAGGGGCAGTTTAGCTCTCTATACTGCTATATTTACAATATCTAACACCCTAAACAGGTGATCTGTGTGAGGGGGTATATATTCGGCAGTATAATCTGAATATGTATGCTTTTTATGCTTTTTAGGTTATGCACTCCCCATTCTGTATATTTTTTATAATATAAATAATGTAAGGCTTATAAAGGTTATAGTTTATATCATAAATTGGTTTTAAGGAACTGGATATTTGGGTAGGCTGGGGCCAACTTCAGGACATAGGGTGTACACGTATTGCTGCTGAAGCCCAGTCCATGTTATATATATTAATATTTTTTAGATATTTAAATTTTTATTTAGTAGCATCCTCTAAAGATGTGTACCTATTTCCTTTTATATCAGTCTGTATATATCCCTTACACATAAGGGATTGTTGTAAAATTTGACACCAATAAAAAAATTGTTGGTGTCAAATTTTATCAGTGTTTGTAAATTATAAAATGTATGCACTTTCCATATTTTAGTTCTGATTAAGTTCCAGTATTCAATCCATATAACAGTCCAGATGCACTGAAATGAGAAAAGCAGAGATTAACTCTAATTTGTTGGGTTTTTTCTGTGTTGACACTTGAATTTGGATGCGATGTAGTGCATTGTGTTTCTATAATACCCTGTGCTTAATTTCACACGCATATCATACTGCAAGGTGTTACCTTTTGCGACAACTTCGGGTATTGTGTTAATTGCTATAATAATTGCAAATGTTGAACATATTCTATAAAAATATACCAGAAATAAAATGTAAAAAACATAACGAAATAATTATCCTACGCAGATGCAAAGTAGATCTCATATTTTTCTAATTGTTTCTCTAGAGGAACAGTAGTTTTGCTTTGTCTTCAATTTTTAACAAAAGTTTTGTTATGATTATATTTGATGCCTATTTCATAATTCATAAGGTGCAACGCAGTAAAAAATGTAAAATTTAAGAGGATAAGTAGATCATAAAACTGACATGGGAAATGGCCATAAATCAGTTAAACTACCATGAAACTTTATTTAAGAGTGGGTTATAAACACAGTGTAGGGTGAAAAGAAGAGAAACAAACAAATTAAAAGTCCTTTGTGATTTAAATCTATTTGTTGGTGTTTGCAGCAGAGAAACATAAAATTAACTTGAAAGTGTTTATAGATACATTTCATCACATAGTCGTTTCGTTTTAAAGGGGACTTACACCGCCCTGCCCTACGTTTTTTCTTTTTCCTTTTAATAAAGTATCCAAGTAACGCATGCTGCATCCTTTAAGTCCATTTAAACATTCATTTTACTTTTATGTTTAACACGTTTGTATGGAAAGTGAATGTTCATGTTCTATCAAGTAGCTACAGATTCCAGCGCGGTGAGACGAGGACAGCCCCTGGCAGTTTTCAATCTTCTCTCTACAACCTAGAAGCCTCTCTCTCTCTACCTCCCCAATGACGTAATGACTATGCAAATGCCTATAAGTACCTACTGTAGGTATACTCCTAGAGCATTGTGTTTGTGGCCCTGTTTCTATCCTTTTGATCATTAGCTTGGACTTTTACATTGAACCCGGTTTGCACCTTTGTACTACGAATGAGTTGGATCATCAGGTTCCATCAGGAACTGCAAAGTAAGGCAAATTTTCTCTGGATGAGAGAACCAAAAACCCCAGATATACATTTCAGCCTTCATTTGCCTCATCAGTATGGTTCGTATCCCAAGAGAACAATGAGGTCCACGTTTGGACTCACATTTACACTTGTTATACAAAAATAGTATGAGATGCTCACCAAGAACACAGATTCGCTTCATAGCTTGTGCATCCCCGCTTGTTAGCTCTCTTGTGCCATTACAGAGTATAATTCTTCATCTACGTTTTAGTCTGATCCCACCCAAAAGGGCGTCCAGAACGGAAATGTTTTTTCGCTGCAGGAGGAAACCAATAAGACCAGATGTCTGTTTTGGTATTAGAGTGTGTAAGTGTGTATGTTAGAGGGCTTATTGGGCCACTTTGGATTATGGTTCTGATATCCAGCTTGATGTTGACTTTGGCTTGGACTAACACAGACTCAGCTCCTTCCTGAGATTATTGGACTGACATATGGTTCTGGGCTACAATCACCCTGCAGTTAGGTTCCACTTACAAAGTGAAAGTTAAACCACGTGGTCATAAATAACTATTGAGGTTGACTTACTTACAATATGTTTTTACGATTTAATTGAGCATGACGCACAACCACAGCAAATGGCCATTACCGTAACCAAAGGTAGTCATTTATACACATAACCTGTTAAAGTTTGACTGATTGCACACATAACCCAGTGAAAAATGTCATTAGATTATAGGGTACATTATATAATAAATTATATATTGACCTCGGTATATACAATGTTGCTTGTTCAGAAAATCGTACGAATGTACGAAATTGTATGTATAAATAATTGTATAATCTTCTTATATATATAAAGAGATATTTTGATGTCAAGGCTGTCACCTCATTACAAAAGCATATTACATGGGAGCCAACAGTAATAGAAATATTGTATTCTAGAGAAACAATGAAAGCCTTGTACAAACAGTTTTTTTTTTTTACTACTTGTATTTTATTGGTTTTAATGCACTCTGACAAAAGATGGTATAGCGATTCTTTATATGAAGCAGAAGTGAAACATGGTAAAGGGGATTTGCGATTGAAGATATGTGTTTATGGAGCCATTGTGTAGATCGTCTACTGTTTAATAACCTTGTGGAAATGTGTTTTTTAGCCCAAATTGTGTGTTTGCAGTTACGTAAGAGGTAAACAATGGTAGATAATGGATGTTGAATCCAGCATTTTTATTTAACCATTAATTATTCAGCCAAAATTCTATTTATCCAGTCTGGCTTTAGTATAACCAGGGATAAGTTTGCATACTGTGCACGGGTGCTTGTTTGGGTCAGTATGATACTAGATTTGTATACATTTGATGTTGTCTAAATTATAGCTACGTTAACCTGCCCTGCAGTGCACCTTTGTTCTGGAGCATCTCAAGTTTTAGCTTACTTTTACCATCAAAAAAGGAAAACTTCTAAATTTACAGATCAGTTTAATGCTACCCAAAGGGAGAGTACAGAACCAAAATTCAAGGTCCTCAATGCAACAGAATCAACAACCCAAACATCCATTTTGGCTTTCGTGGAAGGATATTAAGTTTTAGCACATTTTTGTCATGAACATCTCAGTCTGATCCTGCCAGTAAAGGCCAAAACCAAAATCTCACCTCGCTTTCTTGTGCTTAGTGGGATACCAACTGCAATTTACTAATGAGGTCCATAAAGGCTGGGGTTGTTGGTTCCATTGTGCAGAGGAAATTTGCCCCGTGTTTGGGTTCTGGACAGCCGGAGTTGGCTGGGTCAGACTGACATGTGGATGAAGATAGTTTTTCACTCCTGACTTGGGGACACTGTAGGTCTGATGATCACTGAAACTGACTTTGTGTTGACTTTGTGTTGACTTTGTGTCACCAGTTACCCATGTGCTTTGTTCCTAAAGGTCACCAGGGCCAGATTAGAGATTAAAATTAGCCCTAGCCCTTTAAGGACAAAGGCCAATAAAAGATGTATGTGTGACTGTCTGCTGGCCCATAGGTCATTTCAAGGGCAATTTACCAACTGCTAATACAGAAATATTTTAAGCGTTTCAGACACTTAACGCTTGGGAGTGAAGAATGAAAAATAAAACTCTTGATCTTCCCCAACAAGACGAATCAGAAATAAATAAAAGGGTCAGGGATTGTTAGCCTATATTTACATGTGCATAAAATTAGAAAACTTTCATCGTTATGGATTCAAGAGACCATTTTTAAACTTTTAAAATGGGTAGATGCACACGCCATGCATGTTAAATTATTCATCAAAACAATGTATATTGCAACTGTTTTGTTGAAATGGTAAGCATATATTTTTCATAACACTATACATTTAATGTTGGGATTCAAAAGAAGAAAGTAAAAACATCTAGAGATTAAAAACCTCTTTAAGTTAAGTCCCTGGTGCCCAAATCAAACATCACATGGCGGAGTCAAGGATCGAATGGTGACCCCCCCCCTTCCCCTTCATTTTTCAGTAAATAAACATTTTCATACCCTTGTGTTCTGGATTGTGTATTAATTATAAATAATGGTATTAATGTCTTGAGACTGTTCGGAAAAGGGCTGCTAAATAGTGAATGGGATATAAATGAACAGAATATGATCTCGGCGTGTACATCATGGAGGAGAGAAGAGAGAAAACGGTCATACGATAGAAACATTTATATGCAGAAAGGGATTCCACAATGTACAAGAGGGAATAAGAGGAGGACAAATGTCAGGAAAAGAGGTTATTTAAAACAAGGGGGCCAGAGCTTTAAATGTAAGGGCGTTTTACTTCACAAAGGGAAGTAGATAAGTGGAACAGTCCCCAAACAGAAGTGGTAGAAGGTAATATAACGATAGGGGTTTAAAACATATGGGAAAGACATGAGGCTACGAGCAAAATGGCTCTTAACTGCCATAAAATGGCATCTTTCTATATTATATTTATTAAACTATAGTTAAAGGACCTTTGAAGTATAATATATATATATATATATATATATATATATATATATATATATATAAATGGAATTACCAGTCATTCTTCATACTTGGGATGCGATTACGGATGCGATTCTTGCGTGTTTACATTTTTTATTGCTTGCTATTTATGCACTGTCCTTAGAGCGCCTTCTAATTACCTTCTGGCAGTATTAATGTAGGTTAGCTAGGAAGGCGAAAGCGTGAATCATTATAGGAGATAAGTGCTTAGAGGGCACGGCGTACGTAGAGGAGGTGTGAATAGCATGATTAGTATGTATGCGGCGTGTGAGACAGTGTGGAATGAGTAAATGAACAATTACTAACGTTCTACAGAAGCATTCGGCCGATTTTGTAAGAGCCCAACACCTTTGTCCCACCACATTTATATGTTCCTTTAATCTTTATCATATCTTGATTCCCACTGTTCCTGTTTTAATGTATTTTGTGGTCAAATTGTTGATAATTCTTATGGGACCTCCAGTAATTATTGTCTTAACCCCTTCTCTCCATACATAATTACCTTTCCTTAATTAAAGCCCCACCATATATTTTATTGGTGTAATTGTATGGCTTCAGCCTGTGTGTGTGTCAAAAGCTGGATTATCCAAGCTATACCCAATATACAATAGTGATTTTAAGCTCTTATAAAATTTGTGTCTTTTATCTGCATTTTTTGCCATATTGTACAGTTTATTAGATTAATGAATATTTAAAAAAAAAAATTATGAATATATATACATAAATAAGCCATAAATCATACTCATCCTTTAAGAACTGGGTTTACCGTCAACTACCAAAACATCTAAAAGCCACAAATGAAAGAATATGTGGAGGGATCCAGTAATTGGTATCTAATGCTCTTTATCTGATGGTTTTGATTAAAATGAGCTACGAAATGTTAGAGAAGCAGCAGCTGTTTCCCATCTAGTGGATAACCTTGAAAATTAAGAGTGAGGATCTCTAATCAGGCAACAGATGGAACAGGCAGAGAAATTTACCAGGAGGAATATACATCACTGCCAGCAATACGAGGGAGTTCAAAACCTCAAGCAGCAGGTCTTAAGTCTGATACACCGTACCAGGATGCTCTCTGATACATTCTCGCCTTTTCATACTATGTTCTTAGTACTGTGCGGCGCATTTACATCACCAGAAACTGTAGCAATGCTGAGTTAAAAGATGAGTCTTGCTCGCTGATAGCGCGTTAGAAATCTGTTGGCGTTTAGTAAGCTAGCCAAGTGTCTCGGGTTTTAATTGTATAGCTGTGCTCTTAATATCTTCTCAGTATGATGGTGGAACTGGTCAAATACAGTTATACTTTGTATACTGAATTCTCGCCGCTGCGTGTACTAAATGATGGAGCCGCTTGAAAAGTCTACTTTCCATCAGATTCTAGATTTCGTTCACCTGCAACGTTCAGCCCTCATGGAAGCCGAATGATCCGGTTTCTAAAGCCTTGTTAAATCCAAGATTTGTTCATTTGCTAAAACTCAATTCTTCTAAGACTTCTAGGTAACTATAGATCAGTGGCCATTTTTAGACTTGGAGGAATACAGGTTTAAAGTGATACTCCAACCATGCATTTAATAGGTGAGAGGCCCCTTTAGATCTACATGGTGTCTCCCTTGCATATACATGGAGGGAATCTGCAGAATCCCTTCGCATGTGCCTTTGATATATGTCCTTGCATGTGATATACTCCATGGAACATCTCCGTGGAACATCACAAGGGGTGGTCTCGTTAGACCCCTTTATGTGTAATCAGTGACGAGAATCTTTATACCATGGAGGAAGTGGGCAGCTGTAGTCTTTTTTTTCTCACAAAGTTCTAGCAAGGCATTCTTTTTTTTTTTAATAACATATGGGTCCAGATAAAAAGTCATAATGGTAATGTCTTTCTGCAGATGATACAAATGTCTGTACCATGGTAGACATTACTGGTGGAACAAGCCAAGTGGCAAATGATTTGTCAATTGTAAGAATGGTCAAGAGTGAGGCGGTCGCAATTTAATGTTATTAAATGTAAAATAATGCACTTGTGGCATACAAACACAAGATAGAATATAGCATTGGGGGTACAAACAACGTAAAATAAACAAAGTAAGAAAGTAAAAGTAAGAAGTCAATGAAATAAAATAGAGAGGAGAGAGAGGGAAAGAGAGAGAGGGAAAGAGAAGAGAGAGAAAGAGAAGAGAGACAGAAAGAGAAGAGAGACAGAAAGAGAGACAGAAAGAGAAGAGTGAGTGAGAGATGGTTCTGCCAAATCACAGACCTCTTGTCAGACCTCACTTAGAGTATTGTGTACAGTTATGGAGACTCCATCTCCAGAAGGATATCTACACATTGGAGAGTTCAGAGGAGGGCGAATAAAATGATAACTTATCAGGAAAGACTAATGGGCGCAGTCATGCTGGAATAGAAACGGGCCTTGCCCAACTGTTCCCACAAACTTGTAAGCATATCATTGTCCAAAATATCTTGGTATTAAGATTTTCCTTCACTTGGCCTAGGCCAGACCCTGAGGTCAATTAGATATCTGTGCGCTCTGGGTCGACGTTAACCTTAGCCTTGTGCGGCAAATTGAGTGAATAAATTTAGTTAATATAAGAAATATAGTCACATAAAATAATCTGGAATTGATAAATGTGAAAATCTAGTGTAATGTTAGTTAAATGTTTTGAAAATATATAATTTACAGCATTAGTAGTAATTATTATATATATATATATATTAATTTCATATAAGTTTTTTTTAACAAAGTGGTTAATAATTTTTCAGAAACAATCTGAAAGTGGTCTGCTTGGAAAGGATTATTAGAAGGATTATTTCTATAATCTTCTACATGGTTTAGATAAATAATTCCATCTGAGATTCAATTAAATATAACAATGGTAAAATATTAAGCAGCCAGTGTGAACGTACAATTAAATTGTTTAAAATTACTTTTTCCTGTTGAAGTTGGGAATTTATTGAGTTAGGAAACAGGAACACAAAGTAATTAATCGACTTTTCGGGGTATAGAAATATTAATTCTAAGATATAATAATAAAATAACTAATGCGGGTTTGGGTGATTAATTCAAATATAATCACATTTAATTTAAACACTTCAATTATTTAAAAAAATGCAACAAATTAAGAAAAAAATAAATTGTAACACAAAAAATGTTTAAAATTGTTATTAATTCGGTGAATACATTTAATCGCCTATATGATAAAATATACAGTATGCAGATACTTTTCAATGATACAACAAATAAAATATGATACCAGAATTAATTTGGTTTTAACTTTTGGAATTGTAAACTGATTACAGAACTTAACATACATAAAGTAAAACACAAAATATAAAAGTAGAACAAATTCCTTTTAAATGCCTATAAAATTGTATATTACCAGCATACCGGTTATGATCCAATATACGCTAAATCTTTAATAATTTCAATATAATTTTATTTCCAGCTATTTGATATGCAGTATGAAAATATTAAAGGGAGCATCTAGCTTAGGAACAAAATAAGCAACATTTGTTTGCTTCACTTGTAGCAATTTACTTCTATAAAATGAAAATATGTTTATTACAATACTACTCAGGTTAAAAACTTGCGATGTTTAGAAAACATTTATTTTTTTACTTTAATATTGACGTGTGGAAAGATCACATAGAATACTTTGGTTGCGCTTAAGACTTTTTTGGCTTGAGAGTGGTCCACACTTAAAGGGTTAAATTATTTTATGGCGCACAGCTCAGTAGCAGTAAGCTCTTTATTTCCAATGATTTCCTGCTAGAGCTGGTTAGTTAAGGTTCCTATGTGTGTTACAGCAATCTTTATTTTTGAAATTCTAATATAAATTATTTAATTTTATGTCTAGTAGAATTGTGTGACTCCGATTTTGTTTATTGAATAATCATGTTTTACTTTTATTAACTAATAACTAATGATTTAAGTGTTTTTTTTATAAAATACTAATCTTTTATAGCACAGCTCCCATTTGTCATTTGATATAAAAGCAGCAGTTTTAACTAGTTAACTATATTTAACTATATAATTCTATTTTAATGTATGTATCCATCCAATGGGGGATTACCGTATTACTGTGTGTATTACAAAGCCAATAATATTACCACTGTAAATCACGCACGTATAAATTAATCAAGTGGAAAAAAAGGTATTTAATGTAGTTTTTTTTGTGACAGGAGTAGATTAGCTTCCAGTGGTGCTTTTTTAATATATTTATTTCCTTCATTTTCTGTATCCTGATTTACCAGGTAATCTTCCCACCCAAGTTTAGTATAACTTAGGCTACAAATTAATGTGTACATGTGTTTTTGTATTGAAAACCATGTTTTTGGGTTGAACTGTTACAAACGTTATTTTTTCATGTTCCTAACTAAAGATACATGGTAGCCAAACCTGTTTTGTTTTAAAGTCAAAGACATTTCAGCAATAACTTAAAAAGCAATTTTATTCTGATATGAAATACAAAGCTATATATTTTCCTCCGACGGCTTGGCAGCTGGTTTCTTCTCTGCTGATTCCACAAATGTATGGACAAGCAGGTGAAGAATCTCCTCTCTACACTTCAGCTGTAAGGAAGGTGTCACGTAACTTAGAACCCAGCAGAATTTTTAATTTATCCTTTGTAAAAGTGTTTCTCTCTACTTTAGAGTATTTTGTCCATTTTGGTATGTGACTTAATTTGATGCATTTTAATCTTGATACTACATGCGCGATCATGTAGACGTGCATACCATGAGCCTAAAGACACTTCAGCCATTATATGCAGATTTAATGCACATGGCAGCCAAGTGGCCCTTAGTGGCCACCACCATGCATTTATCCTCTTTCTGCACCTTCCAGCTGCTTGGCTTGCAGGAAATGCATTTGGCCGAGGTCAGGGAAGCAGCAGAACCACTTTTGTAAAGCCAATGAACTATTCATCTTTTAGGTGAGCGTACTCCCCAGAGTACCCTTACCACACGGCCCAATTGCAAGGAGATCTTTGGTTTCCCAACCTCCTTATTTACACTATATAGGACCATAGCATGCGTTACCCATCTGAGCTGAGCAATAAGGACGGCGGATAGAGCCTGACCTAAGCCAACACCAAGGGGCAGGAACAAGGTCAAATTTACCCATTTTGACCAATATGTTGCTTCCTTATAATTGTTGCTGATTGCTTGCCTGTGTTATCAAGCGTCTAACAATTTTATGCATTACTAAATCTGCTGAAAATATTCAACCAACAAAATGTTAAACCACCCAGTTAATGTCATTATGAAGAATAGTGCAGGAACGTGAACTGGGACAAGGTATGCCCCTGATTATTTCTATACAGAGGCATCTCGTTCAATGCGGAAAATCTTTGCCTAACTCTAGTAACTGGATGGGACGCTGATCAAATCCAAAATCGTACTGCTTTTGCCTTGAGGTACTTGTACTATCAAAAGCTTGTTCTAAACAAAATTTTAGTGCAATAAAAAATAATAAAGCCACAAACTGTAATATTTTTACATTTATACCACTAGACTGACACGGCTATCCTCAATAATATGAACGTATATTAGTATAGCCTTTGTGCCTCTGATAGTACCAAATAAAATGGAATATCAAGCAAGATGTTGAAAAAAAAACGTGGGCTTAGAATTCTTTTTTTTATTAATATCAGCCAAAATGTATGGGTTGGTTTGTAGGTTTTATTTTCCATTAATATGGACAGTTATAAATGTTTCGCGTGTTCCAGGATCATGCAAAGAAAAATACAACAGGTTGCTTAACCACAGCAAATGTGATTGATCATTTTCTGGTCTTTAAACCAAAGTGCTGTGATGAAGGTTCTCCTCCGACATGATGTATTGCAAGCAGTAAAGAAAATACTAGAACTTCATCTGAATGCTGGAAGGTATTTCACTATTTTTATAATTATCCCTGCATCACGCTGTTCCCGGTGCTAGTAGAAGGCTCATTACTGCTAATATATTTAAACTCTGGGAGAGGTCTAAGGATGTTACACTCGCCACATAAAATAAAAGATTTAACGCTCCCATCCACTTGATATTATTAAGCTACTAAATATGTTTTATTTGGAGTTTGGAAAACATTTACTGTAGTAATAAAGCAGGAAATTATATTTTCTAATATGGCTAATATATCTACGGTCTATTTATATGTATCAGTTCTTCAAAGTGATCCATAATCTGGAGTTTTTAGTATGACATCATCGTGCTCATTAACATTTGATTTCAGTGAAGAGGCGAGTCTTTTCCAGTTAAAATAGATGGGGCGCCAAAAAGAAAGATCATAGAACTGGTGAGAGGGAAGAAGACAAAAAGGATGAAAAAAAGAACAAGGTCATAAAAATGTATTTTCAAAGGGGGACAAAAGCAAAATCAATGCATTAAGCCTTTCACATCCTCCACCTTGTATTTGATCTTTTTTTCCACCGCTCCTTCTTTCCACTTTTCGTTTGGTTTTCCATCATAAGAGATCAGATAGTTGAAATAAGTGTTCTACATATAGGATTTCTATCTTTGAAAATAAATACACAAAATATAAGACCCTGCCCCTTTGTCAACAGATGACAGCTGTCAGAACTTACCTTCGGCGCTGTCCCGCGGCGTACCAATCCTGCTGCCTCCCAGCTGCTCCCACAGCAGGACCGCCTCCGATGGCTCCCCGGGCTACTGCCTGACCTCCTCCGTAAGCGGGTACCCGTGTCGAACCCGCTACCCCCCCAGCGCCACCAGACGGTCGCACGTACACGCGTCTCAGCGGTGATGTACATTTCTGACCCTGCTTTTTGGGTGCTGATTTGGCTCTGTGTTTGGACATCTGGCTTTGACTCGGCTTGCTGACTTCGCTCCTGGTTTTGAGTTTGGCTTAGGGGTGGGGTTCGCTCCAGGCAGCCTTAAGTGGGCGGAGTGTAGTTTGAATAAATGAAGCTCCCCTGCCCGGAGACCTAGGCAAGTAACATTTCATCCAGAGACTCTGGGTCAAACTGAAATTCCAGGTGTGACTATTGCTGACTGAACCCTAAATAAACCATAGTAAGATTTGACTTGTGGATACTTACCCCAAATATACACCTTTTTTAAAAAAGTAATTAAGAATAGATGCCTTTTAACTAAGGGTGTGGATATGGGGGATGGTGCTTGCTTGCTAGAAAGCTAATTGCAAAAAGAACAAGCTTCTTCATCCCTAGTGTGAAGAATTAAACAATATAACAGTATAACATAATGAGACATAACATATTAGTTTTTAATCTCTCTAAATATATAGGACTTGAAGGTAAAAACTGCACTGAGAAGTAACAGAGATTTGCCAAGAATCTCTAGTATTTCCATGATCATCTAGAAATTGTAATGCTTCCATTTGAACTGCATTGGTAACCCTAAGCGAGAAAACAGAAAATATATGTGTGTGATTGTCCTATAAATGACTTTCACTTTCTTTTTTAAATAAAACTTTATATTGTGGCTAAAAAAAAATAGATGTATTTTTTTTAATACTGAGCTTACTATTCCTTTAAAGAATGATATATAATAGAAATTATTAATGGAGCTGAGTGAAAGTTCCCGTGAGCTCTATTTATCCAGAAAAATGAGGCTCCGCGGGAAACTTGGTGGTTTTCTTTGCAGTAAAAAAATCTTAAAATCCTCTTTGTAAATTTCCTTCACTTTAAAACCACAAGCATTCAAAATGCTGAATTTTCCAACAAGCCGTCCTATCAGATTGCCAAGTTCCCAATGTGTGGCCCTCTGTTGGCACTCATAACCATTTCACAATAAATGGCTGATTTGTGAACGAACAACATTAAAACTTGGTCTGTGCAACATGATTATACATTATCTTGACCATAGGGGTATTTTTGATAAATACAGATAATAAAATGACAAGAACACTATGCGTCAAGTTATATTGCCTTAAATAGTGGAAAATTAGACGGCCACTTATTAAAATATTTTAACTGGAGTAGCATGATCTTTTGAAACTCTAAAAAAAGAATAGACATTTAGAATTTAAGTCTAGAATTAGTGTAAAGTATAGCTCTTGCTTTTGTTATTGCAACTGTTAGATAACCAAATGAATATTTGAAGCCCCACTTCTGATATGTTTTTGTCATCCAAGAGAAATGTCGATACAGACGAGGTGGATCTGACATTCAAAATGGAACATCAGTAATAGAAAGTACTCCAAACTTTTCCCATTAATCAAGTTAAATCATCTTTATAAAAAAAACCTCAATAAAACATTAAGTATTTCAACCTATTCAATGCAATTTTAAGTTATTTAAAGAACAAATCTGACGGCTAGGAAAGGTATTTTTAATACATTTTCTTTTTGAGTAAAGCGTAGGAAAGCACTTTAGCTTTATACTATCCCTCAATCATTTTTCCTATTATAATAATGAATTAAATGATCTCAGGCAATTAATAGTGACCATTAAACACTTACCGACATTATTGGCACTTACAATTTATATTACTTTCATAATGCAATAAGACAATAAAGTCACACATTAAATTACATTTGAAAAAATTCTCTTTAGCAGTGACTTATTATGACCTACCCTGACTTGCCAAAGGTGGTGGCAGCACCTCTGCTGCATAACAGGGAGCCAATTATTATATTATATATCATTAGATTATTGGGTGATCAGGCTTCCTATAGCACCTCTGCTCAAAGGGTCAAGGAGTCAACCGATCTCCCCAACAGCCTCATTACCCCTATGGATGACTATGTTGAGTCTGCCAGGCTCTGCGCATGATGCCATGTCCTGTTACTTGGAAGAAGGTGCAGAGCGGGAGGCTGGGGTGCTGTCCTTGGTTAGAAGCACTGGAGATTCATACACTATTCAAAACATGGGTGTTTCCAAGTTGTTTTGCAAGAATACATTGTGGAGTCAATCCAAAGCTGTTTCTTCTGCAGGAAGAGCTTGTTTGGCCCTGCGTAGTTTAACCAATAACATTTCTTGAAAGCCATTTTGAATAATGCATGAACAATTTAGTTCTTCTCGTAGGAACAACTTCTGTGGTTTGACCCTTCATAGTGAAAACAAAAATGAAACAAAATCACATGGCCCATATTGATGGGCTTGGTAACTAAAACTCTGCTCCCTGTTGCTAATGCATAGAAGTAAGAAACACTTTTAAAGTTTACTGTTCCTGAAAAGCCTGAATTAAGAAGATATTAAAGTAATGTGTGAGTACTTTCTTCAAAAACAAGAAAAAAACACCTACCTGGGGTGCCCTCCTTCTCCGCGGTCAGATGATTCTTGCCAATGATTTGCTGCTTGAACTAGCCAATCAGAGGCAGGAAAGCTAAATAGAAGCAATATTATCGTACAGGGTATTACAGATGGCTCTATGGTTACAAAGGAACCTTACATTTTCTAAAAATAAAAAGTTGTACTACAAATTTATAGTATTAAAACTTTAAAACCGCTTGGTCTATATTGTGCAGCCCAACTAAGAAAACAGAAAGAAAAACACATTTTAAGTACATTATATGATAAGTTAAATTTCTGTATCGATTATATGAGAGGAATAGGAGAACATCTGCAGTACGGCACATCAGGGAATATTCAGTGTTCCGTTACATAAAGCACATCTCATACTTCATGGGTTTGCTCAAGTTAATTGTTTTTGAGAGGAAAGATTAAAACAGATAACTAGAAATGCATGGCTTGAAGAGATACATAATTTAAAGGATCATCATACCAGTGAAACGCTGAGGACCGAGTCAGAATTCTATGCATTATAGGTAAATGCTTTATACAATATTATTAATAACTATGATTAATGATTTATGTAGAGCCATCATATTCCGCAGCATTCTACAAACAATCATTACCAAGAAACAAAGCATCGCACACCTAGCTATAGTTTGGGTGGATTTTGGCTTTTCTAGTTTTTCTTCTGGGCTCCGGCTACCTTGAGCCTTCCCTTGTGGGACGCGGCCAGGACTGCCCACTGACGTCAGCGGGTGGTCCCGTGACGCCGGTGGGAGTTCCGCCTGACGTCAGCGGGAAACACTCCCCGTTTAAAGGAAAAATGGGAGCGACCCAGAGGATTCGGGGTTTGACCCGGACAACTGGAGAAGCGGTGCTTTGCCCGGCGATCTCCAGGTCAAACCCCAACATGAAGACTATGCATTCAAGTAAAAACATCAACTATAATTTGGTAACATTATGTATGGTCACAGCAGTGTAGAATAGGATGGACTCAGTTCTGGATCATGTCACCATGACATCACTTGGATCCCCAAAGGGATCTTGAGGCATATTGCACTGGAAACCGTGCAAAAAAAGGGAAAATAATAAAATAGTGTCTCTTGGCACTTGGAAATCACTGCCTGCCCCCAAATCCCTTAAGCCAATAGTATTCAAAATATGTGATATAGAGTAATATGTAAAGTATGGATGTGAACAAAAAAAAACATATATGTGGGGTATGACTGTAATCGGGAGACATTGCTGAACATAAATTGGGTCATTGTTCACCTTTGGAACCTACAGTATAGAAGACTTTTAAGCAAAACGGGAAACTATTTTTAGTATATATTTTTTTTCTATTATCATTTAATTATTATGATTGCTGTATTTCTGTGATTTATTAAAAAAAGCCCCACTACTCCCAAACAAAATGTATAATTCGTGCTGATTCATCAAATATAGAAAGTAGGAATAACAAACGTGGTGAAAATAAATTTGGACCTGAGGTTCCAAAAACTCCCGGGTTAAATTGTCATAACATGTTGAAGGCCAAAACATATTGGTGTATTAAGTAAATTCCCAGTTGTAAAGAGTTATATTCTTTAATTTAAACTCAGTTGGATAGGAAATGTTTACATTTATCTGGAACAAAAGAATAGCCTTTCACGCTGCATTTATTATGCTTGTTTATTTATTATGTATTAACTGTAATTTCGCCTTTAGATGAAAGAGCATTTGTGTCTCAAAAAGCAAGTCTAATTTTTGTAACTATTTAGAATATATAGTAGTCTTTCTACTTGCGATTAACCCAACATATAAGGTTTTCTGTGCTATTCTAGAGGAACATTAATGTATTCCATGGAACGTCCCAGGGATGGCTACCCGGAGCATTCCTTCTTCTGAGGAAGCAGCTTTGTGAGAGATGGGACTAGCCAAGACAATCTTTAGTAGGCCGGGAGCAGTAAGATAATGGGATGCCGAGTGGACATGTCAAAAAGCAACGCCCCTGCTCACAAAAAGCAGAAAGTAACCCAGAGACCCGAGATAGCGGCCCCTCACCTGGAGACTCCGCGTCACAGAGAGTTCCCAGGTATGTATATATGGTTACATTTTAAAACATTTAATATTTTGTATTTTTGAATAGGTATGACACAGGGGAAAACCCCACCAAGTTAGACTTAAGAAACAAATACGCTAAAACCTTTAGTGTTGGAAACATTGCAGGATTAATAATTTGAAATGAAAACAAAGTTTTCCGAACATTTACATAAATGTGTTTTTTGTTTTTGTAAAATAGGTACTGTATATGTTTTCCAAACATTTACATAAATGTGAGTTTTTTTGTACAATAGGTATATCTATATATCAATCTATCTATCTATCTATTTATCTATCTATCTATCTATCAATCTATCTATAACAAATATATAAACATAATATAAATGAGAGGTTTTAGTTATATGAATTGGCCAAAGCATTATTAGGTGAGAGTAGGTTCTTCTTACCCTATTGAGAGTGTGCCTTGACGTGGCGGGTGAGCTGATTTATGCTTTGGTCAATTCATATAACCAAAAAACTCTCATTTATATTATGTTTATATGTTTGTTATCAACTTTATTGGGGTGAGAAGCGCAGACAGTTTTTGTTTTTTTGTATACATTGTCTAGAAACAATAATATATGGGTATAGAATCTCAAGGTATTTCTCTTCATTCTGACTGCTCTTATAGAGTAATTTATTAATTCCTGCCACTTAGTTAATATATTTATTTTTATGACATTATGTTTATTAAAAATGAAATTATTTTATGTATTGTGTATATTGTGTATATACAGAATTGGTTAATGAGATTGGGGGAAAAAAATTTCATGGCCAAAAGAGAAAGCTACAAAAAGTTATTTTATGTTTTACTAGAGCACGCAATGGAATTCTTTTCTACTAATCTGTTTTCTTAGTGTTTTTAATTTTATTTCACATGTACGCAACATTATATTTAATCAAGGATTTATTAGCGGAAGCAGAGGATGGATTAAAGCTTATTTGCCTAAAACGTTGGATGGCTGAAGCTGTATTTTTAGCTCTGTAAAAAGTACCAACATTTACAGATCCCTTTTTTTAAAGATATTTATTAAATAATAAGTGTAAAAATAATATCTGATGACTACGGGAAAATGGGCAGTCATTCTCAAAACTAATTAGTAATTAAATCTAAGTACATACAATATGCATGGCTGTGTGACTATGATTAAAAGTTCTTCATGATCAAAGACTCATTAAGAAGTAATAGCTGCAGGCGTTATAACCACTTCCTACGGGGTGCCTCGTGATTTAGATTTGTAAGTGTTGTTAAATGGTCTTTAAAACCAGATTAAAGACATATATACCTAAGTCCTGCGTGACGGGAACACCAAATCATTGAGGTACTCTTTGTTCATCTGTGTTAACAACTTGGTGTGCCTGCGTCGCTGCGAATGCATGTTAGTACGTCAAAGAAATAAGAAAGAATAAGGGGAGCATATATCAAAGCAATATTTATATAGCTTATATAGCGCCATCAAATTCCGTAGCGCTGTACAATGGGTAGACGGGACATAACAAGCAGTATGTTACAAAACAAATTGACTAACAGAGACAACAGGGGAGGAGGGCCCTGCACACAGGAGCTTACAATCTAGACTTAATAAGTTTGTGAATAATTTAATATGCAATATTTATCGGAATGGAGAATAGTGCAGACAGATCCGCGGAGAGAAGGGTAGCAATGTTTATCTATCTCTGCGTTATTTTGGCCTAGTGATGTACTTCTGCGACCCGGGGACAGCCTCTCTCCCATTCCACCAATCGGAAGAGAGGATGTGCGCGGTGGCACCAGGCCGGGAAAACGGTGCAGAGAGCCGGGATAACGCTGCAGACCACCAGAGAAAACAAAAGAAATGGAGAACAAGAAGCGGAGCGAAGAAGAAGTGGAGGCCCGCAGAGAGTGGGGAGAGAGAAAGTAAGAGCGAGAGTGTGTGAGAGAATGAGCGAGAGTGAAAAAACCCCCAACAAAATGTAAATGACAATTCGGAACGCTCTGCTTGATTTTTGGACATTCGTAAGAATTGATGCAGTGCGTAAGACTCAGAAATTGTATCATTTACCAGTAAAACAGCACTTACCTATTGTGGAGGCTGCTGAGAGGGGCAGCCAATGAAAAGATATCACTATACTCAACATTTAATTAGTTTTACAACTTCTGTTGTGTTACCTCTTGAAAGTGAAGAACGTTCTCTACCATACAGCGTCATACACATAGATACACACTTAGAAATTAACTCAGTATCTTAATATGTTAGTACATTTCTCCTAGAAATTCCAAGCAATGTTCTTATTCCCTAAATGACTGCAAATGTTATACAAATATAGTCTGGTTTCTTTTTTTGTTGTTGTAATTATTTATTGACTAGCCTTGCAATGAAATATACATTAAAAAAAAGGAAAAAAAGAAAAACTAACATAGATTAGCAGAATACATTGTGAAATATTTATGTCTCAGCACAATATATGTGATAGAAAATATATGCAGCTAACATGATTTAAGAAATAATGAATACTAAATTATGAATAGCGGTTCCAGAGCCATTGCATTTGCTTGGGTAAACAAATGCATAAATAGGTTTTTTGCCATGTTTAATTTGAATCCCATTACAATTTTGATCCGCGGCTCTCTTTAAACAACTCTGTTTATTTTACAGTAGTCGATAAAATGAAATCCACATGTAGAAATTCTGATAGCTACGCACCACATTTCAGCAATCATTAATATTCCAGGTGGTGGGTGGACATAACCAACATCGACTCTTCAGGGCTGTAATAAATCACATCTTTAGGATATAAATCAGTATATGACTGGGATGGAAACGGTGATTCACACTACACAATGTAAAAACTTCCCTTCTTATTCCATTCTTCAGACTTTTACAAACTTACCTTCTTGATTCCTTACTATGATGTCATATTTTTTTTATATTTGTTTTCATTCTACCAACATTTTTAATATACTATGTACTATTCATTTTTCTCCAACAGCTATGTGTTTAGTAGACAAAAACATATACAAGCTGATGGAAGTTGTTGATTGGGGAAGGCCCTTTTCTATTCCAGCATGACTGTGCCCCACATGGCTTGACTAGTTTGGCGCGGATGCTCTTGGATGGTCTGTAGAGAGCCCTGACTTGAACCCTATTGAACACTTCCAGGACAACTTGATATGCGGATTGTGAGCGTGGCTTTGTTGTCCAACGTTATTGCCTGACCTCACAAATGCTTGCGTGGCTGAATGGGCACAAATTTGCACAGACACACTTTGGAAAGCCTTCCCATAAGAGTGAAGTCTGCTATAGCCACAAAGGAGAGGGGGGACCAACTACATATTAATGGCTATGGTTTTGGAACAGGATGTCGAACAAAGTAATACAGGTGTGACGGTCATGTATTCACATGCTTTTGGTCATATATTGTAGCTTCACACAACGCTGACATTTCCCCTAACTTCACATATAGCAGAATACCCTTAGCTTGCAGTCAAGTTTCAACTAGTTCCACTTAGAATCACTTTTTTATTCACAGACATTTTTATTTATACAATGAAATACTAAACTATGAACCAGGAGAAACATTCTGCCTAACATTCTATATTTGTGCCTTTGTGTGTACACCAAATGGAACAAAATATTTTATGTGATCATTTAAATATATGTATAGATTCCTGTATGTGTTTTATTTCACTCTTTTTCATAGATTAGAAATATCCATAGCTACACCCACATACTTCTGTTGAAAAAGCAGCCATAAGGCTGGCATAGTTAATATTATGAAGCATACTAAACCCACCGTTCACAATGCATGTATTCCTTTTTGCAGTACATTCAAGGGTTTTGCTAATTTCCCCATCACAATTTTACAAGTTACTCGACTTGCGCTATACAAAGTATAGTTCAACAGGTGGGGGGGGGGGACTAAAGAAAATTTCACTGATTTACCTTTGCATTCTACAGATCTTTCACAAGAAGCTCACTGGGGTTTGGCCATTTATAATGCATAGAGAAGCTAGTGAGTTGAAACCAAAACACTCCTACAAATGCGTTCTAGAAGTGAACAAACACCTTACGTTACACGATGTGAGCTGTACAGTCATTTAAAGAATGATGAGGCTGGAATGATTATTTAGTAGGGTACGTGTGTCTAAAGCATAACACGGGACAATTCAAAAAACTGTGTGCAACATGCCAGTTGTAACAACAAATAATTGTATATTTGTTGGTCCCTACAACCTTCTATTACTCCTTAATAGTCATTTCATGATAGAAATACCCCAGCGAGTTATATTCTATTTCCTCTATACACCCATACATGAAATAGAGATGGTGTATATGGCCCCGTCAGCTGCAGCTGTTCTACCAGCAAGTGAGCTAAAGTAGACAGAAGGTCTACCCCAGGCAGCTAATCGTGAACAATGACCAACAAGATGAGATGTATGGAACCAGTGATGAAGCCAAGAACAGAATAGTTAAGAGTATAACAAATAGATACAAGAGAAAATATCTTAAATTTGAAGAGACGTCACAATAAAATTTCATGGTGGGTTTTTAGGGAAAACTGGTTAGAATCAAATGTCCTTGTTTTGGAGGCAAGTCCCAATTTCATTTAGACAATTATACATTTTACTTTAAAGGACATGTGAGCATTAATTGGATTTTTTTCCCTGAGGACATTATTAACATCCCATGAACCAACAGTCAAAAAACACTTATTTGGAGTCATTGTGGATTAACGTTCTTTTTTTAGTAGGTGTTCAAAGATTAGAATATTGGCCCAGAAATCCTTCAGTTACGTGCAACTACCTGCAGAAATTACAATAAAAGTAATACTTTTGAATCCTTTTTATTTAAAAGAAGGCTGTCCTGGTTACTGTCTAAGGAGGCCTTCTTCTGCGCCAGAGAAGACCTCAGATGGGACGAAGCATTCTTTGGCATGTAGGAGATTGCTTCACGGCAAGTTGTTGGTCAACATCGGTAGCATCTGTTGTCAGAAGGCAGATCCAATTTTGTTAGCACATCATTCACCAGTGTTCAAGGAAATGCCATGTATCATTAGTTTATCTGCTAAATCTGTCAAGCTATTTTCACTTAGCAATGAGTAACGTTGAGTGAGAATCATAGCAAACAATAGGAGTAACCTCGATATTTTAGCATTTGGTATGGAGCCAGGTTACACTGTCACCGAGGTAATCATTTTTTAAATGCATCATCAAACCTGCTCTTAGCAAGAAAAAAAAGAAAACGATAAATTTAGCTAAATGAAAACGCATATGTCTGACATGAAACTTAATCAGGCTATTTTCCCTTTTTCTCTTATTCTGTCGGAAAAAAAAGAGCCGCTCCACATTGTGTGACATTTAAAATATAATTTTCTCATAGTCTATGTATTTTGTTCTTTGAAGGCAGTTATACATTCATTTGTGCGTACCATTGTACCGTGGACATTTGATAAAAGAATAACAGAACTATGAAAGATTATGATTAGTTTTAACAGCTGGATCCAGCGACTGAATTTTTGGCATAAATGAAAATCATTTGGAGCTTGAGTTAGGAGCCCTGCTTGTTTGTATTTTTTTATTTTTTTTATTCTTCAGAAAATGACAGCAGTCAAAAAGGTACATAATTAAAAGAAAAAAATACTGTAGGGTGGAAAAAAAGGGTTTAGGTTTCATTATAAGATTGAGGTTATTTGATAAAACATGAAGCAAACAACATTTCTTGGTCAAAGTTTTGGAAAGTAATGGGCAAGTTTACTATTCTGAATTTTTACTACACTTATTGGAGGTCATGGTACAAATGTCACTTTTATTATATTAACCATATTTCCAGCTTTGTATCTCTTATCACCACTCGATAACTTACCCCTTTATATACAAAATTCAAACAATATTTCATCTGCCAGTGCCTGCCCAGTGCCCTACTACTCTTTCACTTTTCTTACTCTGGGTGATCAATTCTTATTTTTTTCATGTGGGGGGAGCTGAGTGTGGATCTCTTTTTTTAACCCTGAGGTGGTGCTTCTGTATGTGAAAGGTGAGTCCAGAAAGTGTCAGGGACTTCCCCCTTTGGGAACGTCCCCCGAATGTCATTTCTGAATCAAAAGATCAGCAACACAGGGAATGAGGGATATGAATAATACACTGAACTGTATTTAGAACTTTATTTCATGTTGAGTTTAGTTACCTGTAATCAGACTCAGACTGGCCATTACATTACATCTATTTATATAGCGCCAGCAGGTTCTGTAGCGCTTTACAATCAGTTGGTAGGATACATTGAAAATCACAAACAATAACAAACTAGTAGAAAAGGAGAAGAGGGCCCTGCTCTTGTGAGTTTACAATCTAGTCGGTAAAGTGAAACTGTAGGAGAGGGCTGCTTGGAGTTGGTTGAGTCAGGATGAGCTGTCGAGGTTGTTCAGATGGCTTAGACAGAATGCTGGCTGAGTGTTATGAGGAAAGAGGTGGGTTTTCGGAGAGGCGAGTTAGGAGAGAGGGTGAAAAGTCGGGAGAGGAGATATAGATTAGGGTGTCATGTGCATATAGGTGGCCATTTGGCATCCTGGCAAAATCTTGGGGTGCCGCTGTCAGACAACACTCCATACTAACCCAATATGCACTGATCAGGTACAGCAGCACGCTAGGTGAGCATTAAACATAATGAGCAACCCTACTGCTGGTCTTAAACTGCCAAGGCTGCCTCTCTATCCTTATGAAAGGAGGAAGAGAAATTCTTAATAATGCTCAGTATTGTGTGTCTTTGTTGCTCTAAAAAATGTAGCATTATGTAGAGTAAAACAGCCGCAATATCATTGTCCGACAGCGGCCTTTCCTAATGTAACACTTGTTGTTGTTTTTTTTTTAAATTCTGTATGTAATGATGTGTGAAGAATTCTGCATATTTTACAAAATGGAAACTGAACTTTAAGGAAAGTTAAAATGATTGCAGGTCATTTTGGAGAGGAAGAAATCTGCATAAACCGCTAGAGTAACAAACATATTCTCATTAGCCAAGCTTAGAATTTTATCCAGCGAGTTTGGCATGAATATATTGTTACAATTAAGTGCAAATTATTTTAAACTAATGACTTGTTAGGATTGGAAGCAAACATAAATTAGAGTTTATTTTTACTTTCTTTTGATTTAGACGTCTTTGTGGCACAGAAAAACTGTCTGTATTACATGTAACTATTTGAAATAACTAAAGAAAGATACAATTATTTATAGATGACCAAAAGTTATTTGTTAATATATTTGTGTTTTAAGTAAACTGGATTCATTTTTGGGACCCTGTATCATGAGTGCAACAAACTGGAACAATGTAATTGTTTGCCACCCTATTAATATCCCTAATGGGGAAATTAAGACAATATATCTGGTGTACGTGTTTCAAATCAAATTTCATTTCAAAACCAGGAGATCACCACATTAGTGAATGCAAAATATAAAAAACACAGAGAATTTAAAGTGCTGGCGGGTACTTTAAGGCCAATTTTCAATCACGCAGATGCACACTGCAGGTATAAAGCAAGTATGTGGCCCTATTGGCCAACAGCCCATCCGCCATTTCCCCGGTGTGCCAGATGGCCAGTACAAGTCTGGTGGGTGAAATAGGAATATGTTAATTATTTAAGGGTATGAATTTAAAGATAGTCAAGATCACATGTTCTATGATCTATGTTGAGTGCCGGGATGATGTCATATCCATAGACGCTGTATTAAGGGATGCTTGGAGCCAAATAGGTTTGCAATGGAGGCTGTGCCGGCTAGGCACAGTCTTCCATAATGTATATGGCCAGGTTACAAGAGAGCATATGCCAATGTAGAAATAGTAGAACAGCACTCCAATAGTTACGTGAGGTCTATTTAATTCAACAACAAGGGCAACGTTTCGGGCTTGCTGTCTTTATCGAGCCATGGCTGCTGGAGTGCTCAGCGACTTTATTTGTGAAAGGTTACAATAGAGATCTCTGATCTCTAGCCCACGGAGACCAACCCATGAAGCCCTTACACTTTTGGGGGAGCTAAAGGAAAGGGTAACTGATCTAGCATATTCCTGAGCCTAGAACACAGAAACAGTGTTTGAAGACTTATCTGTGATTTCCCTTAGGACAGAGAGACCCTTCTTCCCTAGTTCACCATGGTTGGCCATAATGCATAGTGAAAATAGTGATCCGAAACATTTCACTCTTTCAAGCTCCTGATCTAGAGTATATCACAATAAGCTAAACAAGTATCAAACAACTATTTGTGTGACTTTTGTAAAAGCTGGAACTAAAAGATAGAATTTTGTGGCTTGTGTTCTACATCTCTAGAAGGTTGATGCCGTTGATTTAGCTCTGTGAGTGGAAGTCGATTTCTACAATCACTGCTTGCCCTGTCTTGATTTAAGGAAAACAATTCAGACTACTGTAACAGATCGTTTTCACAATGTTTGTAGTGAAGATTAAAATCCTCAATTATACAATCATTTTGGAAGCTTGCTGGAAGTCTCCTCATGAGGTATGCAGGACTCATCTAAACATTTCCGGGGGGCATAATTCACGCTCCTTCGGTGTCAACATCTGAGAGATCATTTGTGTTCCGATATTACAGTATGAATCAATTTAGAATTGTGTCTTGGATATAAAATGCTCAGTGAGATGAGTTAAGTAAAGTGTAATGGTGTAAAGCCATGGGGCTCATACATTATAGTTTTTAAAAATGTTGTCATTTTTTGTATTAATTACTCAATTTAATATTTTAACATGTGTTTACTTGAAAAGTGTCATTTTATTGAATTTAAGAAGCTAAACAGAATTACATTTCAATAATTGAGTGTGGCTCAGAAAAAAAGCATTTATCAATCACATTTTAAGAATTATTCAGTAACTTGGTCTTGTCACCTCAAATAAACTTTACAACAGTCAAGACTCAACAATTGTTGTGCTATCATTGCATTATTTTCAAACCGTTCTTTTTCAGCTTTATTATATGTAACCTGGGCTCAGTGTACCATTCCCCATCACGTACCCAACCTTTCATTTATTACGGATTCGATCAGTCCGTTAAGCTTTGATGACCAAAATGAGTGTCCAAAATGCCCAAAATCTAATAAGGTCCACATCACAAAATTTAAACCAGAATTGAAAAATTAAGCTTTTTACTAGATTTTTAGTGGAATTTTACTTAAGTAGACCGTTTATTATGCAAACGACCCATCCATTACATGAAAACTATTTGTTTTTGCCCTCTTCCATATAACAAAAGAACGGACTTTATTTTCTAGCTGTAGCAAATGTGATTTTTGTTAAGATTGTGCTATGTGTTTTTCATGTAAAGATTATTTGTTATTATTTATTACTATTACTATTATTTGTCACTATGCAATAAGCACACATTTCCACATCACATAGTGAGCTAATATTGCTCAGTTGATTAATTAAAATGGTTTTGATGATGTATCCACATTAATGATTAAAGGAAAGAAGGAAAGGAGAAAAAAAGAAACAAAGAACATCAATAAATGTCCGCTTAGTTTTACCATTTTGCCACACGGGTGACCGGCTCTTAATTAACTGAAAGGAGTTCCTATAAACAAGGTTTTTCTTTCCAAAGGTGTCTTACTCTGTTAAGTATATAAGAGTAATGTTTCTCAAAGCACCAAATAATAATCTAGAAAGATCTTTGCACCTAATTAAATCTTCCAAAATTAGTAGGGGACACAGACACTTTGCCTTAAATTAAAGTTGGACTAAAGGCTACGTGGAAAGTCTTAGAAGAATAATTGCCATTAAACCTCTATGATCCATGTAGTTTCAGAAATGTTTTTCTACAAGTTGTATCTCCTGCTGGTTTTAATTATGCCCAATATAAATCAATATTTATGAAATTTCTACATAGTAACGTTCATAATAAATACTATTGCTGCTACACAATAAAACTATTTGAAGAAATGTAAATGTGACAATATGGACTTATGGAATGTTTGTGAATTTTACTATTTTACATATATATATGTTTTGTTGTGATTGTAAAGTTATTATTAGTGACTCATTCTCCAAAACTGGGTAAAGTAGTAGTACTCAAATATGGTGTCTACCATTGAGTTGTATTGAGGATTTTGTTGAGTTGCCTGTTGATTTGTCTGATTAATTATGAGATTAAGCAGATCAAATGGAGCTGGCCAGTTTTTGGAGGCCCTTCTTCAACTTAAATACCAGTTTGCTGTTCTATCCTTAAAAACACAAATATAGGTAAGTCAGGTTGACTTGAAACCTAGTTAAATTGTCAATGGAGTAGGCTCTGTGAGTAACCTAGTTTAAACCAAACTTACTTGAGTTGGCCTCAAAAGCCTGACTTGATTGCCAATTCTATTCAACTCTACATCTAGCGAGCAGATCCTTGTACTATAGTGACCCATGTAAACAAAGATGACATGTCTACTGAGCCTTTAAAGCATTCAATTATAATGCGTAACGCAAAAAATAAAGGTTTCATAACATTATTATAATTTTGATTTTAATCCATTTTAGTCTGTCTCTATGAGTGTCTGCTAGGTAGATCAGACAGCCAAGCTTGGAGTTTGTCAAGTACTCCAGGGCAACTGTGATTTAAAATTGACACAGAAAGCATCATCTTCATTTTAAATCAGTATGTCTATGTATTTAAGTCACATTATTCCCCTTGTGTTTTAGCTTTCATTTTAGAGAAAAAAACTACCCGAGATAAAGATTTTCAGTATAGCGATTAAAATAAAATGTGTCATATTGTACTTTTTTGACTGGCTTGACTTTAAAACACACACATTCTGACATGTTAATACCTAGTTCCTGACAAGTTAAATCTATGGATACCTTATACATGGAAAAAGCTATGCTATATGAAATAACAATGGTCTTAGCAAATGTAGTCATTTATTTAGCCCGTTTGTTCTCCTAAATGCAGACAATACCGAGCAATGATTGTGAAGATTCTTTAAGCCAAATACTAATGCATAGAACTTACAAACAAGGTATATTTATTTGTTCTATACCACAATTCTATGGACCTCATTGATTTCACTATGATATAATCAGGGGGCCCTCTAGTTAGAAGAAAGACCCCTAATGTCTACAAAGAACTCAAGAGGATCTTTAGCCATGTTGAAAACTATTTTAAATTAGCTACTTAATCTATTTTAATGAGAAAGTAGGAGAAATTTCAATTCAGTGAGAGAAACGTGGGTTATCACCTAGACCATACCAGGTTCTACTTTTTTAAAACGCGGCGGTAGCTTTCATAAACAAGCTGGGTGCCCACCTCACTGTTACGATGGCCTGGATGGCTACTGCTGCCATGAACTCAGTAGGGTGGCCAGGTTATCCAATAAACCACCAGGGGCTACCAGAACTTGGGGTGCCCTAGGAATGCACCTAGTGGGCCTACTGGATAATACCGTACTACACTATGGGTAGATTGCGGCTTAGCCAGGAAATCTGAAGAATGTGCCTTTCCCATATAATTGTTCCAGGGCCCACAGCTCCTTAATCTGGCCTTGCCTGCTACTTTAAGTCTAAGGCCTTCCAGAATATGCCACTGCAAGTTACTATCTCTGGCCCATAAAAACACGACCGATGGTGTGTGGGGGGGCATTACCTCTGTAATAAGCCCTATAATGTTTGTTGTGGTCACGGGAAGACACCACATCATGGAGCCTACGCAATATCCAGGGTTGCCTTGAGGTTACTCTCTCAGGAGACATACTTATGCTTGGCCTCCCTCTCTCAGGTTCACTGAAATTTACAGTTAACACATTCACAGTCACACATGACTGAATTCTGTTATATCAATGGCGATGGTAGCTCAAAATATGATTGTTTTTTTCAGAGAAAGATAAAGACGTAAATGTATTTTTTTTCACCATTATTTTCTTCACCAGAATTACCTCCTTCCTCTGTATCGTTTTCTCTTTTCTGTCTCTGTGATCCTCTCTCTCTCTCTCTCTCTCTCTCTGCCATTCTCTTCTTTTATAATTAACTGAAGAATTTTCTGCAAGTGATCAATATCTTGTCTCGCCTACAAGCAGGCAGCTATTTTGTCGAGAGATATGTCCACTGGCTGTTTCAGTTACCGCTGGTTGCTAAATAATTATTTCCTCTGTGTCTTCGGACTAGAGATATGTAATTACCGCCTTGATGTATATCTTATGAACTGCGAGATAGATTCCACACCTTACAGCACACATCTGTGTATAACTATTCTATAATGCATTAAATCGGCATCTCATTACATTTTTATGCAACAATTCAAATATTATGCGCTGTATCTGTTACCGTTGCATGGTGTCATTTCATTATATCATATTCTTAATAAAATAAGTAATTCTTAAGTCTTTTCCCAGCTTTTAAATGGTATTCGCTCTTGATTTCGTATTCAACTTCTCTCTCTGGAATATGTTTTGCGTCTGATAAGTCCTTTTTTATATTCCGCTGGTACGACAACTTCTTGTTTTGAAATTTTTAGCAGGTAAAAAATGTTTCATAGACCTTGTCAGATGTTTTATTTTTTCTAGCTTTGCAAAATTGAGTTACCATAGTAATGTGACGATGTAGCTATTGCTGGCAGTGATTTACCTTGTCAGAGGAGCTGTGGTGTCCATGACATCCAGAGAATTAAATGATTTGTAAATTACTTTCCTTAAAGCGTCTAGTTATAATAGGGGGAAAGTGCTGGAAAGGAGGAGGTATTAATATTCTCCGTATCTCAGGAAGGATCTTCCTTGCTCTATCTCTTTGTAACCAAGCCATTAAAATGATCCACTTTTGGCATAGGATGCAGAAAAAAAAGTTGAACAGCAGTGGGTATGTTATGTAGCTGATATTTTAGAGGAAATGGGTAACCTGGGGGAAATGTATTAAGTTTTTAAGAGCTTTTTTTTTACTCTATAAACAGAACAATCTTAGTTGCCAATGTTATCCTCTAGAACAGTGTTGTACGTTTAAATGTTGAGGAGCACCTATGTTCTATATTAGTAATGCACCATAATAGAACATATGTGATTTTTAAGCAGGTAGCTATTCAGGCATTGTTGGACTACAAATGCCTTTGTTCTCTGCTCTTGGTTCTCCAAGGGTCTTTGGCAGCAGGAACATCACTTTCTAGGGTTATACAATGACATTCTAATTGAGGTTGAGGCTTGCCTGTTCTCCTTATGATCTCTAAGTCTTGCAAGATCCTAACACCTTGCATCGATATGACATGTAACTTTTTATTTGGCTTCTTAGGGGGGAGATATGAACTGCAAACCAGGAAACACATTTCTTCAAAAACTTGTGAACTGTCCATTGGATGAAGGCTGGTAATGAGGGCAGATGGGCAATTACCTCCTGTGTCCCTCTGGTTAAAAGATTTTAGGCAACTACTTGAAAAATCCTGTTTTACTTACAGTTCCAAACTTTCACCATGGTGTCTAGAGTAATAAATATGTTGAACAACCTGTAAGAAAGGACAATAAACTAAACTAAAGGCTCTTATGCTTATAAGAAGCTACAACATACTGCAGTTATCTGCTATTTACATCAGGTTTTACACTTTATTGTCAAGAAGGCTCTCTAATTTAAAGGAATGGAAGCACTTTTGTCTTGTTGGAACGCCTTGAAATCTAATGGATGGATACTCTCATGCTGGAGCTGGCCTTATTTGCATGTGCCTACCCAGAATCCCTTGTGGTTGTGGCAGCACCATGAGATTTCTGGGGCAAAAACAAGCCTTCTGGCTTGTCTGGTGTCTGTAGATGCGAAAACATTTCCACTTAAATTTAAGGAGGTAGTAGAAGTATTATTAAACACTCATCTACCAGAAGGCTTGTTTTTGCCTCAGAAATCTCATGGTGCTGCCACAACCACAAGGGTTTCTGGGTAGGCACATGCAAATAAGGTCAACAATAATCACACTATTACGCCTTTACACCATTACCCTGCCATTCAGAATCTTGACTTCCACTGAACCCCTTGCTTACCAGTTAGCAACCACAATAATACTCCCTGTCAACCAGCTCCAGCATGCGAGTATCCATGAGACTTCAAGGCGTTCCAACAAGACAAAAGTGCTTCCATTCAATTAATTTAGAGAGCCTTCTTGACAATAAAGTTGGGTTTTCACATCACAGCTTTTTTGATTTTATTATGTTTTTGGATCACTTCGTATGAGCACTGCACACCAGCGGTGGAACTGGACTTTTTTTGTCCTAGCAGGTAGCGGTAGTGTGATGCCTCGTGGCTCCCTACCTCTTCCATACAGTGGTCCTCCTTTTCGGAGGTGGATCAGAATATCCGGCCCTCCTGTAGGTCTGTAGGGAATGTCCGACGAAGACTTGAAAAAGTATCAGGCTTCTGCTGCTTTATGCACAGACGCATGCACTGAGAAGCAAAAAAAAAGCTGTCCATGAGTGGTGATCTGGCTGCTGCACCTCTTCCTGAGTTTTGTCTAAAGGCTGTCCTGTGCAGCGGGCAATTACTTTTGAGGGATCCATGTATAAAGTGGATATAGAGGCAAAAAGTGATCATTGTTGACCTTATTTGCATACACCTACCCAGAATCCCTAGTGGTTGTGGCAGCACCAATTTCTGGCTTGTCTGGTGTCTGTAGATGAGTGTTTAATAATGCTTCTACTACCCTCTTAATTTTAAGTGGAAGGATTTTCATCACCTTTACTCACCATAACATTTGTAGTAGTAGCATGTCAGCTCACAACAAATTGCTCCAAACAGATGCTCAGTCTCCGGCTCTGTTCATGGTATGTAAGTGTGTGTTTTAGTGTTTATGTTACAGTGGGTGGGTCTGTCTGATGGCACCCTGGTTTGAGCCATCCCTAAATCATGACCTTTTAAGGTGCATCTTAACCAGCTTTACTTATTATTTTTAGTATAAACTATGTATATATCCAGCTGTTATTGTACCACAAAATACATAATGAATACAATATTTGGATATGCCTGTGTTAACCCTATATTTCTTCATGGTGTTATATGCTCCTTAATTAAACTAGGAAACAAATTATCTTTTATTAATTATTATTATTGTTATCGTCATATTTTGTTTATATAGTGCCAACAATTTATGCAGCGCTTCTTACCATACAAATATCCAGGGCATGTGACAAGACTATAACAGACTAAGACAAACTGATATATTAAGTAGAGAGGGCCCTGCTCGCGAGCTTAAAATCTAGAAATAAAATTTTCTTTTATACATGACATACAATAAATATATTTTTTTTACGTTTAAGTGCATCCATTATGTGTTATAAGTTGTGTCATGGCAGAACAGCAGGTTCCCCTGCAAATTCCTAATTGCTAAATTTTAACTTCTTAATGAATAATCAGAAGAAAATATACATAAAATTAATAAATAAACTGCTAAGTAAACTAATAACATCTGTATGTGGTACAAAATAATGAGCAAACTTCTCAAGTGTAAAAATAAAATATAATGCGGTATAATTATTTAATTGTACGTTTTAATGGAAATATAATTAAATGCATGTTTTTCTTCTCGTGGCAGTTATTTATTAATGTTCTAGGTTATTACCGGATACAATAAAAAGATCGGTTGCAATGAAATAAAGTTTCTTTTATTGTAATCTTGAAAGAAAGAATTTAAGAACTGTTTCCAAGGTTTTTATATTAATACAATTAATTATGCAGTTTTACTCGTGGAGAGCCGTCTGCCCTAAAAGTCACCGTACAGTCTAACCGAATACAGCATGGCAAATCATTTTTCATCATAACATTATATGGAAAAGTGTTTAGTGTGGGGCAATCACTAAGAGAATACATTTTGTTACTATGGTGACTGATCCACATTTGGAAGTTTCTTAGGACTTAAAAAGAGAGTTGGCAATAGAGTATGCAGGAGATTTGGGGGTTTTAATACCTAAAATTCACTATATAAAGTATTATTCTTGGCCAATACTTCTGCAAGGATGCTCATCTGGACCAGTAAAGTGTATAGCTCAATCACAGAATATACAAACATAGAATCCGATGACAGGTAAGAACCCAGCTCATCTAGTCTGCCCATTTTTCCTGACATAAAGAGACTCAAACCTTAGGGGTCTTGGTCTTGTCTTAGATTCAGGAGCCACATGCCTAGCCCATGTTTAAAGTTCCCCACTGTATTAGCCTCAACCCTTCTGTTGGAAGGCCATTCAACTCATCTACCACACTCCCAGTAAACTAAAACTTTTTAACACTTGTATTAAATGTGATTTAAGTATGCTTTATACAATTTGGACAGTTATTCTTGGAGCAGCAGCTGAGTGAGACCTTCTATTCTATGACCAGTAAAATGTGAGATGTACCCTTGGGCAGGCACATCTACACCTCTGCTGCCACTCTCCTCGATTGCTCACCTTGGTTGGCAGATGTAGGTGACATGGGCAATCATTCACCTTAATGGGTTTAATTTGGTTTATCCCCATCCCACCAGTAACAGGATGGGAGCAAAGTGAGTTTACATGGGGGCTATACTGCTTGGTTGATTTAAATGCCCCCCATCTCAAGTCAAGTCAAAAACTCCTAAGGATTTATGGGCTTTACGAGTTGTTAGGCAGAAAGTAATTCTCATTAAAGTTGCGTGGCCTGGTGAGAAACATATCTGTTACAGGCACATGTGTCCACAACACGCATTTTAGTTAGTGTTAGTATGTGAGGGCACACAAAAGCAGTTGTTAGCTGGGTTAAACCATAACTTGACCGACTACCTGACTTCTAAATGAATAGACTCAAATTGACACACAAAATGGATTAAATTCTGAACTGATCTCGATGATTCCATGACATCAGATGATCTACAAAATGTTATCAATGTAATGTTTAAACTATTATTGATTTGGTGTAATCACTAAACCCCCCCAAAAAAACATTTCTCTAATTTCATTAAAAAAGAAATCAACACTGTGGATAACATGCCAAAAGATAAAATATTATATTACACTATTTCCTTATGCAAACTCGCATCTGTTTCTAAAGGAATATAAGGAAACAATTACAACCAGCTTGTTATTCTAAACTAAATGCTGTCTCGATCCATTCTGGGTTACTGCAACTTGCCCCTTGGAAGAAGAGCAAGACATATAACAAGGCATAGAGGGGCACTTTGTTTTGTTATTCAGACAGTTAATATCTCTATTCGGTACTTTACACCAATGGGTATAAACAAAAGTGAGAGAAAGGTGAAGAAAGTTTCAAATCAACATGTTCTTTGTAGCTTTTTGACTCTTGTATGTATTTGTTGTATCTGTTGTAAATGAAACATTAATAGCAGTTTTCCAATTTGCTGCATTGAAAAGGATTTTAGATTAATCAACATTGACATCTAGTGGACAGTTTAGGTAACACAACGGATAACGCAAAATTATCAGAAAGAAGGGTTTCAATACATGAAATAAAAAGAATAATAATAAATTAATTAATTAAACATGGGGCTGTACAACACATGGCTGGTCATGCCTTATGTTCGGCGGCTCCAAAACTGATATTCAATGAGATATTCAACACAGTATGTCATCATACAAGAGGCTAATTAGTTAATTGGATGTTAATTAAGTAAACTGTAAGCATCTGGTTGAATCATAACCTTTAGCATTAGTTAGAACATCAACCCATTAGTACTGCAGTACAGACCATAAATTGCGGTCAGAAATGAGTAATTTACCGGTGGGTGCGAATGTGTAGTAATGCTAAGGGGTTAAAAGTAACACAGGTACAAAACCTATCATTGAATATTGTGTTTCTGTTGCTTTGGATCAATGGAATTGGATTTATTGATGAGGCTAATTCTATCAAGAATTACGAAATAGCAATCATCTCAGCCGGAAATTACAAAAATGAGATAAATAACAGGGATATATTGAGCGTGGAAACTAGAGCGTTTGTAAAACCTTTTGCTTATGTACCCCATAGAAAATATCGAAAAAGGGGATAGTAAAGTGGCAGAACTGTGTCAAATGGTCTCAATTCTGCTAAGGTTAAAGCATCATAAACCATCCTGCATAGATCTTCTGAAGTGAAGCATATGGGACTAACCACGGCTCAGAGTAAATTATTCCATCAAATGTTATTTGCATTATAAGCAGAGGACACGAGCATAAGCCTGACCTGAAGGTGATTCCTGCAATAAGCATGCCGTTATCTCATATGTATTTAAATATAGAATAAAAAAAATCAAAAGAAATAAACACATGTATGCATTTTGAATTTTAATATAATGTTACACGCAGGTGCAGTAAGACACACGCTATATAAACTAATAAGTACCAGCTCTTCGCTTTGGCTGTTCACTACTTTACAGAGAGGGTAGTAGATAAATGGAACAGCCTCCCATCGCAGTGAGGGAATTTGCACATGTGTTTCATAGACATATGGCTATCCTGAATCTAAGACAAGACCAAGGATGGATTAAGGTTTGAGTCTTTACAGCAGCAAAACTGGGCAGACTAGATGAGCCGTCAAATTCTATGTTTCTAATACAAGTCATATTCGGTGGAGCTGGCTGGCAGGAGTGTTCACAGATACAGCTTACAGGCACCATCAACAAAAACTACATTCTAGCATCCAATTAATGCGACCGGCTTCAAATGGAACCATTGTGCTGTCTCGGTCTAATTTGGGCACAATAAACCCTTTTTTTATTCCTGACAATGCTTCATGTTTTAAGACCTCGTGCAGGCAAAATGGTCATTTTCTTCTGCTGCACTTTTGTTCCGATAGCAAGTTTCCTTTTGTTTTTGTAATTGTACCTTTTGCCATTTTGTTTTATATTTTCTGTTCATGCCGTGTTCAAAGGAGGTTTATAATGCTATTACTGGACAAAAAAAATATAAAAATAAGAATGTTAAAAAAACAATTACGGGGAGTAACCATGCTTGGGGTTGAACCGTGCTAATTGTATCTTAATGCAAGGTTTCATTTTAAATTCAAAATTTCAGCCATGGTTTACAAAAAAAAACCCATAATGTAATAAGTTAAAATTAATGACAGAGCACCAAATGCCTGAAGAAAAATCAATGCAAGATTTTCTTAGGTCATGTAGCAACGTTCTTGGGCGAGGAATGAGAGCAATGAGCCAGAAACCGGTATATATCGGGAACAGGAAGTACAGAGACACCCTGAGAACTTCCGGTGTCAAGCACTGCTTCCCTGAGTCTCCAGGGCAGGGAAGCAGCATTCAGCCATGCTCATAACCCACCCGACCACTCCCATTTTTCTTTTATCCAATGGACTGTAGGTGTATTGGTATGTTAGTGCAGCCAGTGGTAACCTAATATGCAGCACGCTCCGCCATATGGCTACATTTTTTAAATGGGAAATTTTTTAAATACCCATAAGGGAAATGTTTTTGGAGGCGGGAGAAGTGTTAATACAGAAAAATTTGCAATATAAGCAGGGCAGCCAGAGGTGACCGAGGTAACATGAGCAGTGAACCCCCCAGCTGACTTACTCCTGTGCCGCACCCCTCCACGGTGGTGCCATTTTCTGGCCCTGCACACTGTGCCTATGTGTGTACGGACCGTACAATAGGCCATACAGAGTCATGCACAGACAGTGTAGAGGAGAAGTGGAGAAGCACTAGAAAACCAGCAACATTCCTCCTCCAAAGTGAAAATCAGGAGATGATGATACACCAGATCGGGTGTGGGGTGTCATCCCACCGCATTGTCACTCAGCACTGAGGCTCTACCCACGATCAACAGATTTTCCAAATGGAAGTTCTTCCTGTGTGAACAAGAAAATGCAGATGCGTGTACCAACGTACCTATACATCGATATTAAGAATAGGGATCATATTACCAAATAAATATATATCACATCATACAATATATTATACCTTGTGCCAAATTTACATTCTTAATGCTCTTGACATATTGTCTGCATGTCCAATGAATTCAATTCTTGAACAAAGCCATCAGTGATATTGAATTTGGAATGTCTACATACTTGCTAAATTTACCTGCATGATTAAACTGCCATTTTTTATTCATTTTTGAGGTTCAACAAAATGAATATTATTTGTGCCACCCTTATTAGTGTTAACATATGCACATATATTGTTACGTTGTGTTTCATTGGAGAACGTACACCTGAGAATTCAAAGTTCTATCCAATTTCCCTAAAATAAGTTTAGTTACACCATTCATAATCTGATGTTTTGATTTATTTTGCCAATATAAAGTATGCCTTTATTTGTATTATTTGCACAATAGTTGTGCCTATCTAAAGATCTAATTTACATGATTGATTCTGCTGTCAAAAGCTACAATCCTATTAGGCTACAACACCTAAAGGAGTAAGTAACTATTGTCTTCTTAATAAACAGCACAGATAATACAGTGAAGATGAGCGATCTGGAACTTGTTGTATGATAGATATTTGTCATTGTGATGTGATGTGCATAAAAAAAATAAATTACTTATTAGCAGATTTAGCGAATTGTCATAGTTTTCAGTATCTTGTTCGCTATTCTGTGTTTTATTGGCATTAAAGTTGCGGTGACAGATAACTGGGTCATGGATGAAACCAAAACTGCAGACGGAAATCAATTACTAAAAATTGGGAAGAAGAAAATTCTCAGTGTATAGCACATATATATTTTTATATAGTGTATATTTTTCCCAGTAATACTAATTAATTGGACTTGGTATTGGCCATGGTCTACTCATCCACTTCTAGCAAATATGTGAAGATCATTTCACGTATAGATAAAAATATAATAAGTCCAAACACACAAGCACACCTTTTTGATAAAAGCTCATTTTACTTAAGCAACAATAAAGTCTACTGAGGTTTCAATCATATGAAATTTGTTGTCCAGACTGATCTTTTGGGTGAGATTATCCTAATATACCAACACAGGTTTTCCCTCTCCCGAGCAGGGTATTCACAGTAGGGCTGGATGTTGTGACTGTTCTTGGGATGACCTAGTCTTACTGTTTTGTGTTTCCTGTATATATTCAAATGTGCATCAGAAGTATTAGAAATCTTCTATTCCCTTTATTGAGAAGTATTTGCATCTTCACTATGCATTCAAGAAATAGATCAATAAAAATTTTCTTTCTATGGCAAATTTTAATGATGAATTGTTAACTCAGTAACAGAATTCTGGACTGGTCAGAGCTTCAGCAAATCAGATGACCCAAGCACCCAAAGCTGAGACTTTGTTTTACTTGTACTCAGGTAGGTACATGTTTATGGCTGGAAACTTTCTGGGTTTGACCCTGAGTCTCTGGGCGATGCACTGCTTACCCGGGTCTCCGGGTCATTCTCCTATTTCTGTTGGGCTGGGGAGCAGTGTTTAGCCATATCCACTCCCCACCCCTTTTCCCTCTTACACCCCCATAATGTGGTTAACCATGTCCAGTACGTGGCTAGCACCACCTTTTTGTGGGACCCAAGCCACTCTCTCAAAGGAGGAAGAGCCCCTGGAAGGCTACCCTGGGAAGCTCCTAGGTATGCTCATGCTGAGATGTAGCCATTGTCAGTTCTTCTTTGCACTCCCCAAAAAACTAATTTTAAATGAACCAACATACTGCATTATTACATTTCCTTCCAGGCAATGGCTAAAGGTAAGTATTTTGTTTTACTTACAGGACTATGGGGAACAAATGCTGATATATGTGTTCAGTGTTATTAAAGCCAGGATGACTTACTAACACAGATCTACATTAGTAATCAGAGTAAAATAAGAAGCAGAGGTCATTGTAACATACATTGTTGGTACAAGTAGAACAGCTGCTGGGGACAATAGGTAACGTAGCAAAAACAATATGTTCTATAAAAGACATAGCCAAAAGCTACAACAAAAAGGAATAAAGAAAAAAGCTTTTGTGAGTAGAGGTCAGTATGCTATTAGGTAAATATTTAACAATACATAGATTTTTTTAATATATGAGATTTTTTGTTCTTTTCCAGCACTTTTGAAAAATTCTTTAGTAGGCGGAACACATTCCACAACAAGACTTATGGCACTTAACATAATGTAATGATTATTATGGCACCTGTCAGTGAGTGGGATATATTAGGCAACAAGTAAACATTTTGTCCTCAAAGTTGATATCTTAGGAAAAATGACAACTGGGTCAGAATATCTCCAAAACTGTAGCTCTTGTAGGGTGTTCCAGGTCTGCAGCGGTCCAAGGAAGGAAAAGCGGTGAACAGGGCCATGGGCAGCCAAGGCTCACTGAGGCCCGTGGGGCACGAAGGCTGGCCCATGAGGTCAAGTCCCACAGTCGAGCTACTGTAGATCAAATTGCTGAAACAGCAGGGATGCACCAAAATGAAACTTCAGGACCAAAACATTCACTAAGCCAAAACCGAAAATGACCCCCACCTTTAAAAATAATAATAAAAACTCACATTTTTAATAAAAGTAGGTAACACACCACAATTGGACAAAAAAATTAGCAATATGACTTTGCATGATAGGAGTGTGATTGCTAACAGCAATCACACTCCTATCATACCCAGGCAACCAGTAAATGCTGGTAGCTAGGCATGATGGGACTGTGCTTGCTGTTAGCAATCACACTCCTATCATGCCAAGTCAGCCAGTACATGCTGGCACAGGGTGGCTGTAAGTGATGTGCAGACCCTATACTGCTGGCACAAGGGGGGCAGCTAGCTAGGTTTCAGCATGTACTGGCTGACTTGGCATGATAGGAGTGTGATTGCTAACAGCAATCACAGTCCCATCATGCTTAGGTTCCAGCACTTACACATCCATACTATCACACACACTCATTCATTTATATACTCATTCATTCCCAGATTCATTCCCTCAATTACGCATACTCATTCAAACACCCTCCCCAACCTCTTACCTGCACTGCAGCTCATCGATGCCGCTCACAGACTTCAGCAGGGGGCGCGGCCTCCCTCTGCGTTCTCTGGTACTGCACAGAGGAAGCAGGACTGGAGCAGAGTCATTTGATGTCACGTGAACTCTGCTGGGTTCCGCTCCCACTGGTAAGTAGCAGGGCTCTTGTTGTAGCAGGGTCTCGTGGTGCGGCCCACGTAAGATCGGTTGCCCTGCACCTCGAGGTCTCGCGGGCCGCATGTTGGACGCCGCTGTACTACGGCTATCCATAGGCATAGTACTCCTGCAGTACTCAAGATATCAGTTCCTGGGAACATCACAGATCTGCCTCCTGAAGGCTCACCCAAATTCTCCATGTAGAAGCCTTGAAAGGAAGAGTCAGTCTGGAATGGGTATGGCTAGATGCCCTAACAAGGGGCTAAACACAAAAGGTAGAAAGGTTGTGGAATTGGGCAAGGAATTAACAAAATGAGCAGACCTAGCTTCTCCCCCCACACAGAATGTTTGAGCCTCAACGACCTGGCAAATTTTCAGCTATAGAGATGTGCATAATTTTAGAGGCATAGATCTTAGCTTTTGGAGTACAAATATCCTTTTTCCACACACTAGACCATCAGGTACAATGATCTCTGGGGTACAAATCGACCATGCATCTTGATATCCAAACATGGTGCCAGTTGGAACACCTAATGCATTTTATAACAACTGTAGAATGTATAACAATAGGCAATTAGTATCACAAAGCAAAACATTTTTGCTGAGTAGTAAAAAGCACTATGACTCCATTTTAACATCGAATAATGTGATGTCCATTATAATAATAACTTGGCAAAATAAAGCGCAAAAAAGAATATGGAAAAAAAGTTACTTGAGCATAATTGCAAAGTTCTTGTTTCATTTATATGGTTACTACATAATGTACCAAGCAATCATACAAACGCAAACATATAATATTGAGATTTGTTCGTTGCTTTTTTTTTCTTTTTGGGATATAAGTAGTGAATGAATGGCTTAATTGATTTGTGCTAAATTTGGCAACGTTCAAGAAATTTAAATGAGGTGCATTTTAATTTAATGTGACAGCCTCTGCCAGTCAGCAGATGTGATTATCTGAATTTAAATGCATGTCAGCATTTTAAGGCTCTTTTTTAGAATACTTGTAGCTAAAACAATACAAGAAACAATAAATGTCACAAACTCATACATGGCCGTCTTTTCCTATAAGCCACAGATCAGGAGCTGATATTAAAACTGCTGTTCCACCTATACTTTAAAAGCAACATCAGAAACGTACGTAAATCAAACATGTCATGCTGAAATTTTGGACGTATACTATATAGTTTTTTGGGTTTTTTGCTGTTTGGTTATTTAGGAACATGCTACTGTAATTTTGCATGGGACAGCTTTACCAAAATATAGCAGGTGCGGAATGAATAGTAAAGAAGACGTGTTTCTCCCAACTGTCCCATTTTTCTTGGGAGTGTCATGACCAACCTTTCACCAAGTTCCCCGTTTCTAGCATTAGTAACCTGTAGGGATCATGAACCTGTTGGGTAGAGTCTGTGAGCTCCCTGACCAACCCAGAGAGCTGTAAAATTCATGTTGTAGCACAAACCTCTATAGCAGCTCCGACCCGCCATCTTGTAACACTCACAAGCTGTGGGCCACAAAGTGGCTCTTCAGGTAAATTAGGCCGATAGTGCCACCGGGGGCCACTCCCTGAGACCCTGCCTTCAGTCATACCTGCTTTGGACAGCTGTGATGTTGCGGAGTATGAAGACATATTCACTAAAAAATATTGATTCTATTCTTTTGAACAGATTTACTAATCGATCATAAAGTAAATAATATGTTGCAAACTTGGCAGACAGCACATGATTTATATGAATCTGTTTTTTATTATTATGTCCCAAATAACATTAAAACACTGGATTATAGATTTTTTATTTTTTATTTACAGTTGATGAACATTCATGATGTAGCCAAAATGTTTGATTCAGCAATACTCAAATTGTTGTGAATTCTGCAGTTTCCCAGCTCATTAGGCAACAAATGACTTTATAGCTTAAAGATATACATCTCTGTTTTCAAAATAAAACCATTTCAATATTCAGATATCTAATTATATTAAATATGCAAAATTACAGAGCTGAGGCCAATATTAGGATATGATGAGTGACATTTAACCCAAAGTATCCAGAAGTGGGCAGTTTATCCTGACTTAAGGATGATGTTGATTAGAACGGTTTTCCGAAGGTTATTCCAGTTTGTTGACCTGTCTGATAAGAAGAATATCTAAGACAATGAATGAGCCACTGATTCACTACACGCAGAATTTAAACAAATTTTCCATACGACGATTCTTATTGAGGTTTTTCCCAAAAGAGCACCATTTTAGATCTGAGGTCCATAGGTTTCTGTTCTATTGCAGATCTATCAAATGTGAAAAAAAACTCTTTCTAACATGGGAAACCCCGGTTCCAATGCTTGGCTCAGTTCCCGGGAATGTGGAACTAATTCAGTTACAGGTAAAACTTAAAATAAAGGCTAAAATAATTGTGACTCCAACAATTTGTCTGAATTTTTATGTAGTAAAATAGTTAAAATACATTCTCAAGTTAAATAAAAATAATGTCCCATAAAGTCAGTACCTACTGGCTGATTGGATAGAATTTGCTTTTATTTTAATGCTTAAGAGTAACGATCATACTATACATTCCTGTATCCAATTTCCTAATTATCTAAAAGGAAAATTACATGTTTCTGCAAGAAAAAAAAATTGTTGTGTAACTTTATAGCTGTACATATCTTGGGTTGGCCATTTCGAAAAGAGGTATAAACCAAGTGCGAAGGGTAACCCTTATGATCTTGTAAATATTCAACGCGTTAATAAAGAACAAAGCCAGGATAAACATCAGAACTAGCCCAGCATGCAGCTAATTGCCCTTTGCATGAACCACTGTGTGTTCTATGTACAGTTACAAAATATCTCACTATAAAGACGGTTATTAGGTTTTAAATTGCTACGCATTAAACAGGCAGAAACTGTTTTCAATTTGCTTAGCTCGGTCTAAGAGGACCGGTGTTTATTGGGCTATAGACTTACTTGGCAGAGTTTCATGAATTGGAAAAGCGATCAGGGAAAGATGAGGATCTAAGCAGGAAAAGGCATTGGGAAAATGAAAATTCTGGGGAATAATGCTGCATTTTGCATCGATCTTCAGAAACAGTTCAATGGTGTCTATGGAGACTTCTCCAGGTTGCATTCTGCTCCATAACGGTTCCAGCTTTGCCTAATATATATATATATGTCTGTACGGTTAAGTGGGTCAACGGACAACTCAGGGCAGGCTTCCTAAATGTATTAAATGGAATGGCTATGGGAGTAAGGGATCACTTTTTATTTATTTCCTGGAAAGGACAGGACAATTTTATAAAAAAAATTTAAAAAAAGGCAAACGGTGACATTTTCAGGAAAAGTGGTTATATTTTTTCTGTTTCTTATGGTTTTGCTATTCATTTAATATGAAAAATGTTTATTCTTCTCCTTCTCTTCCTTCTCATTCTTAATTATTTCATCACACTGTGTGATGAGAACACAGAACATTTTCTTAACCCCTTAAGGACAATGGGCGGTCCCAAAACCCATTGAAAACAATGGGCTTTGTCATTAAGGGGTTAAGAGCTTACAGTCTGCTGCCGGTCCAGTAAAAGAACTTCCCTGAGCGGCACCTTGATATCATTGCGGCAAATATCACTGGCAAGATTGGCTTTACCCAAATAATTTCCATACTAATGTTTTGGAAGAAAAGTGTGTGAATTTCTGTTTTCACATTAATCACCCTATATATCTGTACGTTAACAATTGATTCGGGCCGGCTTCCAGTATCACAGCTTCGCAGGCCAGATAAAACGGCAGAGTACAGCTCTGCGATATATATACAGAATCTGCAAGGAACAAAAAAAAATAGATTTCATTGTTTTCTTAATGAACTGCTGGGAACCTAAAGTAATTTATACACCCCTTACACGATTAACAAAGGTAATTTTGCATGTACAACGTTCAGTGATTTCCTGTACTCCAAAGCATCTTAGCAGGATCTAACGGGAGTATAAATGACTAGATAAAATCCCTGGGGTATTATAAATTAAACAGTAATCACTGGGCACCATGAAATAATTATCTGTTTCTGACAAAGCCTGTGTGTTTTAAGTTAAATTAGCGCCGCTAATATATTTTCCATCTTTCCTACTCGAAATTTGAGCCAATTCTGCATGTGTGAATCAAGATTAATCACTAATTTGAATCTAGGAGACACAATCCTCTGATGGTTTACTCCTCTTCAGAATAAATGAAACCCAGGCTGTCAAAAAGTAGATGATGTGGTTACGGAAAGAGGACGTTTTGCTTACTGTTAACAAAATAGCGACTGACAAATTGCTTTCCAAGAACATCGTTGACCTTGATGATAATCAGGTTGCAGAGTGTTAGACAGTCAGGGGTCCTGACAATGTACTGAATTTTGCTTCCAGAAGACTGGAAGCACCAAATAAATTCCAAATAATTTAAAATGATGTGACTTATAAAATGAGTTGATCAGTGTCTTTAGAATAATAAAATAATACATTTTTAGAAGACTGGGTTTCCAAAGCAGTTCTCAAGTCATGTTAACAGTGCAGTTTTTTGCTTATCACCATCACATATTGGCATGGGTAAATGATACAACATAGCTGGATCCAGAATCGAAAAGGCACACTGGCCAGGGGCTGACAACATCATATACTCATCTGATCTGGTGAGTAAGATTGGGTGCTGAAATGAGCGGTATGGCCACCACATGCTTCGGGAGCATAAAAACCTAGTGCAGGTCTAGTGCAATGAAGACTGCTACAATTACAGAGGGTCAGGAACTAAAAGTGACATTTTCTCCACAAAATATAAGCTAAAGACACTGTGGAACACTGAATAAAGTCACGGATGCTAAAACTGTCTAATATGAAGGATACAGTGCAGAGGAAGGAAGTTTCTGCCCCTCTAAGCTTACAATCTCATACAGGATTGTCAAACAAGCCTGAGAGATAACTGAGTGAGTGTCTGTAGTTGTGTAATTGTGCGATTGTCTGGAAGTGCCGTGAGTCACTAAGAGTTAGTGGCAGTCCATGTGGTTGTGAGAATATCTATCAGTGTCATGAACCGTGTGTGTTCTTGTGCGAGCGTGTGTTACTCATTTCAGGATCTCACCATTCCCATTATGTCGCCATTTACCTTTCACCTCTTGTAGCTTTCCTGAAACATCTCAAGCCCTCTGCAAACCACCACCTGAAGAGAGGATCTTGCTAGAATCGAAAAGGCATTCAACCTTTAACTTAATAAACTGACTTGCAGATCTGGCAAATTCATATTTTGTATTAGTATGCATGTTACCCTGAATATGTAGCATATATATGTGTTTTGGGGACAGTTCATACATCTTGTGTTCAAAGAAGTTGTGGAGAAATATGAACATGAATTGTGTACAATGGCTACGGACACGATATGCACCTTCTCAGCCTCTGTACCCTGTGTAAAATATAAAGAGGAAAGTAACAAATATGGTATAATTATAACCATATCTCTAATGTAGAAGAAGAATCCCTGGTGTGCAATATGATTCCCCCTCTCCTCACATATATATGAACAATGCTGAGCGAGCTTCTTGTGTAATTAAACTGTTTCAATAAAAATGAGTAACACGTGCCTGGAGACCGGAGATCAATTAAGGGGGTTTCTTAATGTTGTCTCCAAGTGTTATATATTCCATACCCCAGGTTCAAATAATTCAAAGTTTCAATTTAAATAAACGATTATGAGGACCATTTTAGGCAAGGTCTCAAATTTACTACATCAAGTTAAAGGCTAGAAATTTGATAAAATATAACAGTGTTTAAAACAGGATGCAATAAAATGTGAATTAAAAAATATAAACTAAACATTAACCTAAAGTTAAAAAGGAAGTCCAATGGAAAAAAAGGTATTTTTCAGCTTAAGCATAACATTTCTATTAACCTACTTCATCTGTGATCGTGGAGGCTGCCATAGTTGAAATTGTCTCTGCACCGTCACCACGTTGGTGTTGATCCAAAAGAAGGCAAAAACCCAAATCGGACCGATACCCAATTGTGGCTCAAAAAGAGGAAAATTCCTTCTTGACTCCAAAATGTTATAAATGGCAGAATCCACAAGCTATAACTAATCCTGTCCTTATAGCCAATTATATCCCCGTATTTTCTTCTTTGCCAAAAGCCATCAAGCCCATTTTTTCATACATCTGTTGAACTTAATAGCACAACATAGGCAGTGAATTGCACATCTCTATTGCTCTTATTATAAAGAACCCTTTCTTCAAGTCTGAATGGATGACCTCTTGTTCTTTGCACAGTCCTATCAATGAACAGGTGATCAGAGCGCAACTGGCATTGTCCCTGTATGTATTTGTACAATAATATCATATCCCCTTTAAGACGCCTTTTATTTAATTTAAAGGTAATACAAAACCAAAATGGCGGGAGTTCCCATTTAAAATATTAACAATGGTGTCCCATTTGCAGCTGTAGGGCTTCCAATAAGATTGGTCTGAATATGACTTTTCACTTTTCAAAACACATTTGAGTGGTTTAGTTTCTTATGTCTATATACAAACAGTATTTGTTATTTGGAAATTTGATATTAGATTTTTCATTTTGACATGTTTTAAATTACAAAAGGGAGAACAATATCCCATGCACAGGAAGCAAAAAAAAAATGTAAAAACACCTTTAGATATCTGAAGCCAGAGATTTGCAAGGACAGTGGTAAATTGTGGAGTAAATTATAGAGTAAAAGTAAAAACAGTGAAATAGAGCTATAGAGGACACCGGCACAAGCTGAAAACATTAAATTATAGTCTGAAAGCAAAAATAAGTCAAAACGGAACTATCTCTTCTCTTCATAAAAAAAAAATAATAAGATGGAACTGTCCACCATACACGGTCCTCAAGAAAGAACATTTTTAGATTAACACATTTCATTGTAGAATTACGATAAATCCATTTTAGAGAATTTGTCAATAGGTTTACTGCATCTTTTCTGACCTATATTTTTTAAAAGCGAACACAACATAATAGCTATGGTATTTTGTAAGCATTTTTAGTCTGTCCATTTTTCCTGCTTAAAATAATTAGGACAGTCTTATGCCTTCTCATACATGTTAAGCCCAACGGGCTATCCTGAGAAGATGAAATGATACCGAAAGCTTGGCAAGAACTCCCAGGTGTCAGTGAGCCATTGCTTCTTACATTTTACTGCTTTGTATCCTACATTTTGATGAGTGTCTATGCTAATCTTCAACGATTCTGTCCTTCACAGCTGCTAAAGTTTCTTGTCTGGCCTTTGGACCTAGATTGGTCCAACACTTACCATTGCTTCTTAGTGTCACCCAGCTTTCAAATCATCTCAATTTATTCACCCCTTGATGAGTAACAAGCGAGAAAAATTGCCTTCACAAACATTACAGCAACAACAAAAGTCCAGATAACCTGATAGGGTGCATAAAATGTTGGATGAGACACATGAAGGGTCTGCTAACTCACCATTATGGTGAAGAAATGGTTTTGCTCTCCAGTAATGGCCCATTTTTGTCAATGCAAAACTGTGATAAAGCCTTTGATTTACATGAAGAATCAATTGAGTTTCATCACATTGAGTTAACCAGAGTTAACCCTTTACCACTCCAATTGTTGGCTCATCCTGCCCAAGGGATTTCACCTCTTCCAGGGCTCCTCTGGCACTTTTGGCGGCTGTCAATGGGCTATACATTTCTGTTGGGGTTTTAATTGGGGGTTCAAAAGGGCTTTACCCTTGGTTATGTGAGGCCAAAATATATGTTATCGATCATTCCATTGGTCATCTGTTCATCTTTGAAAATACCCAACACTAAATTAAAGCCAAGAACTTCACTTGATTCTCCTAGTGATTCTTCATTATTTTAAGGCTGACCTTTGAACTACATATTTGCATTCTTTGCCAGCTGTCTTAAATTGTTTTAATTTCAGCACCCAGTCAGAGGTCCAGAATTCTAAATGTCGGCCCTCAGACCCAACTTGTTAGTCAGCTAGGATCTTCTTATCACACATTGTGAGATGCTGAAATCGAATGCTTTCATTAAACTTGAATCCATCCGTAGTTTTACATTTGGAATTTAACAAACATTATTTACCAGGCACTGAGTGCAATCTTCTTACATTTTCTTCCTTTTTAGTAGTCATTGTGGAGTACGTAAATATATTCCATCTATCTCAAGTATACTTTATCACCAGCCTTCTTACCATACAATTACAGCCATAGGAGCTATAATGAAAAATCTGTGGGTGGGCGTGAGGGTAACAAATGAATGTCAAGTGGTACGCAAATCACTGGATGTATCTGACGGCATACAGTAATGGCCATACTCTGCAAACAGGAATGATTCTGTTTTCTTTCAACGACGAGAAGTTTTTACAGTTCCGCAATGGAAATCATGGAGAACATATATCTATTTCTGTTACGTACGCATGATTAGAAAAACAAAAGTCCAGCGCTGGCCCTTAAAAAAGTCAGGGTATGGAGTCTTCATAATAACATGATCAGATTTATTATTAAACATTAAAGCATTAGTTTTTAACTTAAATTAATAAAACTTTTTTTCTATCAATGGATAGATGAATATTTATATATTAAAATCCACCAATTGCAACTTATAGGTTTAAGATGCAAAGCCATTAACCAGCATTTCTAAACATTCCCAAACAAATGTTCATATAGTGATTATCAACTTTAGGTGTAAATTTTATCTGTTTATAGATTTCTCTTTTGGTGCTTTCCTTATTATTTTTCATATGTTTCACCTTCTTTTTTCTATCACAACCCCTCTAAGCAAATAGTCGGCCGTACTATGTA
>VKOC01000008.1:9721261-9792826 GCA_009364415.1 Spea multiplicata | reverse complement strand
TATATTTTGCAGACAGTGGTTTTCTGACAACAAATTAGATTTTTTTAAGGCCCAAATAAATAAAAGTTTGGGGTATTTTCAAATGTCTTTTAATAAAAGTGCTTATATTTTGTAACAAATATATTTTACTTTGAAATATATTAACAAGCCGGCTGGCTTTAGGAAAAGCTGTAGAATTAACAAACTTCTAAGATGCCAACAGACTTAATCAAGAGACAAAATAACTAAAAATATAAAAAAATAAAAGGACGACTATTATTTACTCTAGAATCGAACAGATAAATCACACAATACAATTTTAATACAGTTTTTGTGTCATCATTACATTTATCGTTTTTATTTAATGTTATTTTTATTTCTTTGTAATATTTTAGGGCCCAACATATTTATGAGGTAAGATGTGGAATTAGAGAAATTTTGTTTTATAACATTATTCTATTACAGGGGTGTCCAAGTTTTTTTCTGCAGTGGGCCAGTTCATCAGAATTGTATACGCGCGAGGGCCGCACTCACTTTTCACTGTGAGAAAATATGGCCTTTAAAAAAAAAGTCCAAAAAAACCCCAAAAACGTTCTATTTTGCCTTGCGGACTGGAAGAACAATCGTTTTAGAAGAGGCTCAGCAAACAGTTGCATAAAGTCAAAGCAGCGTAAAAGCCGGTGAAACGCAGGCGAAGACGAAGACTCACACGCGAAGAATCTTCGCCTTCGTCTACTAATCTCCCGGTCCCTTCCCCATCTGGCCTACCTTATCTTCACGGCATCGTGGGAGTTGAGGGAAGCGGAGATCTGCAGGTTCGCCGTCAGGGGTTACAGGCGCAGTGGCGAGGAGCTATTGTTCACCTGCAGGGTCTTCCAATTGGTTGATGCCAGAGGAAGACCCTGCTGGTGACCAATAGGCTCACTCGCACGGCCTCTTTAACTCCTGATTTCCGCTCCCGTTAACCCCTGCGATGCTGCGTTGGATAACGGGAGCAGAAATCCGTAGGTTTAAGGGCCGTGCAAGCGACCAATAGGCTCACTCGCACGGCCCCTTACTACTAGTTGCTAGGCAGAAAAGAAAAAAAACAACCTGGGACCCTGCTGCAGCAGTTAAAAGTCCGTGCCAGCGACCGCAGCAGCGTTAGGGCCAGGAATTTAAATGTCCGTATGAGCAACTCTATTGGCCACCAGCAGGGGTCCTCCAGTTGACGACCAATCAGCACACTACCATATATATATAGCTAATATATTCTCGGGCAGAATATTATGCTACTCAATGTAAAACCAGCAGAGGGCAGCATTCTGTCCAAAGATATATTAGCCATATGTGGCAGTGTACTCATTCGCATTTTTATTCAAATATACTATATTCCCATGATCCTTTCATCTAACAGTTTAATACAACCCCTCCCCCAAATAAATAGAAAAAAAAAGTTTGCAAGTTCGACAGAATTAATGTCTGTGAGTGCGGAGTGCATTTAACTGTTACAGCGGGGAGACCAGCGGATCATGGGAATATATTTTATTTAAATAATTAATAAATGAAAATGAGCACACTGCCACATATGGCTAATATATCTTCGGACAGAATGCCGCCCTCTGTTGGTTTTACATTGCGTAGCATAATAACTTATTATGCTACGCAATGTATCTTACCAATAGAGGGCAGCATTCTGTCCGAAGTTATATGCTAAATATAAGTTATATGTCCGTACCAGCGACTTTGTTCTGTCAACTCCTGCGATGCCGTGAAGATAAGGTAGGCTAGATGGGGAAGGGACCGGGGAGATTAGTAGACGAAGATGATCACGAAGATTCTTCGTGGTGTGTGTCTTCGTCTTCGCCTACGTTTTACCGGCACTGTCTTCTCTTCTACGTTTCTTCGGGAAAAAACAAAAAAAAAGAACTTTTCGTGTTCGTTTTCATGTTCGCCCGAAGACGAATTAACAAGTCTAATGCCAACCATGTTGTTTGGGTCTGTGTTTTTTTTATGCTGCATTGTTTTCTTGAACATATTGCACATTTTTATTTTGTGTATATATGTAACACTTTACATCTATGGTGTGTATGCACTGGAAATGTTGGTGGGGGAGGCTGGTTTGAAGACTTCATTGTTTCCCCTCTTTAGTGTAGGACCAATACGATCTAGCCCTTTGGCCAAGGAGCTGTAAAAAGTCATGTTGTGTCGCTGCAGAAAAAGACAACTTGAGAGCTGGTGGTCCACTGCAGCCTTATAACAGCACTGACTATGGGAAGCATGATACCTTGGAACTCAAATTAAAAACAAAAAAAGATCTCCTAGGTGGAAAATAACAGTCTGGGACGATTGTATAGAGTTGTATGTATATGCTAGGCCTTACAATAGCAGTTGTGGTGTTTACCTGTGACACCTGCAATTTACCTTCTACAGTCTTCCACCTGCTGGAAAGCCATAATTCTTCTATTGTTTACTATAAGCATACAGAATTTCCGTTCACACAATTTTCACATTGGTTTAACAGATGTACTTGCTGTATGTTATGCAAATATATTTAAAAAGGACATCAAATGAATGTATTAATTTAAAAAAAACCCATAAATTTCAAGAAATGTGACATGCTGATTAATTATTAAAACTGTTTATCAGAAAGCAAAGATTAAAAGAAAAGGCGTGAAGAAAACTTTCTAAAGAAAGACACTCTCTATTGCACTGAAATTAGCTTGTGTTCAGTGACTGCAAGTCTGTGAAGCCTTCTTGGGGCTCCTAAACAGACATAATAAAGTGCAAGGAAATATACAAGGTCCCTTTTAAGGATGGCAAACGAAGGAAGGCATACATGCTGAGAGCCATCTTTGTGTACAACTATCTGTGTTTCTTACTAATAACCACTCCAAATGGCTCTGCGAAGAACTCCATGTCTCTCTTTTTCTTGCTTCCCCTGTGGAGGATCGAAGGGACGAGTGGGATGTCTCCATCTCTTACAGCTGGAATACACCCTGATTTATGTGGATGGGTAGAAGTGGAACTGGGCTTGAAATCAATAACCATATTGTAGCCAAGGACATTATGGAGCAGGACTACCTGATGTCACAGCAGGGACTGTTTGGACTAATATGGAAGGAAGCGTGTTGACCAATAGACAATAGATTAAAGATTAAAGAAGGCCTCCCCTCTCAAGAACATTTATACATGCTTATCATGGTCATGGCGTGTTCGTGGAGGAAATCTGCCTGAGCATCCTTTATGGGTGGAATCACGCTGAAATGCTTACATTCAAAACAAAAATGTGTTTTTTTTTTTAATTAGAGTTTTGTCTCTATAATCATTAATTTATCGCAATACATGCATTTTAAATATGCTAGTGTATGTAAAACTAATTACATTGCTTAATGTACATAAAAGGAAATTAACCATTGTTAATTTATAAAGGACTAACATATTCCAAAGTGTTGTGCATTTTAAACAGTTTGGGCAGTTCCGAACACAGTCCAAAGTGGAATGTGACATGTAAGGTATGCGACTTTCTATTAACTTTGGTTCTCATGAAAAGGTCTGATGATAGGGATAAAAAGGTTGTCTAATGAATAATACAATAGATTAAAATTAAATAGCAGATATGACCTTATGTGACCTTATTTAAGTTTCTTTTATCGCTTTGTGTCTCAGCAATGAGGCTTGACTGTGATCGCAATAATTATATAATATATCAAATAATTAACACAATACCCAGTGTATAATGAGAAGGTGGTGTGAGGTTTTGGGTCTTGATGCCTTGTTTGAAAAATACCATTTTTAGGTTATGGAAAGATATCTTGAGGCTCAACACAATTCACACTAAAAGCCATATTAAAAGCATAGTATAGTATATATCTAAAACATAATTTTAGGGAAAAAGTAATAACAGTAATACCGTGGAACCCAAAAAAAAAGTATATGCAACTATGATAGTTATGTTATTATACAGTTAAAGTAAGAACCAGTAAAGGACTAGAAAGGATGATTTATGTAATTACAGGGAAGTTTCCAGTTAATACGCATTAATGATATTATGCTTATGGACCCTAACCCATAAATACACTGTTTATTAATATTAGACCCAGAATGCACATTGGTCCAGCTCTATAAAATTCAAATTTATTTGGATGTAAAAAATTGACCCAGGGGATTAAATTCAGTACCTGGCATTTTTAATAAAAATTAATGTCAAGGTTTTTAAATTACACACATTTTAACCACCAGAGTACAAAAATTCAACCAAGGGCCGATCTTGATGTTGGTCATCCAATTAAAAATGTGGCCGCCACAGCCAATGCAGCTGCCATCACAAAAGTGATTTGTGCCATTTGAAGCACAGATCTCTCATTGCTCATTTATAAGTCAGTGCCACACTGGATATGACCACACCACAGACTGCCAGATACATGGGGAAATGATGCTGGGTGGGTATGAAGATGATGAGAAGTTATATTAGGGGGTATGAAGATGGGCGAGAAGAATGCAATATGGGGTGAAGATGGTATGTGATGAGAATTTTAGTGTTGAGTGTATTGATTGTGGTGGGGGCTGTGAACAAATTATGATGTGGGGGGTATGACAATGGCCATGTACTCTTACCCATATATACATACACATGTACTCACTCTAACACCTTGCATACATGCACACATACAATTACACGTGCATACAAAAACACACAGCCACTGTACCACCATAACCTTACATGAACACGCTACTCCAACACTTACACACACACACACACACACAGCACACACAACACACATCTACACACACACACACACACACACACACACACACACAACACACACACCACACAAACACACACACACACACACACACTCTAACGCCTAACACATAAATATATACACCAGTTGATTTAGTGGAAGAACAAACTGAACAAACCTCTTCAAACAAGTAAAGAATAAAATCTTAACTAAATACATAACTTCATAGATTGCACTTATATTCATATTATATTAAAATATTGCAATATAGTTCTATTACAGAGAGACAGATGATCTGCCAGAACTAACGTAAAACAAATTCAGGTTTACATTTGCACAACCATTAAGTGTAACTGGTAAAAAAAACATAAGATTACTGTGCACGCCAACTATTAAAAATTAGAGGGTAAAAATGCCTGCAAGGCTTACACAGAAAGGAAAAAAAAAGCATGAAAGTTTTCATATTTTGCAAAGATTAAGATAAATAGTAATTTTCCTCATTCAAAGTTTTTACACTTTTTTTTCCTTCCACAAAATATGCTTTCTTCGCCTTTGTTAAATAAATCACTGGAATTGTGACATTGGGGAACACGAATTGTACGAGACGCATTGCATGATTCATCAAGTATGATTGTTTTGCTAGCCAGAGGGGCTGAAATCAACACCCAACTGCACTCCAAGGACTGCTTAGCTTGCTTGCTGTGCTGTTTGGGTTGGCAATCAGAGGTAAGGCAGTAGTGAGTTTTTAGATTACGTCTAAGTTACATCTTGATGTGAATGCTCTCTAAAGAAATGAAAATGTTAAGAGACTGAATCACTATACCCTTGGGCCACCAAGCAGCTATAACCATGTTGAGCTTTTAGAATCCAAGACACATTTCCAAAGTAGAATAAAGCTTCCAGCACAATGCAGTGTGAACTCTTTAAAGAAATGGTGCGTCCTAACACCCTAGGCTCCGGAAATTAGTTGGAATGTGCTAGAGCCATGCATTTTGTCAGCCGGAATGGCACAATAACTAATTTCAACCCTCATTTCAAATATAACCATTTAACACACTATTTTAATTTAATGATTCATTGTTAAATTATTCATATTTACATTGTCCAGCTCTGGCGACGACCAAAGAGTTAGACATATATTCCTTTATTTACCATTACCCTTAAAGGTATATTACATGGGATTCTGATCGGACCCAGACTGCGATCCAGTGTTGCCCTTCTATTGCCTTGCTTGTCGATTGGGATTATCTGGATTTTTATTTTAGAACATAGACAAAATTTTGGGCACAAAATGTTTTTTTTTATGTTATATGCAGGAGGAGTACCTATAGAAAACTGTCTTTATATCATGAGTTTTTGTTAAGGTTGTTTTATTTTTTTGGGGGGGTAGTTTGATTCAAGAAACAATTGAGTAATAGGAACTCTAAAATATATATTTTAATAATACGTGACTTGCTGCTTTTGGGAAAAAAAACAAGAAACACAATTAAAATAATCCATTTGCATCTCTGAAAAATAAATAACATCAAGTGTGTTGTGATCCAGGTGGCAGACATTGCAAGTGGGAAAAAAAAGAGATTGTAGACGACATATTTTGTAGAACTAAAACTTTGTAAGAATTGAGAACTTGTGCACATTATATTAAAGAAATGCATAATAGGAAGGTACTCAGAGTACATTACATAAGCATAACAGATGGAAAAATATGTTTGGTAGAAAAAGAAATCCGCGTGTGGATTTATTCTACTTCTCAAAGTATTTTCACGCTAAACAAATGGGATTATGCCAAATGTCACACACCTTATGTGAAAGCAGAAACCTTTTTTTATACTGTGTGACAATCAAGAAACACCCAGAAAATGACATTTTTTAAGACTTCATTTACTGAATTTTGCCAAACTTCATGTATATCAGATTAATTGTTTAAGGCAAGGTCAGACGAGGGCATGCAAGTTCAACGAGGACTTGTCATTGCTTGAAGCTCACAAAGTGATCTCTTAACAAAATTCAGCTAAGGTTCCCTATTAACAGGAAGGAGAGACTCCCCCATGTTCTCTACACCACCCGCAGTGAAGCAGGAGTAAATAAATTGAGCCTGGGGGGGTACATTGCCCATATATACCCCCACACTATCCCTGATTTAGGGAAGTAGAGGATTAAAACATAACAATTTGGAGGCATCCTTGCCTCAACACCCTGCCCACTGGGGTGAGGGGGTTAAAAAGCTCCAATTTTGTGCCCCCATCTCTTTCATTTCTGTCCCATGACAAGTTTGGCTTCTGTGCAGACCAAACTGCCCATACCTTTGCAGAAAGCCATGCGCAATATGCATGCGCTCATTGATGTGGAAAGGATGATAACAGGGATTATAGAATGCACCTACACTGTGACTGAATCCTTTCCGTGCTCCTTTCATGGCTTTTCTATTTAGCCGCTTTTAGCCACCTTAGTACAGAAAGGTGGGGGATGCATTAGGGAAATAGAGCGGGGGTTTAACGAAATGAACACAACAAATTTCAGATAAAGAGTATTTATATAGATGATGAAGGTTCCCTCCCTCAATAGTAAGACCTAGGAGCAAAAAATAAAGAAAAAAAAATATCTGTCATCCTCCATCTTTATCGTGATACTAGTAAAAAATATGCAAAAAATCTCTCCAGAAGAACATTTTATTTGCATTAGAGGACTGGTTCATAAGTGACTTTGCTGAGGTTTATTCAGTGGCTTTAATTTTATACTTTTGTTATTCAGACGTATGTTAAGATTTTTCCCCAATATATATTCATTTATCTGCGTGAAAAGCTACATTACGTTTATTTACAGAGAGTCAGCAGATTTATCAACAGAGGGACAGCGAAAATTAACAGTTACGTTAATATTGACACTATACAATCTGCCGATAAGATTAACACACGTTACGACGTACCGGTAAAGAAGGAGGAGAGGGCCCTGCCCTTGGGAATTTACGATCTGTTAGATTTAAGCATGTTTTGCAAAGATGTGCTATATTCAGGGCTTTACCTTTATTTTCAGCTGCTGTGTTATAAATGTTTACATTGTAAAAAAACTATCTTGAGATGATTGAGAGAATAAGAGAACTTGGTTAAGCATTCTAGAATTTACCTAGACAGCCCCACCATGCCTCCTCCTCCTCTTCAAGGCAGATAACGATCTCGCTGGTTTTGCCCCCTGGCTTTGCTCTCCTATCTTTTTCGCTGCTACTCTGTACCATTTACAAATTTTACTTATTTTAGCGATAATTTTGTTTCCCGGGTTTTACGAGGCAATAAACAACTTCTGAAGCTCAGCATTTTGTGGGAGCTGCTTTATTGCCAAGTATGTTGGAAGACAAGTGAAATTAGCACAATTATACAGAATTTTGCACATCGAAAAAATGTTCTGTTTGATTTTCTAGCTTCATTGCCGACTCCATCTGTGGTCTCAATAATGAACTTTATTTTTCAAGGAGGCTGTTTGTAATTTATTTTACGCAGGCAAAGCGTGCTTCCTAAAAAGTCGGGCCCTGCTGCTGGAAAATAGGATTTGTTGACAAAGACATTACTAAATAGATAAGTAGACGCAACTAACATTAGAATTCATCTACGTATTTATCTTGTATAATAGATCAACAGACATATACAATGAAAAACACGAGGCAGAGGGATTTGGGGATCTCCACATGTTTTAAAAATGCAATAAACAAATGAGGAACAGCCATCCTTGGTGGACGTTAAGTGGGGTCCGTGGTGGACAATCTCATGATGTTCTATGGATCTTCACAACATTTGCTACCAACACTGGTGTCCTCAGATGGACACTTTGCCTATTCTACTGTTTATTCTTTTTAAGAAAATGGGGATGATTACTTGAAAACCAAGTTTAAATTGTAAGTTTTAGAAAGCAAGGTAATCTTTTACTGAAAGGACAACTGTAGTGTAAAAAAATGTGTTTCTTTAAATTCCTTACACACAGATAACAACACAACTGCAGTAAAACTTTAATGAAAGGATATCGGAAATACCTTTTTTCAGCCCCCACATTCCCATATAGCATGCTGGGCGCCTCTGTATTGGGTAGGATTGCGATATAAAAGTCATGTGCAAAATGGCCGCTGCCATTCATTTCAATGCACGTACCAGTAACAAAAATGGCCACCACATATATATATATACCGGCTGCTGCTGTTGGCCTCGTCTTCTGTGGCCCAAGGGTTCTCGAAGCAGTCAATCAATGGAACAGATTCCTCAAGGCAGTGCGGGAGCTGACTAAAGGTGAAAATGCCACATGGAGGCATCTCCTCTATGGCCGTTAACTGGTGGTAGGGAAAGGGGCAAATGGATATGAGGGGACTCTGCAGAATGCCTCCATGTATTTGGAGAAGGGACAACAAGAATACTTAAAGAGAAAGTTAAAGGCATTCATGAAGTGTTGAGCCATCAATAAATAACATCCACTTACGTGCTACAACATGCAAAGCAACTAACGGATTTATCAATATTTATCAATATACCTGCTGTATGCCAGTTTATGTGACTGCTTGTGACTATTAAGTTGTTTTATATGAACTTGCAGTGTATATTATCCATAATAAAACAATAATACCCGTCACTGCTCCCCTAGCGTCTATTCTGCGTGCTTTTCCTGATGTAGAGAATTAGACCTTAATCAATCCTTAGACTAAATCAATCCTTAGATTCACGATAGCTTTATGTCTAAGCCATACTGCTTCTGCTGGGAGGCTGCTCCACTTATCTCCTTCCCAGTAAAGTAAAACTTCTAAGCCTCTGACCCTCTAATTTTAGACTAATTAATTCTAATTCAAGCATTTCAACATTTTTAAATCAGAATTGTTAAATATTATATGGCACAAAAAAAGATTGCGAATGGTCTAATCATAAGTTAATATAACTGCCGGAAAAGTGTTTTTTTTTAATGAAAACATATTTTTTTAACTTTCAGCCGCAATATCTGGAAACTGGCCTTTTCATGGCCTATCAACTTAGTATGGTATTTATTTTAAATACTGTGCTCGATGATTAGGACGGCCAGATGTTTTGCAATCCAAACCCCACAGCGGCGATATCTCAAAGCTGCTACTGGCTTCTTGATCCACCAACAGATCCTGATATTTATTCTAAATTCAGTGGCAGCGTGGCATACAGTATTAACAGGATTTTAGATTATATTCAACCGCCAGAAGGAAGTTCTGAGGCACTTCTTATGACTTTATGATAACCAGATTTATTTATTCATATTGAATGCGACTGAAAACTGCTATTTTATTTTGTGTGCTTGAAGTTACCTTAAATATATATACCTATGAGGACTTTGATACGAAGTCTAGCATGTCAGTTATACCTGGGAATAAAATACAGATAATATCAGCTCAATCAAAGATGTATTCTAGCCTAGGCCATCCATTCCTAGGGGACCGCAGTCCCTATGCCTCCAAACCAGTAGCTGGTGGCCAGATCCAGCTCCCGGCGTGCCACTGCTCCTTGGGTCAGTCGGGGAGATCTCACTTGTTATTTACCCAACCAGGCACAACCTCCATAGCAATGGCAGGATATAATGTCTTATCCCGGCATTCGGTAATATTGATTTTTGTTCACCAATGTGGATGCAACTTTTACTTAAAGCATAAAATCTCTTTGTTCTTCCATTGAAGTAATGTTTGACCGGGTAAACAGCAAAGACATGGAAAAGGAAACTACATCCTACTCTTGGGCTGTAAATCCCATATAGAGAAAGTGATAAAAGAATGTAGGTAATACAGCTGCTACCATTTATCCTTATTTACAGGATATTATTTTTAACGGATAACCAGTTTGCTAAATCCTCCATTTGCGAAGCTTTGCCCAGGCATCTTGTTCGATGTGGAGGGCATGCACTTTTGTACCTGGTTGTATCTGGTCAAATGGTGGGCGCTTAATGGCAGTCTAGTGCTCTAATGCACCGAAGAGAGTCACTTCACATCATACCTTATTGCACTCCAACAACAATCTTCAGATTTACTTAGTGGATGCGCCTCAAGCTCAAAGAACATAAGATGTTACTCGTATTAAAGTTCAGCATGAGTGACCCGTGTGCCAATACGATCACCAAGAAGATAACAGTCCTGCCCGTTTCACATCTAATGGTGCTTACGTCAAACCTTGAAAAACTTTGAGGGTTTGAAATGCAGCCTGAAAGGTCATATATAGCTGAAGTGTCTAACCTTATGAACATGAGCAATACTTTTATATTTAGAATCTGTGATATTGTGATAACTGAAAAAGTCAAACTATTATGTTAAGGTTCTAAATCAAGAGCTGCAGAATGTGGAAAAACATGAAATGTGGGCAGATAATTTAAGTATTCTTGGTGTAGAATGCACTAGGTTAATGTTGTCTCAGGAGCTACTTATGTCAACTTATCTTGATCTGATATAGAACGTCCATTGACTTGTGTAGGATTCATGTTTCACGCATACCATTGGACCCAAATCGCACTAATTTCTCTTTATATTTGCACATTAATTATCTCGCTGGAGGTGATACCATTTATTAGGTCAACATTGACAAATATGCACATAAGTCTTTTGGAACCCGAGTAGTCTGTTCTAAAAAAGGAATAAAAATGGAATACACATATAAGAATGTTTATTATCTATAATCTACAGTATATGTGAATAGCCTTTTGGGAAAGCCTATGAAATACGGTTTCGTATAACTAGAGGCAAATGCACCAAACATCATGCAAGCTCGGTTATCGTGCATCGGGACCATTCTTTTCTTATACAGAGAATGAAAAGAAAGCAATTGCACCATTTCACCATTCTCTTGCTATTTAGTTAACGCGCTTCTATATAAACTGTGCCACAGTGGCGTAGAAAATGAATGCACTGAAAGAATAAGGACTGACCTTTTGTAGCATTCCCTGGACAGCTTCTCAGGTAAATGTTGCAGCTGAACGTTTCTGCTAAGATGTTCCATCAGCAGCTGAAATAGGAACACAACGGGAGACCATCTGGCCAGAAAGAATGGCTTGACTGCAAACACATATCATACAAAAGTACAGGAAACTCACAGCTAAGGTGATGGATGTTGTTAACCTATAAGAACTTTGTGATACAAAACAAAGACTAAAAGTATAGAATAAGAAAAAAAGAAGATTGCTGTTTCCTTAAAACTTTATTTTGTACCTGGAAAAAAAGCTCGTGGTTATAAAAGATGTCGGCAAATGAATGATCGCACAGATCTACAGCAAAGAAAATCATAACAAAAGAATCTTGGGGAAGGAGGACATTCTTTTGTAGGTCATTCTGTAATAATATAGTAATCATTTTATTTCTGCAATAATATAGTTTAATTGAAATCACCTCCTTTTTGATCCAGAAGGTTGAGGCCGTTTTCCAAGAGTTTCGTCGCTTTTACTAAATGAATACCTTTTACTCTGTATCTATGGAAGACAAAACAAATACTTTACAGATGTCACGATCCACGGTGACATGTTCTGAGACACATGGATAGGAAACAGGCTTCATAAATGAAGACAGGGCCCTCAGCACAGCTTCCAAGGGAGCCCCCGGCAATTTGTGTTATTCCACCGTTGCTGCGTCCTTTATGTTTCATTGTGGTACCCATGAGATATCCGGCTACTGTAGAGGCTGCTTAATCCTAATAATACATGTTTCACAGAATTGAAGATTGGCATCTGTTTGACCGCCATTATTGACTTTCTCGGCCCTTTAAAAGTGCTGAACTGGAGTGTTTTAATAATGCAGGAGTATGAAAATTCGACACATCCTAAGGCAACCGAGCAGCTCGTAAGGCGTGGAACTATTCCGTGTTACAAAAAAGATCAAACACAGACAGTGCGTCGGAGTAAAATATATACATATAACAGACACACATATGTGTACAGAGATTTTCACTGCCTAAACATCACTTAAACAAATGTACTGTAGGTACAACAATAAGAATTTCTGATTAAAGGAGACAAAGACATATACATATAGATCTAGACCAAATCCTAGACATGATACTGTGTCCAGTTGTTTTCTAAATTTTGTATTTTGCCATTAATTTTGTGTCCATTATTTTACAAAACTACAAGATAAAATCCAACTCTCTTTTTTGGGATCTAGACTTTTTTTTAGTGTTTTGTAGGATTACAGATTTATTTCCAGCTAGAGCCAAACGGTTAACGGGTATCTTTTTAAATCTTATAGCCCATGTTACCAAGTCATGGCCAATTTTACACAATATAACGTTGCAGTTTTTCCGCTCAGACACTACCAACCATTGTTTCGCCTCTCAGATAATAAACATTAAGGTAGATTAACAGCAAAATAGCACAAGTGCTCATTCAAATTCCCTTATATGACATTAACAAAACTAAAAGAAGCCATTTACAGACACTAAAGAGAATAAAGTACAATAAAGGTCCTTACCACTGAACCCTCAGATATAATTAATGCTGAAAAGAAATACTTAATTATATCAAGCACTGTGTGGGACGGAGCTCATGGTAGAAACATTTGGAAGAACCTTTTGTGATCAGACTATTAATTACGTCTCCGTGTCCAGTGTCCTTACAAGAATGGAATAATTTTGTCTTATTTAATATAGCTAATAACATATGTATTCTTTAACCATTAACATTTTGCTTTGGCTGTAAGTTGTGTAAGTAATTGTCTAGAGCATATGTTCACCCCGTCACACTGTTGTTGATTTTTAGTTTGACAATTAGTGTCACTGTTTTGGAGATTTTTAGTTGAAAAGCTCATATTGTGGAGGAAGAGATCGGTAGCAGCCTGTGGCAGAGCCAGCATTATCTTTGTCCTCTTTACTTTAATCGCCCTTTTAAACCCCCCTTAAGGACAATGGGCAGTCCCTAAACACATTGAAAACAATGCATTTTGAGCCCGTACATGTACAGGCTTTGTCATTAAGGGGTTAAAAAAATCTGATTCCAATCAGCAGCAACTTAAAGGGTCGCAGTGTCTCCGGCACCATCATGAAGAATTAACCCATAACGAATGTGTCCATTAAACCTACACAAAAATAATAATATCAGCTTACCTGCAGGAGAAGCTGAAGCTCCAGAGGAATGCTTCCTCCATGGTCGATTGTTTTGTCAGCCAATCAGTAGCAGTGAAGTGTTCCCATTAAACTCAACATATTTCCTGCACCTCATATAGCTAGGGGTTGGGGAAAGGAGCAAATGTATTTAAGAGGATTCTACAGACACCCCCCCATACATTTTCATCGGGTACACCACGAAAATCCAAATGGACCATTCAGCCACCATATGCATTAAGGTAGATATGATGGCTGGAGTGTCCCTTTAAGCCTCGGCTGCACTCTGCGCCAGTCGGAAAAAGGTAACGTGCCTACCTACCTGGGCATAAAGTCCGATCCTGCTATAAAATTCAAAATTTGGGAAAAAGTGGCAGGAAATGTGATCTAATTAGAAAAAAGTCCCTAGAAAATCGCTACCAATTCAAACATGTGATCGGTCAAGCGAAGGACAGCCCAGAGAACCTAAACACATCACAGAGAAATGATGCGTGCAATATGTAGATACACTTATGCATACTTTCCGGCGCATGCTGCATTGGATTACCATACATTGAAATGGCAAGCATGCATAATTTTAAATGCTATTTATTCCAGATAACGCTACGGGAATCATAGTGTACAGCTGAAGGTACGTCGGAAAAGAAAGACGTATACCAGACTGTCACATAGGACAAATAAGCACTTTACTCATATATATAACAGAAGATTTTTTTCATTTCCACAAGCCCTAGGATAATAACTCTGGATGCTTCTGCATCATTAAACAATAAAAATATATGTTTTATGTAAAGTTAAAATTACTTGCTTTCATTGCGTTTCGTGGATGAAAAATGATGCAGGTACCTTAAAGCAGAGAGGTTTGCCGGATAATGCCATGAATTATGCAATTTGTAAAATGTTAATATTGTAGAGACTTGCGGAAAATATTAAAAAAAAAAAATACTTCTGTCTACATTCATTTTGTTTCTTTGCGTTCGGGTCTGATAACACTTTCGGCCACAATCATCTCCTTTAATATTTCTTAGATCTTAGGTATCCTGGGTTCAATTTCTTTGTGTCCCGAGCCAAATTTTATTTGGTTTCATCAAATGCCAGCATTAGTTGCAAGCCCTGAAAAAAAATCTAATTGAAGATTTATTGAAATTGTTATTCCAAATGACCAGCGGTTATTGCGCAATTGACAGAAAACGGCGAGTTCTCTCTCTCTGTTTAATGCGGTTGATTCTTTGGGTTCCAACGGCGCACCCGCATTAGGAATAACATTATTAGCACTTAGGTATCTGAGCAACATGTCCTTTTTTTTGCGGGAGAAAATCTTCGTTTATAATAGAAAAGCCGTGCCTTTTCCGCGTGAAAGGGAACAGGTGCCATATTGGTTAACGTGGTCATAAAAAGGTTTATCTGAACTTTCTTCCTGCTGCTGGTTCACATCAAGTTATCTGTCTCTTTCCTTCATATCTCAACTCGAGATGACAAAAATCAGCAGGCATGCCGCAGAAAAATACCTGGGAGTAGATGCATTAAGAGGTTTCTATTTCAGTCAGCTTCAATCCTTTTCGAGGAAAAAAATACATGGTAAACTGTTTAACACCACATATGGTTAATATATTCTATGAGCTGAAAAAATATGTTATTTTTTGACCACTTATTTATGATTTATAATTGTCTCTGAAAATGAGATGTTCCATTAGAATTAGACTCCTTACTGGGTTCAGTTGACTTGGAGTGGGAGACTTGAGTGGTCTATAGCAAAGTCGTAGCAATTACCTTTGGGAGATAGCTGTCTATTTTAAGACTTGTGACACAAGTGAAATTATCCGACTGTACATGTATTTATTTATCTTGGAAAAGTTTTGTGAATTGATTTCCAGGAAAGAAGCGGCACACTGTGTTTAATGGGCCATGCTAAAGTTGTGTTTTTTAATGTAGGCTCAACTTGTTTTGGAATTAAATACAAAAGAGGTGTTCTATCGCATAAATAACTATAGGTCACAAGAAACTGAGCAACACTCATGCTGCTCACATGAAATGTATAACTTGGTGCAGCGTTGGTCCACCAACCAACACCGGGAAGACCAGGCAGTAGACCAACCGCAGGGGCCCAGGGCCAATACAGGGCTTTCTACCTACTAAAATAATCATGGTGTACTAGTGCTACCAATGTACTCAGCAAATATATAGAATTTGGTTTTTTAACCCTTGGGGGGCCAGCATGGTGCAGATACATAGGATCCATGTGCGCCCAGATTCTCATACCACACTGTTTACTGAGGAATATCTGGAAGCAATTGCTTAGGTAACTTCTACATAGTGTGGCGATAGGCACTAAATTTACTATCTATTAATAGCTTGACTATAGGTTGTCACTTGTCACCTAAATGGAACTATAGCATATATCGAAAATATGAAGAATGTGTAAGAACCACCTGTTACTCGGAAGGTTAAGGGACAATTATCAGCGAGGAAAGAAGTTGGCTGAGCTTAGTACAAGTCTCATTAGACCAGGTTTATTGGCCTTCGTGTGAGTCTCTAATGTATATAGGGTGTCCTGGAGAAATAATATAATTTACTGAAGATGTGTCATTTCAGACATAGCACAACATATCTAAAGCGATCAAAGCACTACTGAATCAGAACACCGAGGTTGGGTTCTAGATTAAGCACGGAGTTGCATTCCTCCAAACGCTCCTTCTGATGAGTTGGGAATGTTTGCTGGTTATTAATATTTCATAGTTCTCTACAGCCAGCAAAGGAGCTTCACCGTTCTGCAGAATATTTCTCATAGGAAGACATTAAATAAATATAAACATTGTTATTGTATATGAAATAAATCAGTCCACAACGTTGAGATGGCTGTTCTTTTAACTGTTAATTTCACATCAATGAGACGGACTGCAATGCAATATTTGAATTAGGTATTTTCAAATCAATCAGTAGTCCTCCTTTACGAAGGACAAAGATATGTGTGCTTTAATTAAAGCTGTTTGCCCTTAGCATGGCGATAACTTTACACAGACAGGTTAGAATAATTGAAAATTAAAGTCGATCCAGTGTTTCTAGGGAATATGAAAGGTACGCGCATTAGTAAAAGTGGATTTCCTCCAGAAAATATGTATTTGTTCCAGAAAATAGATTTGTACTTAATTGAGAAATGTACTTTTTTTTTTGCAGCTACACATTTTTAGTGATAAGTACACAGATCTTGCTAGTAATTTCATTACTATTGATTCACAGTCGTAGTTTCATTATAGTGGTTTTAAAATATATTGACTTGAAGTGTTATGAAAACAAGAATATAACAATGCAGAAAAATATGGAATTTAATTTACTGTCTTGTGGCTGAAACAAGTATATATATATATATATATATATATTTATTATACCGTATATACAGTATATGTGTGTGAAATTGGTGGTACTTAGAAAAATAATAATAATAATACTAATACGTTTTTGTTTAATCTGATACATTTTGAGATAATGTCTATTTCAGCCCTTGTTCCAGGAGATGATGACTAGGATTAACCCTTTATAGAGTCAACTCTGTATGACAATGCACAGCTATATATTCCTCATTTTTTAGAACCTAATGAAATATGAAACACGATGAATTATCCTGACGTCATAGCAGCTACTGAGCTGCAGATTTGTAGACCAGTATGCCTTTAGTCATTTGGCCATCTTGGGTCTATACTAAATACATTAGGCTAAGGTTGCATGTCCTCACATGCTAACCCGTTCAATTTTATGTGTATATTCACTATTACACTGGTTGTTTGTGAATACATGTAAGTAACAGAACTATAGATCCCCATCCTATGGCTTTTAGTGACACAAGTGGGCCACCGTGAAATACACAGTTGGCATTTTAGGTCCATTTTATCCATTAAACATAATATATGGATGTGTGATTACTGAAAGAGTCTGTGAGTTGGGTTATAGTAGATTTACATTTATTTTTAAATTCATTCTCATATGTTAAGAATGAATACAATCAATAATAATATACTATTTTGGTTCTACGACAACCTAGTTTCTTGAATCCAACATTACCCTTTGTTTCAAAAAAGGGTATGAAACCAGGTTTCTTGGTAAATAACTTTATAGAACTCTTCGTGCATAAATAATATATAGAGCATGTGGTTTATGTACGAGCCAAAAAGAGAACAGGGAATGTTATACAACTTCCTACGAGGGCAGATTGGAAGATAATTAAAAGGGGATTTCACAGAATGTCCTGCCTTGCCATATATATATATATATATATATATATCTCAAAAGTATTATGATAATTAACCCAACTGCACCCTCAAAAAAATGTGATACAATAAGAATAAAATGCCATGAACAATCATGCAATTTGCAAAAAAAGATACTTATTGCTTACATTGGAAAAAGGGACAATGTTTCAAGTGAAAGGAGCCATCAAAGATAACAGTAGCGTGTTGTCATAGCTGTAAAACGTAAGCTTTCAAGCAGCTCCCTTTATAACCAATGTATCGATTTCTCTTTCATCTCTAGTTTTGTCATACCCTTGTATTGTATGTATTGTAAGAAGTGCTGAGTAAATTGTTGGCACTATATAAATAAAAGATAATAATAACAATATCTTCAGTATCCTCAAGATTATCCATAATTTCTCTTTTCTTTAGTCTTCATACGTCCTTGTTTCGTGATGTCAGGCACAGAAGAGTTAAAAGTCCGTCACTTAGTCAAAAGCCTTATAGCTGAGTTGAGCTAAACAGATGCCTACATGCTTAATGGGCTGACAACGTTCTGAGATACTCGATCAAATGTTGAGAGACTCTTCAGTAAATTAGAAATAATATTGCAGATCTTCCGGAATACATAACAGGACAGTAAATAAAGATCTGAAAAGCTTTGCGCTTCTATTATGCGTTCTGTTCTCCACTCTTGCTTTTATCAGAAACAATGTATCCTCATTAGATCCACCTAAGCAAGAGCACGAGATCGACTTGAAAGTGCGTCCGACGTCGCAAATAACCGACACCGATACAAAAACTGATAAGCTGCAGCGGAGTGTCTGCCTGCCCGGCTTCGAGCTAATGAAGATGTCATTAACCAAATGGGAACAATTAGTTTGATTTTCGTAGTTAATCCACTTAGAATTAAATCAGACTTTATAGCAGACAATCAATTAAGAATGCAGTATTTCCAAACATGTCTACTAAATAAAGTCTGAGAGATAAATTCTAAATTAAAAGGGCAAATTTCTAATCACCGCTAGTTATTATTATTATACATAATGATTATGGAAGAGAGCGGCGTCTCGTACTGGAGATGAATCTTTTGAGGATCTCGGAATATTAATTGATAAGGTTAGGCGGTTGCGTTTTTACACGGTTTCTGACAATATATAGTAGGTGATGTGAAATAATCCTGTATCTGAGTGACATTTTTGTTTGTTTTATAGAGTCGGCAGGCTCTGTAGCTGTCTGAGATAATAAAAAGTCAACACCTTTGGAATATAAAAGTAAAATGGGAAACCGTCACAGCTTTTAGCATTTATCAATTCATTTATTAGTTAATTCAGGGAGAGTCAGCATTATCTAATTAATTTCCTTTCCTGAAGTGTTTTTCCTCTTTTCCTCGCTCTCTAATATGGCGGAATAATATACAAGCTTCCCCAAAAAAATGGCTCCCAAAACATCACATTTTTATAGAGATCTAGGTGGGAAGATGATAAACTTAATGAAAGCACCATCTAGTAAGGTCTATGTCCCACGTGACCACGTTTCACCCCTCTCCTGAGCGGTCTCGGTCTGCAGCGATGTTTGTTATTTTTTATGTTTTAGGTCTCAGGAGACAAACAATAAAAACGCGTCCAAAGCTGTCAGGAACTGGGATTGAGATTTAAGGTTGAAAACAGCCCAGGTGTTGAGCTTTAACCACGTTGGTGAAGACAAGTGAAAGCCCCTGTGCTGTTGTAGGGCCAATAGAAACACCAAGTTCTCAATCTTTGTCTTCTGGGGCCGCAACTACTGAAGAGACATGTGGCCCCTTCCTGTCCTCTCAGCCCCTTGAACTACTGAAGTCTTCTTCTTCTCACTCTTGTACACTCTTGATTGATGATGATGGGATTTCATTTAAAAGGCCGAGGTGCAGATAGAGCAGATCACTTCTTAAAAGCATTCCTAAGGTTTGTTTCCACTTGAGAGTGTCTAATGTTTTAGCTCATACATTAGATATATTAGATAGAGAAAAGTCTTCTTTGACATATCAGTCAAAGTGTTGCATGATTAGCAATAAAACCACACCTGAGTAATACCTAAAGGAGGAGAGGGGTGAGGAGCACTGTTCTAGAGCATTAGTGGAAACCCCTACCCTTGCATGGTCTGTGGTGACAATATGATTGGGGGCAAGTGGCAGATCCTTTTATTTTTGTCTTGCCTTTTAGTTGCCAGTTAGTGTAGTGGATGTTCAGCACAACCTAAAAGGCAACTTTTTGCCAGCTTTTGCCAAAAAGTATTTCATAACTAAACCATATAAAATATTTATCCATCTGTTGGAAAAAAAAAAGTTTATACAGCATCCCTAACCAATTTATCAACAGAAACAGACAATGCAATGCTGCTCTAAAAAGAATCCAAAAATCAATAGCATACATGAAAAAAATAAACTTAACAAGAGAAGTTTGTGAACTTTAGGCGAATGGAAGTGTGAGAAGCAATAAGAAGATTAGACAGGCTATGCAACATTGGAACATTGGCAACTCTTTTTCTATGTAATATTAGTAAATATTTAATGAGCTAAATCTAAATCTATCACTTGGATTACCAAATCCCATATTTTACAGTTCTATATAACAAATAAACCTATCTATCAGTGTTTCCATATAAAACAATATGTATATGTTAAAAAAAGAACCATATAATATTCGACTGGAGCATCCTGTAACTTCCTTCAGGCTCAACGTGATTATTCCTCCTCATTTTATGATCTTTCCCCTTTTGTTCAGTTGCTGATTGTTGTTCATCGGATCAGGCAGCCATTGTAAAGGCAGGGAGAGAACAAGAGAAAGAACTTCAGGAAATGTAATTGATGACTTGTTTGCAAAGGGCTCGTCTCAACTGCCATTTCAATGACTCAAAAATGAGAGAGAAATACAGGTAAATCTACGTTTTCAGATGTTATTAGATAGGAAGTATTCTAGCTGCTGAATCCTACGACAAATTAATGTAATTGTATTCATTTTAAGTTCTTGATGATCATTAGTCTGCCAAAATAAATCTTAATTCTGATACAAATTAGTACACTCTGCAAACTCTGCATTTTAGGATTTTGGTACAAGAGTGTTTGGAAACTTGTTTAAGGCTTGCAGAATTTGCCGACGTGCAAAACTGCCAGTTTCCAAAATAATTGCTTTCACTGTAAAAATTCACAGAGCTCTGCTTACCCTTTCCTGTCCCCCCAGCAATTGTCTTCGGGAACTCTTTTGTGCTTTTCATTAAAATATTTCTTCAGCTTTTCCCCAGGTGTAACCCATTGAGCTCCAAAAGTATTACCCCTTCACCTATACTCTGCTCTAACATCAAAGGGTTTATTCTTCTCTAGCAGTCACTCTATATCATAGCCTTAGACTATAAATATGTATATCCCTTCAATATTTTATAGACCTTTCTGAATCTGCGTTGGGTAATGTATGTCTGTTCATCCCACATTTGGGTCAATTCACTAAATGGTCTAGTAAGAGTTAAGGGTAAACTCGGCTGACTAGACTCAACTTCTGTCCTCTTTTTGGACAACTTTTTAATTTCTTTTTTTGGTCCATTCATTTTCAGACAATGAGTTCCATTTCCTGAGCATTCTTTTAGGATGAAAATCAGGGAGCATTTTACATTCATTGTCATTCATCCTCATTTACTCTATAAATGTGAATGCACAAACCTACATGCTAACATTCAGCAGGGTATTTACCTTAGGTGCATGCCTGAGGCCTGCGCCAGCTGTCTTCTTTCCGGCCCGACATTTTCGCTACAGGACACCAGGATATGATGAGGATGATGATGATATCCTGGTACTCCATGTCTTCAGCCGTTCAGCAGCAGTACACATTGCCGTCAGATCACCAAAAAGGGCGGTTTTGCAGCAGGGGTCTGGCCAGGATAAGTTACTGCCAATATTTGCAAAACAACATGCAGATTAAATAAAATGGGAGTTGTTTGCCAGGGCATGCAAGATCCTGCAACTTTCTATTTTGCGAGTTTCAGGAGAGGGCATGCAATTCAATGAAATGATTGAGGGAATCGTCAACCAGTGTTTTTTGTTTTTTTTTAATATATTGCAGCAAAGGACATATAGCTCAATTTCACAATTGGAACTAAGTTACGACTCACGTTTGCAACTTGAAGTCTAGTGAATCTGGAAGTTTCTCCTGCAAGCAAGTATATGTGAGTTACTGTAGTTTAGTAAATTTGTGAGTTTTGTCCAACTCATATTTATTTGTTATTTATCCAATTGTTACTGGAAAAAAGTGTTGACAACTGGCTCATCTTTCCTTCTACCTATGTATATAAACAGCCAACTAGCAGGTTTTCTTGCCTGCAGTTATTTTCTCACCCTACTCGCATGTCTTTTATACATTGGTAAAGTTCCTTGTGCAGCAGACTACCTACCGACCAATGGCCCCTCAATACCTCAACCCAGTGACCCCCGTAAATTCATAAAATGGCGCTTAACTGTTATCTGTATATCGTGCAGATATTACTACAGCTATGCTTTTTAAGTTGTTTTTTTTTCCGCTCAAAGCACAGGACCTTGGAAAAAAGCATTATGCATTCGCATCATTGAATATCTTAAAAAAAAACACTTAGCATTTTGCTGTAACTCAATAATTAAGTACCTCCTGCTGTTGAGCAATACCGCGATGGCGGTTAATACCATGACATCGAAGTAACTAAATTTTGTTTAAGCCTGATGCTGCCGAGACATTAATATGTGTGAGATAATTGAGAGACTATGCTTCTTGTTAAACCTGGACAGGAATCCAAAAGACTGAAAACGCCAGCTTACTGAATATGCATGCCATTTATACTATATACACAGATGCATTACTGCTAAACTCATTTATGATGTAAAGAGAGGGGAAGCCGACCTGAGCAAATGTCATCTTGTCTAACTATATTTACCAAAGAGGCAACCTTTCATTATACATGGAGGTTACATGGTGAGACATTTTTCACATGGCTAATTCCCTGTTTAGTCTGTAGGAGCTTTTTTTCTTTTAACAACAGTCACTGTTCTAGACTTTCTGGAGAGCGATCTTGCGCCGGAGCTCTTCTGGAGGTTCGAGGGCAGAAATTACACGGACTCGGGAACGATGATCGCAAGATCCGTAACAAACAAGAGCTTAATCATCTGGTGAAGAGCAAGAGTCTGGAACATAGCAGGCTCTTCAAGGGCAAATAATCAGGTAATGGCTTTAAGGTGTGTGTGCGCACTAATAGTGTAAGGCCTGCGAAAGGCTCAGCTTGGCAGACAGCTCAGAGGCTCCATTAGATAGTTGAGAGTAAATAAACTCCTATGTCGGCTGAAAGTTAAAGAAAATCTAACGAGACGGCCCCAAAGACACCCATTGACGGCTATCTGCAAGCAGCCAATCAACGGCATCAAACCCAGATACCAAAGGGGCTATTCTCCAGGAAAATGTAAAAAAAGTCAAGGGCAGGAGAAGAATGGACATAGAGGTATTTCCAAGGTACCTATGTATTCTTTATTGGTAGCATTGTATGGGACATTAGACTGTCCCTTTAATATCTAGTTGACCTTGATATTTTACAAATGAAATAAAATCGTTCCATTCCATACATGACGAAGGTAGACTTTTTGCCATCAATGTATACCATAGTGTATATATCAATCCCTCTGCCCAGCGCAGTGGTCTGTAAGATGCTGTTTCGTTGGGTCAGTTTCACCATTGCTGTAGATGTGAAGGGCTGACATTTTTTAAATAAAGGCTGAAAACGATGCATGGTGTTACTCTCACCCACTCAATAATGGGTTAACAGCAAAATTTTCTGATTACGCATTGTAACTTCTGAAAAGTGAATTAGCATACACGGTGATTTTGGTGACTGCTGATATTAAAGTTGCCGGTGAAGAAATATACAACTTTTTTTTTCAAACACATTTTGTTTAACGTGAATAAATGCAGTGTTATATTAGTTTACAGAAGAATTAAACCTCAAAAATGCTTATTTTACGTGTAACACAAATAATTTGCTGGAATCCGTCCGTACTTCTTATATTCAGCCCGTTATTAACTGAGATTTAAAAGCATTTACTATTTCCCTTAAACATATGCACAGGGAATTTTTGTTTAACATTGAAAGTTGGCCAATAGGTGCAGAACAAGAAAAATACAGATAAACAAGTCCAGAGAATTTGTTGGTTCGCTAAAATTTCCGTTTGTAGGTGAGATTTGATTGATTGAAACTTTTCATCTCACTCACTTCATTTTGTATTATGCAGAGATTATGTAGTGAGATTTCTGGGGATTTAACCCCTTAAGGACAATGGGCAGTCCCTAAACCCATTGAAAACAACGCATTTTGAGCCTGTACATGTACGGGCTTTGTCATTAAGGGGTCATCAATAAAAAAAAATGTGCATTCTGGAAGACATGTCTGATGTGGTCACCCTACGTGGAAGCAGTTAGCAGAGAAGATAAGGAGACATTGAGGGAGCGTTGTCCGAAATTCTTCCAAAGAACAGGAAACAAAGTTATTGTCTGAAAATAAATGGACCAAAAATGAAACAAAACATATATGTCTGAATGGTTCTTGGTCCACTTGTACAAGTCCAGCCTACAATACTCTTAATGGGGACAACATGTATAAAGTAAGTAAGATAGTTACTGATGTAAGCCTTCAAGAAGTTCCAGCTCCTTTCTTCAGATGTACTGTGCATCACTATCATTATTATTTATTGTTTTATATAGCGCCATCAAATTCTGTAGCGCTGTACAATGGGTGGATAGAACATAACAAGTAGTATGTAACATAACAAACTGACTTACAGAGACAACAGGTGAGGAGAGCCCTGCACACAGGAGCTTACAATCACTAGACAAACTGCTGGAGATAAAGCAGGTTATGGGTTTATTAAGTTCCTCAAATCAGAGCTGAAAATCTCTTTTCGATTGATTAGTATGATTATCGAGTTTTTTTTCTGTTCCTCGACCAAGAAGCTTTGGAGGGCAGCTGCCAAACGTTCCAGCTATGGGACCCATTATAGAGTAAGGACAGCTGTCCTAACTGCCCTAATGTTATCATTTAGGCATCTACTAAAAGTAGGACAATTCATGTCTAAAAATATGTATGCATTGCTATTTATTTTTCTCTTTAAATCTTTAAATTCTTTGATTTACTCACGTGGGAACTGATATTTACTGTTACCAATACAATATTTCACAAATGTATTTTTCTTTGGTCGCCACCGGTCTTAATGAAATCGGTTTGATCAGATGAGGTAAGATCGGGAAATTGGGTTTACCTACAAAATCTAACATTTTCTTTAGAGCAGATGGCAGCCAGAACAGAGGTAATTCGAGTGAAAATAACTGTTAAATTTTATAATTTTCTTTCCTCATAAAGCTATCGTAATCATGGGGAAGCAGCTACTGTGGCCCATTAAAATGAATAGCCGTTCTGTTTAGTCCATCTTTTTGAAAGCATATGCAAAGCTCAAATTATTTCTTATTGTACTCACTAGGATAAAAGGTAGGCTGGGAACATACTAAAGGCAGAACTGAGTGACAATTGTTGTACGTTATAGATAAATATAGAACTATAAAAGTCCAATACACCAGCTCCAAAGTAAATAAGAAGTGACGCCACCTTTATCTGGGCGCCGCAACGCCAACGTGCCTCTGTCCCAGGTCTCTCTTCCACCTATCTATTATCCTCTAAGTTAAGTAAAAAAATAAACGCAGGACTAACAATGTTACGAGTCTCTACTTTGTGGTGGTCCATTCTTTCAGAACACGGATGTCCTACCGGAGTGGACACTCTCACTGGATGCAGTTATGGTAACTAAGACCTCCGTTGAATGATCTTGGTGGTACATGCGCTCATAGAATAAATTAAGAAAGGCATATGAACACCACCATTCGCACGGTCTAAGACTACGATCCATTTGGCAGCCACGAAGAGGTTTTCTTCTAGTCAAAGATTAGACGGATAATGCCTGGGTTTGTAGAGTCAGTGGTGGTTAATCATAATGAAGGCCTTTCGTAATGTCCAAAAGGATTCGGTAATTTAGTGCCTGGTCGTGTCCAAGTGAAATGAATGTGCTTGCTTGTTTTCTAAGTTCATAATGTTCACGTAATAAGTTAATAAACCCCCTATCAGTGATGTTAATAATGTTGCATCTGTTAATGTTTCAGCTGTTCCACTTATGGTTTAATTGCGCCGGTCACATGCTGGGGTTAACATCCCTTCTGTCGTCAACGCGGATGAAGTTATTAATATGACTGCTAACCCAGGAGCTTACAGTTCAGCGGCTATTTCTCAAAAATAAGACATCTAATATTTCCCATGGTGTGAGTGACAGATTATTAAGGGTTTTTTTTAGAGAGAAAGAAAGCTTTCTCTCTAAAACATCACGGGAAATTAGTGTTTTCTGAAAGTTAATCATGTTTCTGGTTTCTGCTTTAAAACAGGGGTATTGGACCCGATACCTTAAAGCAACATTCCCTGCTTTGCTTGAAATGGCATTTGTATGCCAAACGACTGATGATAAAAATACTGTGTTTGTAGTACATGATCAGATTTTTCTAGCTTTCATTAAAATGTGTGTTTTGTGTAGGTTTTTTATTGTTCATTTTTTAATTTTTTAACAAAAATCTAAATGTGATGACTACCTTTAAAAATTCCAAATGTGTTTTAAAGAGCACATGATACTTATTTCAAGGGATGTAATGTTTTAGATACATTTAACTTTCCATGATGTCCCCCCTTGAAATGCATACGCAAATTGCCCCTTTCCCTTCGTCCTACTTACCTGCCGTGCAGGAGATGTTTTACGGCCAGATACCACCAGTGAGCTCCAGTGCTGACTGTCAAGGGTGGGTTCTAATAAGACCCCTCGTGCGCATGTGCAGAAAGCACTCCAATTGAAAGCACTCCAATATATATATATATATATACATATATATATATATATATATATATATATATATATATATATGTATACATATATATATAAGCTTTGAAAAGACAAAAGTCAGTTCACCCAAGGTAAACTGATACATTTGGTTCCATCTCAAGGATTAACCACAAAATACCAGATGGACGCACTTATTTTGGGTTTGTAATTGGAAAAATGAAGATTATGTGATTGAGCCATAATATTTATGAGCGTTTTCTCTTATACCTGCTTGGCGCTTGATATATATATATATAAGCATCGGATCCATGCACATGTTAATATGACAGTGAATTCTTTTGTACAAGTTTACACTTTAAAGGTAATCATCTGATTTGATGATCAAGATATCCGGAGATAAAATTACAGAAATTGGAACTGATTTTCCCCCAATTATATTTCTACTTGTGAATTTGCTGCAGTGTTCTCGCATTGCTTTTAAAGAGGATTTGCTTTTAAGCACTTGGTAAATTATCTCTTCCGTGTCTCCTGTGAGAGGATCTGACATCCTAAACCTTAGGCGTACACGGAAAAACATTTTCTTTACGACGACGGCGACAACGACGCATTATATCACATAGAATTTCCTTTTGAGAAAATTAGAAAAGTATAAATCTATTTTCATGAAAACCTGTCACTTATATTTTTATATATATATATATATATATATATATATATATATATATATATCTATACATGGATTTTCTACGGCTGCTCTCTGGAGCCTTTTCTCTGATGTTTTGTACAGCTCTCTTTGTTTATCTCCCTAACCTATTCAGTTCTGTAAAGAAATTCAAACTGAATAAAATAAAAGAAAATCACAATGAGCCGACGGGGTACAGCGTTACTAGATGTATATTCTTTTTTAACTAAGAATATGACTTGTTTTCCAATGCATTCCAGTTACATTATAAATTTAAACAAAACAATACATTGGTATCTCCAAGAGCAGACATCTAAAGAATTAAAAAGCCAATAAAACGTACCGCCACAGCCAGGGCTGTTCGTTTGATAAAATACATGGAGTTTCTTGTCTGTAAAATGAGTCCAGCTGCTTGGTTTTGATCAGCGAGAAATTAGGAAAATATGGTCATATTACTTAAATTGCAAGACCGTGTGATCAGGTCTATATATCAGTATGTTAAAATGTTTATGTTCATGCTTTATTGGGTTCTTGATTTAAAAAACCATATACAGCGGGCAATTACTTTTATATAGAGGATATAGAGGCAAAATGCGATTATTGTTGACCTTATTTGCATGTCCTTACCCAGAATCCCTTGTGGTTGTGGCAGCACCATGAGATTTCTGAGGGGGAAAATAACAAGCCTTCTGGCTTGTGTGGTGTCTGTAGATGGGTGTTTAATAATACTTCTACTACCCCTGAAATTTCAAGTGGAAGGGTTTTCCAGCACCTTTACCCACCACAACTTATGTAATGGTATTTCTTGGCTACCCCAAGCCTCAACGCTTAAGCTAGTGTCTCACCCTGATGTTGATGGATGTAGCATGCAACCTTGGGAGGCTAAGTTACACCCAGGGTGTACTCTGTGTGCAGTCTTCACAACCTTGTGCTTATGTTGAAGACAATTGAGTGTGGATATGCACAGCAGGCTTATTATGGAGGTCCTTTGATTCTATTATTCTGTTTTTGTTGGGAGGGTTAGGGGAGGTCATATTGCACCCTACCTCTTCCTTATAGTGGTCTTCCTCTTTGGAGGAGACCAAGTGGGTCTGACCTTCCTACAAGCTTTCAAGGGATCCATGTATAAAGTGGATATAGAGCCAAAAGGTTATCATTATTGACCTTATTTGCATGTACCTACCCAGAATCCCTTCTGGTGTCTGTAGATGAGTGTTTAACAATGCTTTGACTTCCACCTTAATTTTAAGTGGAAGGCTTTTCCATCATGTTTACCCACCACAACTCATGTAAAAATATATATTAATGATAATAAAAATATCTTAGGCCACTCATAATTAGTGTTTGTGACCCAGCTAGGCCCATTTCTTAAGTAAAAACCATCAGGTTCCATTTGTAAATTGGTTTATATTAAGATCAACATAATAAAGGGGGGGGGGAGAAGTTAACATTATTATATGAGCAGTTCAATTTTTTGTTGGGAAAAATGCCAAATTTGTGAGCGCTATAAACATTTTTATTATGATTTAGGTGAACAAGTGATCAGTCCAGCCATGTGGAATCTTCAAAACTTGTTATATTGTTATCTATGGATCCTGGGTACTCTGTTTTTTTATATATCACACTTGGGATAACAAAGTAAATTACTTACAGACCTTGCCCTGAAACTAAGTTTGCTGGAGCATCTCATTATTTGGAGGTTAATGAGCCATGCTAATAATGCTTTATTAATGGGGATATTGGCATCTGACTTTACATGGTTTTGTCAAAGCTTTATCACACATTGGCAGTAGCTGGATACACATCAGTCTTCCACATACATTGTGAATTTTTTTTTACTTGAACAGTAAAGGCATTATCTATAGCAGGGGTGTCCAAGTTTATCTCTGCAGTGCGCCACTTTATCAGAAATGTGTGTGTGTGGGCTACATAGCTAGACACCCCCACACACACCCACCCACCCACACCCACCCAGTTCTATACAGTTCTACATATCAATTAGTTTTATTTAGCTGATTAATTAGACACTCACATACTTGCACATATGGCATACCTATTTCTAAGCATGATACATGAACCTCATGCTTTAATGGTCCCAGAAAAGGTCAAGACTATTTTAGTTGCAAGAATGATCCTATAAAAAGGAGAAAATGATTAATGTATATTCTATAAGATTTAGTGTATAAAAAATTAGAGGTACTAAAGAGTACTATCTTTTCTGTAACATTTCATTAGGAATTTTGCCTTTTTTGTGTGCAATGCAACAATCCCCAAATGAAAAAATTGATTAATATCTCCAATATGAATAAAAATATAAAAATAACATTATTATTATAATTTGTACATGCAATAGTTTTACTGAGTTTACAATGTGTTCAAGCGAATGAATGAGCTCATATTTAAATTGTCAATAAATGAGTAAACTTTTAGAAAAAAAATATTTGTTCTGTAATTTCACTTTTGACCATGTATGATCCTGTACAAAGATTTTCAAATAAAATAAGTGAATAATTTAGCATGAAAGCAATCAGTATATAATGTATAGGGTTCACATGTGATCATTATAAGGTCTCATTTATTATTGCATAGGTAAACATCTGGCTCTGTTGACCAGATAAGTAAATCAAAGTGATCAGTGAAGCAAACTCATTTTGCTTCACCGATCATAAAGTTTTGTACTGACCAAGGATAAAAATGGCTGGCCAGCAGGACATCTCATTTCATAGACATTCTCCAGAGATTAGAGAATCTCACTAAGTGTCCACTCAAAATAATAATCAGATTCCACGTGTAGGATAGCTTGGAGTCTACATTGAACAGACGCATTTTGGTCCATGGCTCGTTTTGGGGTATGTTTGATGAAACTTATAGCACCATAAAAGACCAAGCCCTAAAGCACTATTTCATAATAACGATACTTCACGTGGGAGTGAACCTCTTCTCACTTTTATATTTAGAGCACAGTAAAGACTTTCTCACTTTTATTTGCTCTGTTTTACAGTCTATTCTATGTAGTAAAGAAATAAACACGAAAAATAAATACTGTAAGTGATTACTGTAAAGGTGCATTTCTCCTGGAAAAGTAAGCAAAGAGCTTTGGGACAGAAATCACTCGACGTGGAAAGAATTAGAAGAAAAAAAAACATGAAAAAAGACATAAAGAGCAGCTTTTCTAAATGTCAAGCAATGGTCGAGATACGTCTTGGCAAAACGGTCCATAACATCTTCACTATTCACAAGGACTCCTCTTCACCTTCTGCCACAGTGACTCTGTTTACAAAAGTAGAAGAACACTCCCAGTTGAAAAAAATCTCTTGTCCTAAACATCTGTGTAAAGTACTGGAGGGATTTTCCGACTGTGAACTAAAAGACTTTGATAACAAAAGAACAGACTTGGTCCAGTGACCCAAAGCTAAAATACGCAACGGATGGTTAAAAAAAATAAAATATTGAGAGCAGCGCTGGAAGGAAGATAGAAAGGTTAAAAAAGAGCATTGATGATGATGATGTATTCTGACAGCCCAAACTAGCTGTTACTCACCAAACTATGTCAACCTGCGTACAGCCTGGGAATCCTGCACAGGTGCAACCTACGAGGTCAGCTCCTTGGACCAAAAACAAAAGCGACTAAATCTGAGAGGACGCAACAATTTGACGAATTTAGTATTTCATTTGGAAATATAACAAGTCGCATTACAACAAAAGAAGATGACAATTAGCTATTCTAATAAATCAACGTTTCTATAAAGGTTTTATATATTTTACATGTATCTGAAGGAAGTGATGTCCTGCCTTCGTCAGACAAGAAACTGTAGCCTTTAGTAATCTATAGATGCGTGAGGATAAGATCTGACCTGTATTTTTCAGCTTTGTGCAGAAGGGCTTGTGCGGGACGTGGAGTGCCTCGTGTAACTCCAGATGTGCTCTTAATCCAAATCTCCCTATAGAGAACAGGTTTTCCATGCATGGGAAAAAAAGTAAATACGACACAAATTAAAAGGTTACTCATTTATCAACTAACCAACATTTGTGTCCTTTGTGAGAATAAATAAACCTTTTTTCTGCATTTGCTGTTTCTGCCATACATTTTTAACTAGGTTAATTTAAATTGAATAAAAAAAGTATTCAGCATCTCTATATTGTTAAGAAAAGCGTTCCCGGAGTCCAGGACTGGCCATAAGGGACACTGGGCTAATGGCTGGTGGGCCTTTTCTCGACAACATTTTTTAAGCTTACCTTTGGCAGCCTTGGGCAAGTTATTAGCTCCAGACAAGGAACGAGACACTTAATAGGTATAACGTCTATTCTTTTTTGTTTGCAATATGAAATACAAAACGTGATTGTCTTAAGTCTTATCCAAAGAAGTCAAGATGTTTCAAACATGTTCCATGGTTAAAGAAGCTTACTAGTTACATTATATCACAGTTTATTTATGAAGCACATGTGGGTTCCCTTGCACCGTTACGGGGTGAACGGGGAGAACACAAAGTGAACAAAAACATTAAAGGTGAAAAATAAACAAAATTAACTGTAACAATAACACGTGTTAAAACATATTGGCGTAGAAGGAGAAGAGGGGCCCAGCTGATCTGATTTTTTTGTGGGGTCATTAGAACCCTGAATTTCCGGATGTGGGTTTAGAGTGTTACGAGAATAGATTGTAAGCTTTTCTACTGAGCATAAAATATTCAAATCGGAAGATGTGATACATTTTAAAATGCTTTTATAATAACTAGATCATTACCCCATGGCTGGTCCATCCATAGGAATTTAGTCACAGGAGAAAAAAGATTGGTGAGTGGATGATTGTCGCTGGTATCAAATCATGCAACAAACAATGGACATTTAATGACATTTCTATAAATAGTCAAATTATATCTCCCTTCGTGAACAGTTTCTGAATTATGTATACATTTCATTTCAACTGGACACACAAGAAAGGTCTCTGGAAGTCCATTGAACTTTTAGACCAGCGTGAAATGTCTCAGTCCATAGTTATTTGTGAACCAAGGCAAATGCCTTGTTCTTTTTCTCCTTTGACCCAGATATTTCCTTTTGTGTTTAACCATGGGACTCGACAAAGGATTCAACTGGTTTTACATTTCTCAGACATAACTAAAAATGAAATACTTTCAGTGTATGACATAAGCAGGATACAATAGTATGGATGCATAAAAAGATAACAGCTCACGTCTATAGTCGGGATAAACCTAAGGGATGATGGAGCTCCTCCTTACACGCTTTGCTTGAAGCTTCACCTGCAACTTCTAACTATACCTATATGTCTACTTCATTTACTCATCGTCAAGTGCATCTTGGACAATTGGATAACATTAAAAGAAGTTGGGGGTGTAAGTAATTTGGTACATCGACACAGCTAGGGACATATGAAGAAAATCTGGACAATGCTATGCTTCTCACTTTGTGGGAACGGTTTGGGGAAGGCCCTTCCTTATTCCAGCGAACAGCACACAGCGCACAAAGCAAGGTCCAAAAAGACATGGTAGGGTGAGTTTGGTGTGGAGGAACTTGACCGGCCGCACAGAGCCCTGACCTGTAAGAAAATATAGGCCAAACACAAACTTCGTAGAATTGGGAACAACACATAAATATGTATGTGCGTCAAAAATAGGCAGAGTCACTTAGATGCAAACGAAGGTGAAACATTTAATACGAACAAAAATAGACGAAGAATATAAAAAGAAGATAACAAAAATACAAAACAAGTCTTACAAATCCTTCAAGAGGAATTTAGTTCATGACATCTGTCCTACGCATTCCTGAGGATGGAGGGAGGGAGTGTTGGGACGTGAAGTGTCCATGGATGGCAAGAAGTACATCTTCACTCGACCTCTCTTCCCATGCCTCTCTATGTCTTACAAGTACCTAGCTTATATGTGGTTTGAATAATGATGTCACTGTATTGGTCTTCACCTAATTGGGTAAACATGCTCACTAAGATCTTTATGTCTAAACCCTATTTTAGGTGGTCACTGTAAGCCAGGGCCGGACTGGCCCACCGGGATATTTCCCGGTGGGCCGGCAGGTCCAAAATGGGCTGGGACAAACAGGGCGGGCTGGGACCGGGCGCGGGCTGGGTGGACAGGGGGGCAATTGCCCCCCAGGCTGCCCAAAATCTAATCTGAGCGACCGCTGGGTGCTGATGCGGCCGGCCGGCGCTACTATAATACTTTTTTTTAATTTAATATGGCAAGCTGGTCCGGCTTGCCATATTAAATTTTAAAAATGTATTACAGTATCGCCGGCCGGCCGCATCGGCAGCCAGCAGCCGTGTACGATGGCCGCCTAGTGATGGGAGCAGCGTGAGGGGTGAAAGCTCCGCCCCCTCGCACGGACCTTTCACCCCTCACGCTGCTCCCATCACTATGCGGCCATCAGATCGCTGGGAATGTAATCTAACCGGCCGGTGCGTGCTGATACCCCCTTTACGCCACTCTGCCTCCAGAAATGCCTTATACCCCCCTATATGCCACTCTGTCCCATGATATGCCTTTTAACCCCCTATATGGCAGAAGTGGCATATAGGAGGTTAGAAGGCATATCATGAGACAGAGTGGCATGTAGGGGTATAAGCCATTTCTGGATGCAGAGTGACATATAAGAGGTCAAAAGGCATATCTGGAGGTATAGTGGCAAAAGGGGGGTTAAAAGGCATATCACGGGGCAGAGTGGCATATAGGGGATTAAAAGGCATATCATGGGGCAGAGTGGCATATAGGAGGGTATAAAGCATATCGGGGAGGCAGAGTGGCATATAGGAGGGCATAAGGCTTTTCTGGAGGCAGAGTGCCCCATGATATTCCTTTTAACCCCCTTTATGCCACTCTGCCTCCAGGAATGCCTTATACCCCCTATATGCCGCTCTGTCCCATGATATGCCTTTTGACCCCTATATGGCAGAGTGGCATACAGGGGGTTAAAAGGCATATCATGGGACAGAGTGGCATATAGGGGGTATAAGGCATTTCTGGAGGCAGAGTGGCATATAGGGGGTTAGAAGGCATATCAGGGAGGCAGAGGGCCTTTTAACACTTTTTTGCTCTCTGGCATTTTAATACAAATAATGAGATAAAAAGAATGGTGAATAGTGTGACACAGGTGTATATATAAGGGGTGCATGTGGTTAAAGAGCGCGACCGTGAGATAAACTATATGGGGCTGCTCTCCAAATTTTTCCAGGGCTGCTTTTCAGTCCCAGTCCGGCCCTGCTGTAAGCCTACTGTTATGCCCTTTTACAGTTACAACTATCATGCATTAACAAGTTACTATCCTATCTATAGACTGCCTGTTCAGCAAATCCTTCATTCCATAATTAAGGTCAAGGAAACCTTGAAGCCTATTATTGAAACACATTAATATATCTTAATTATCATTTATTTATGCCCAATGATTACATATCTTTGACTATTGCCTATTCTAATAATTTCATATGGTCCTTTATCATATTCTTAAGGTTAGAAGAGATGTTAAATGTGTTAGAATGTTTTACATGACCTCAACCCCATTAAATGCCTTTGAGTTGAACTGGAACGGAGATTGCAAGCCAGACCTTCTCCTCCAACATCAGTGTCTGACCTCACAAACGCTCTACTGGATGAATGGGCACAAATTCCTCCAGAAACCCTCCAATAGCTTGTGCTATAACTGCAAAAGGGGACTGACTACATATTAATGTCTATGTCTTTAGAATGCGATGTTATAAAAGTCCCTTTTGGTGCAATGATCAGGTGTCCCAATACTTATGTCCGTATAGTGTATATATATATAAATATATATATAGTGCATATAAATAAATAATAAATCATCACACATGGAATTTCCACTCTAATGATCACATTCCGAGGTTTCATTCTAGTTTTATGTAAAATCACTTAATTATCTCCTTTACACTGTCGAGTGTGAAGCTGAATAATGACAAATATCGGGATGAATGACAAATTCCAATATGTAAGAAACTGTGATTCTAATCAAAATTAGCATAACTGATGTAAGTGCTACTGGAGAAAATGTTTATTTATTCTGCAGTTGGTTCAAGTCCAGACAACATAATGTAGTTTGCCAGATCTGTGATGTTTATTTACTGTACATAAAATTGAATAAGAAGGTGGCATTAGAATGTGTAATATATTATGAATATTTCATTGGAACCTTCGTAAAAATGATAGAACCCTGCGAGGTTTTAAAAAAGAACCTACTTAATCTTAAATCCTGATGCGTCTTGTGCTTTTAATGAAATATTCTTTAGATAATGACAGATCATTTCTTGATGAAATACGTGCAACACAAATTATGTTACAAACACTCATATAATGTGGTTACGCATCAGTCATGTTCAGTTTCAGGAAACATGGCTATTGTTGTCCATGCGCTAAGGATTTCAACTTTAATTCAGATTTTTTAATTATATTTATTGACTGGCCTTTCCTTGCGCTGAAAATAAGGACTTAATGTCTACATTGATCATCGCTGGATGACCCCTATGAGTTTTTTTTTTTATTTTTTAATGTGTGCTTTGTTGGACCTCTAACAACCACCTGGGGGTTTTAGCTATAGGAAGGATATATGGTTAGAACATTTTGACGTGATTTATTTTTATTTTTGCTTGTACTACGCCTCAAACCCACGGGACGGATGGAGGGGGAAAGGCAGCAGTGTTCCCCTTTTGCTGTAAATTTGACTTTTTTGATCCTAACACACTATAAGTTTCTTATATGTTTATCTGTTCTATTGGATAACAAGGGGGCCTGGAGACCGTCTTTTTAGTTTTTGTAGCCTTAAGAATTTTTTTATATATATATATAATCACAGCAAGTTGGAGTTTAGCACACTTGGTCGGTATTCCAATAATCATTCCCATAAAACGACAGACTCTTCTTTCCCACATCACACCAACCATCAATTTAGCAATATCTTTGGTGGACCTCTCAAGTGATTTATGTTCATGAAAACAATGTGTGTTCTGCTGACCATTCAATCCCACCGATTCCGAAGACCAGCATGTCCTTAGAGCATTCCGTGCTCATTGCAGCCGATAATAAATATTATTTCTACGCTCGTGGGAAAATATCAAGAAGCTAAGACAAAATACACCAACGACTTACATACACTACCTCCCGAGTGTACGGAGTAACACAACAGCTTTGTATAAATTTCACTACAATTATGAAGCTATAATGCCAATTACGTTTCCTCTACAAGGAAGGCCATGCCTGCCCTGCATAATACATGATTAAGTTAGCGAGATGACTTTCAAGAAGGGTTAGCCCCTTTATAACGCATGGTGAGGTTGGGAAGATAAAGGTGTTGAGCTCTCCAGTAAATTACTCTTTTATTGAGTAAATCCCCCAGACTCTCCAATAAAACATTCACCAATAATACTATTTCTATTAACAAAGCTGTTTTCAGTTACTAAAGTGTTGTTTTGGGAGAATTGTGCGATTATCTCTGTAGGAAAACGGGTTTGTATGTTCAACGTAAATGCGAGTTAAACATCTCAAAGGCGAGGTGTGTTATTTTTCCTGGGATGTAGAAATCCACGTTTTGTTTTATTTCTTATTACAGTTTATAAAAATTTACCAGGTATAGAGCTTGACAGAAGGTAAGAACCGCTAGGCCTATTTGTCATCTGCGAGAATACAGCCTGCGCTTTCGGGCCCCGCGTGTAAAAACAGGAATATTTTAGTGGTATGTGACTTTGAATTATTCATAATATACTGCATGTATAAACACACAGCCTTCAGTTTTCCAATCACATAGCATTTCATTTACATGTATTTTCCCAACATTTTATGTTATTGCCTTCATATTGTAAGCATCACGCACATTCCATTATGTAAAACGTGTGATATCACCCAAATCTCTTTAAGATTTTCCCAATAACCTACACTAAAAGAGTAACTGTAAGTGACGGCTCAACCTTTTGCTCTCAGAATAAAATATTACGTGTTCTGTTTAAAATCGCAGGTTTATATCTCCCAAATAAGATGTATTTAAGGGCATATGATGGCCGGAGTGTCCCTTTAATTAGAATGTGGCCACTAAGCAAGATTTGAATATACATTTGGAGTTTTTTGTATCTATCTATGAATAAATGACTCCATTGTCCTAAATGGATACGGTGACTCCTACATCACATTTAAATCTATTCTGTCTATTATTTCTTTTATCCGGCCTTTAAAGCGGAGATGCGAAACCTGCATTGGGAGCTTTACAAATTAAATTTCCATCACTTCAGAGTCTTCCTGTGGGCTTTCTACCATCCTACTGCATAAAAATAAACCATTCAAGTGTTTCCATCTCCTCCCAAGTATCCGCAAAGTGACAGCACTCTCAGAAGTTACATATTACGAGAGATACATAAAACTGTTTTAAATCAAACGTAACCCACTGCACCGGGATTCCATTTCCATTGGTGTACTACAAATATATATTAAAATAAACAATGTGTCCCGTCAAACATAGGGTTTTTTCTTGTGGCTTTTGACAATGTAAATGGGGTTAATTTATGTAATGTTTATTTATTTGTTTGTTAAATGCATTCTTTACATATTAAGACTGGGTGAGAAATATAATATTCAGAAACTATGCATCTATTTTTTATTAATACTATTAGTATTAGTTAAAGTAGGGCTGCCTTCAAGGTAAGGTTTTTAGGGTCCAGGGCAAGGAGGACTTCTAAGGACCCAGCGTGCAGGGATATGACATCATACCTTGGAACTCTACTGGACCCAATGGTGCAGAGACAATGAGCATGAAGATGGCCCCGCTCTCATCCAGTGTCATTCTTTGGTGCTAATTACAAGAACTGGATCCTACTTGGTTCATGGAAATCAGCCACAATGGGAACGAACGTTGACAGCATGTGTTTGCTTCTGAAACCAAGGCACTAGCATGTAGGCACAGATAACTAGCCCTTCTGAACAAATTGGGCTAATGTGTTGAACAAAGTGGTGGAACAATGACTCTCACTTATGGGGTTATTGAAAATGAAGAGTCATTTGTCCCATAGCCTTCCTGCTCAGAACAGAAGTGTGAATGTTTGAACTCTACAAATATATTCACCCTATGATCTTTGCTGGAAAGCAATACTACATAAACATTATTATTACTTTAACTGGAATAAAAGGTCAGGCAGGGGTGTAGAAGGGGCAACTGGAGTGCACAGCCCAAATCAAAGTGTCTTGGCCCCAAGTATTGTAAGGCAAGTTACTAACCATATGGGAATATTAAGAAGCCAAGAACAGTATACAGAAAATCGTAGAGAAAGATGCTATGACTAACCAAAACAGGCAGTGAATATGAAATGGTGGACAGATATAACAATTTATGGAAACCGTGAGAAAAGTTCAATATGTCACAAACTGTGCAATTTTTTGTTCTTTCTATTTTTCCCGGAAGTCCAAGTTATTTGTGTGAAGAAGTGGTTGTGATCCAGTGCAGTAAGACCACGGTGGAAACCAAATCCTTGCTCTTCTAGGGGAACAGAGAAGTGGACAGCGCAAACATACATAAATAACCAACAGGGCCAGAGGAGACCTACTTGAGCCAGGTTTAAACTGCCTACTTTGTAGAGTTAGGATCAAATATACCTGTAATATTCCCTTCATGGGAAAAATTAAAATCGTTCATTAAGAAACAATAATGTTGGACAGCTGCTTAGAAGCTTACCCTACAGTGCACCGCAATTAAAATAATCTTGAATGTTAGCGCTCTTATGCCATTACAGAGAAAAACCACCCCTGCCAGCCATACAAGCAGAACCAAAACAAAGAGCCCACTTCCTTTGCATGAGAAAACCAACAACCCCAAACATACATTCTTCACAACAGAGCCCAGTGGGCATTCCTCTAGGTACAAAAGAGCAAGGAGGTCCACATCTGGACTCATCTTCACACTTGGAGGTGGCCCCCAAAGAGATTCCATCAAAGGCCAAAATGCTCTCTTGTGCCTAGAGGGACATCAAGCAAACCCCACTGACAAGACCCATGAAGGTCAAAATGTAAATCTGGGATTGTTGGTTCCCTCATGCAGAGGAAATCTGCCTCACATTTTCCTCTAGAATGCGCTAGAATAATATGTTGAGCCAGATTTTCCCTCTGTAATGGCACAAGAGAGCTAAAAATGGAATTTCTCCTGAGCAAGCATACACTGTAGGATAGGCTGTCTACCCTCAGTGAGGAAATCTCCATTCTTGAGACTCACCCCAAGTGGAAAGGTGTCCAGATGTAGAACTCCCTGCTAGCTTGTTCCTAGAGAGCTATTAGCTGGTCCTCATTAAGGGTTCCTATGATGGCTAAAATCTATATGAGGGGTTGTTGGTTCTCTCATAGAGACATTTTGTTTGCTTTTCCATTCAAGTCTGATATTTTGATGGAGATTTTTCCTCTGTAATTGCACAAGTGTTTCTAGGCAAGTATGTGCTGTAGGGCAGGCTCTTCGGCAGCTGTCTGTTCCCGATGAGTTCATTTTTAGTTTTTTTTTGTATCATACTGTATTCATTATTATTATTTTTTTTCTTCACTACCTTATTAACCCGTAATATAATGGGACAGTAACATGGTTCTACATCATTAGTTAACGCGTCCGTAGAAACATTTAAGCAGCGGAGTTTCTACAAATATGAGAATGGGTTCAAACCTTATTGCGTCTACTAAAATGACCCGCTTTACCTGCTGTCGTTACTTTGTAATAACGTTATCACATTACTGCTTCACTGTGTAATGAACAAACATTTGGAAACGGTTATGCATTCCGGTGCATGGCGGCGTTTTGTATTGCAGATGTCTGTCTATAAATTACGATGACCGTCCACTATCTAAGGGCCTTGTTTCCATTAAGTTAAAATACAGAAGCGTTGCTATTATTCAGTTTAAATGCAGAAGACATCATCTGTATTGCACAGGCCAACGAGGCAATCTTCAGACAGAGCAGACACCGCACACAGTAATTTAATATTACTGTTTTATGTATTCTTTGCCCTCTGTATAATGCCTCTGAATGCTGGTTAAAAAGATTTCTAGATTTAAGCTGATTTAACATTGCCAAAGAGCTTACAATCTTTTTTTTTAACGCTTTTCATTGGCTTTGTCGACTAATTAGAGATTTCAGAGATAACCACTTGTCATATGCTTAATGGGAAAATTGTGCGGTTGGCAAGAAACTTTTGGGCTCTTAACCAAGGAGTTTCTCAGTTTTGATTCCTAATTAAATGTGCACCAGGTTTTTTTCCGTGTCAGTTATATGGTGTTTGGGGAAAAAAAAAATTAAAACCTCCCCATTGGAAATTAAAGAAATTTATATTTTTTCAATGAATGTTATTAACAGCAACAAATTTGATAAAGAAAAAAAATGACTTATGACTGGGGTCAAACCTCTGAAAGCCCATTAAAGTGCATGCTGAGTTGTGCTCATACCCCCCTCAACAGTTCCATTGCCTAAATCGGGACGCTTGCGGTGGAGGAGTGTGTTAGAGGACTGCACTGGGAGGCGGGTCCTGCTGGCGGGAGCGGGCGGTCAGGCACTGTACCTGCGGGTCCCGGTAATCCTGCACAGCCCCGCAAGGCTGCCTTCTTGCTGCTCCCTTACAGCGTCTCCTAGCTTGCAACGCCCAGGAACAAAACGGAGTCACGTGACGTGATGTGACGTCACTTCCTGTGACTGCGCCTTGTGGAGCAAGAGAAGAGGGCAGCCGCGCGGGAGTGCGCGGGAAATCAGGTAAGGAGGCGGGCATGATTGGCCACAAATGTGGCGGGAGCGGGCGGGATTGGCCACAAATGTGGCAGGAGCGGAACACCACATTGCGGGAGCGGGATTAAAACTGCGGGAGCGGGATTAAAAAAGTAGTAAATTTGCTGCTGCTTTTTCTCCCGGCCCGTAATGAATAGACCTGCCGCTGATTTAAGTATAAGATTCTGATCGAAAGCCTTGATAAAAAAGAAAAAATATTTTTTTTAATGAATTTGTTTGTACCCTGGTGTCTGTATTCTCTTATTAGTCGCCTCCGAGACTTCTTTTTCCTGAGGAATAATTGCTTCCTGGAATACTTCAATAAGGGGCGTGCAGCAGAGGTACTAAGTACATGTACGTGGAACACTTGTAATATACAGAGACCTTTAGTTAAAGAGCCCTTTAAACAGCGGAAAAAAAACCCCAATCAATACCTTGCCATGGCGTGCAACCTAGTCAATTCAACTGTACGTTAGTACGTTAACATGCGCAACCACGTCCCGCTAATGACTAGGTGAGTTAGCTCGAAAACGTCCAGAATGAATATATGAAATGATTAACCCTGTGCCTTACAGATTTTTTTCATTTGCTTACGAAATAACGCAACGTGTTTCTGTGTTTACAATAAAAAAAGGAAATGCTTTGGTTTGCTTTATGATAATGTGGATTTCTTTGTAGAATCACTTGCTGATTAGAAACAGGAGAAAGGAATACAATACTTGTCTGATTTATGGGCCTCACTAAAGCATGTTAGTAGCTTCAGTCTAAAATTGCTGTTCCATAATTGTTTGCTAAAATATATGGCAGAAATGCTTTACTCTGCGCATGCTAATCACATGCATGGGTGATGCATGGGGGGGGGGCCCTGGGACTGACATAAGTGTGGCCACCATCTGGACATGCAGGGCCGCCTATTATGTTTAGTATTTCCTCGATATGCCAGATGGCCTGTCCATACCGGAATTGGTCCAGTGTCTCAAAGAACACCTGAAAGGTGGGAGTTGGCAGGAGAGTTGCAGTTTCATCTCGTTGATTTAGCTATGAATTATAAAATGCTATCTTTAGTGAGCTTCGCCTGCAAGAGGAGCCTAGTCGCTGTACCAAATGAACCATGTATTAAAAATGGGCTAACCCTGTCTTTTTTACACCAGGAGCCCGCTGAGGGTCAATTTACTGAGCTGAAACCACAGCTGTTCTTAAAAGGTTCCTATAAAGTCCCACTTTAGTGAATAAACCCCAAAGTGCACTAGCCAAATAATAAATATATGGAGTTTAAGGGTAATATACAGAAAATAAAAGAAAAACACATTGACACCACTGAATACTGTGTCCGGTCGTAATTAGGCAGTGGAGTTGTGGAGTTATAGTTCAATTGATAGAAATAAAAATAAAATTAATTCAACCTTTTAACAACCATCTATGGAATACTCAATTTTGGTTAAAAAAAAAGGGCATTCTGACAAGACGAGTGAAAGCATCCAGTGAAATCTACAAAGAGATGTGTAAACGGACATAAAATCAATATTATTGACCGGCCATCACTCTCTGCAGTCTTCAATCCAACAGAACGTTTGCGGTTTGAACTGAAGAAAGAGACTGCATGAACGTAAGAACAGAGGCAGGACTGGAGAATTCCCTTCGGAAACGATCAAAATTCTCCAAGATAAACAAAGTAACTGCTCCGGGATGCATTGTCTTAGTGGCATCAAAGCAATAGCGCTGGCTGACAAAATACTCATCGACGGCATTTAAAGAATTGTGATCACCATTCCAGATTATCGAAATTTAGCAATAACCCTTAAGAGTTACCCTTAAAATCTGTGTGTGTATGTAGGGATCAAAGCCTATACGGGCCATATGCTAAGTGATCCATATTCTAAGTGATCCAGTGAGCCTACTTTGGGGGTCTTCTCTCTCCACTTTGGATATCTTCTATCCCAATTGAAGAACAGATTAATAAATTATTTCTGAAATTTAAGGGTTTTTTTGTGTTTTCTATCCCTTTGTCATGCTAGCCCTAACACTTTAAGGCTAGCGGCATATCCAACTGTCGACCATGCGCTGTGGCGCCCAATGCGCCGATACAGCATAGATTTGCTATTGGCTCCAAGTTAAAGAGTTTAGACTCTTTTACGAACAGAATAAACAAAAAAAAAAATGCTAATATAAATATATACTATTTTAGAACTTGGATTTTGCAGTGATGATTGCTGAAGCCTAGCTATATTACTTGGAAAGATAAAAGTATATATTTTAACTTCAACAAAAGCCATTTGGGAATGTGCAGACGGCGCATCATAAAACACTTCTAGAAAGCAATGCCGTTTCCCCGTTCTTATTATAGCATTATTCGAAAATTGAAATTTATAACATTAAGTTGGTGAACTTTGGTTTGTAGAACAATGTTGTTCGGGATGCATAATCAGACGTAATTGGCTTGTAATATATATCAGAAGGACGCTTAGAGAGGACAAGTGATTTTAAAATGTTTTTATTTCCAGGGATTACTTTGCATATAAATATCATTTTCTTGGACTGCGTATTCAATTTATTCCAAAACTCAATAATATAAAACATTAGCCAATTGCATTGTAAGTAAAATCATATCTATACCCAAATGCCTACATGGCTTTATGGAACTTTAACATTTTATAGTAACACGTTGAAACGACGACAAGAGAGTCGTTGATGTAACAGCAGATATAAAGTATTTTTAACATTTTGGCCCTTTGCAGCGTAAAAACGCCTATAAGATTAACTCTACCCCCCCACAACACAACAAAGGCAAATTCTAACAAACATTTAAATTGGTTATACATAATTCATAAAATATTAAACAACAGTTGCTATTAATAATTCCGATGCATCCTCATGTAATCTGCTAATAGAAAAAAATAAGAAAAATAACATCTCTGTGAGCAACCATCCTGCCTTTTCTTTTTAATTATTTATTTATTTAGTGGAACATTAAAAAGGTCATTCCCATAAGCTTTACTTTTTAATTAAGCCATGGATTTGCAATGTTACGGTGAGTAAAAAGTGACAAAAGTGCATAAAAAGTAGATTAAGTAAAATAAAATACACTTTATATATAGGTATGTCTATACACAGTCCTGATCTTAGTTCAATGCACGATTTCCAAAGCACTGTTGGGATTCTAGGCAGAGAGAAGTGGACAAGAAGAGGCGTTATGTTACTTTTAGATTCCTAATCCACTGTTCCATGGGCTCCCTCATTTGCATATGGATCCTACTTTCTACATAGATTTACATACAGCAGGTTTAGTTACCTAGGCCTGACCAAGAACAGACCCCACCAGATGCCCCTTTTTCAGCCACTTGGGGCAGATGCGGGGCTGCTTCTCTTTGGACCTGCTACCCTAGGCTTACTCAGCGTAGACCAGAATATGTCACTTGGGTTTATTAAACCCAGTACTTTTCTATATTTCCCCAATTCTTCATAAAATTGCTTTTTAGGAGTTATCACAAACACTTTGGCAGCAATTCATTTGAAGAATCTAAGTTTTTTAAAACCCCCGTAAGGACAATGGGCGGTCCCTAAACCCATTGAAAACGATGCATTTTGAGCCCGTACGGGCTTTGTCATTAAGGGGTTAAAATCACACACATCAAAACAAATAAAAAACTAAAGCTAACAACTACTCTGTGGGCTCATACATATATAGTTGTTAAATATCAAACTGTTTTTTAAAGTGGTTAACTTTCTGAGGAGTAACCCAAAATGAAGCTGTATTGTCCCTTTAAAGACAGATACAGCCATTTTCACCACTTCTGCACGAACTAAACCTGTCCGCCTTAAGAAGCTGCGAGATGAGCACTTAATTTATAGCTGTGAAATATCGAACATTGTCTAATCTTTGGAACGGTCAAATGGCCTTGTTTTATAGAAGAAAAAAAGTTGACTCTGCAGTTTAGTGCCGTTAACACCATTCGCTGTGAATGTTCATTACCAAGAGAAAATCCCCACACCTGCGTTCCTCTCACACATTGCATGAAACTCCATTCGTACATCTGCCTCATTTAGGTACTTTTAAGAGAATTCAACGTATTTTGTCATCCTAACTGTTATGACATTTGATTAGAATGTTGGACACAAAAATTCTTACCGTACCGATGCCACAAGAGGGCCGGAAAAAAGCAGAACAGCGATTTTAGAAGTAGAATTATGCTAATTACAGTACATTGTTTAACTGCTGTATAAACTCATTGCGTCTTCTTGAAAAAGCCATTTGGCTAAGGACGCACTTCATGTTCCAGGCCAACCCGACGCTTGCTTTCTGACATTGGCTCACATGCTTGTTTGGCTACACACAAATACTCATGATTATGTATGAATATATACATAGCATCATACTGAATGGGAAAAATGCTTTAAAGCCGACCCAGAATTGAAACGCCATGAATAGGGATATATTTATCTACGCAAGCGTCGGGCAAAAAAAATCATAGTGTCATTGAGCTGGTAGAATAAATGGAAATCTAAAGTTGACATGTTTCCCCTAAATAAAGTTCACTTATGGAGTAATTAGTGCAACCTCTATAAATAGTAACTGTAAGAGTTGTTCAGAGAGGAGTTATTCTCCCCACTCTATAATTAGCATAACCCCCCGGTGTATAATAAATGGATCCATCACTACTGTGGGCAATGACCATCTTTTTAGAGATGTGATCAATATTATAATAAGGAATAAGACATAGAGGTCTACGTAGTATACTTTTTTTTTCTGGTGTTCCCTATAAAATCATAGGTTTGTTACTAATAAATTAATAATTGTGTTTTTATGAGGTTCTAAGAAGCTTGTTGAGGGGTGTTTTCACATCTATATACATTTTACAAACATAGAAGCTGAGATCTGTCTGGAACGATAATATTCAAGCCTGCTTCTACTATAATTCTATAATACATCAAGAAAATAATTTAGCATCATTTCCCTGAACGATATTAGTCCCTCTCAACTACAATACATTGTGTTTTCACAATCTGTATACAGTTATATGACGCTGTTTTGTTGCTGGTATTTTCCTGTCATTGTTTTCTATTGACACACAATGAAGATTCCTCACAATGAAGAAGAAAAAACCCTGCGACTTTATTTTCTTATACAAGAAAGATGACAATTACAGAACATTTCAATGTAATGCTTTCATTTTAAGTCCAATTATTAATACATTTTGCCTGTGTTTCTCATATTTTTAGTACATCTTACTGTATAAGTGATACAACCATGACCATGACTTATACTAAAGAGAAAAATAACTATTGGTGCTGAAAGACACTAGCAGGTCAAAAAAAATGTGATGAGTCTTAAATTAACCTAAATCTTGGTGGAAAAGATCGACACAAATTCAGGTCAAAGCACTTGATTAATTCACTAATCACCAACTATCTTGGTTTCCATTAAATTCAGCTCTAAGAAACTTACCAAAGTCTAGTTAGGAAAACAAGAGACGCTTTCTATCCATTTTGCTCTTAGTCGAGCCCAGAGCGGTGGCAGCTTTAGTTTAACTTTAATCTAGGTTGTCATACAAGGTAAGTGTAGATTGATGAATTCACTGGGGTGATATGTCTTGGTTTTTAACTGACAATCATTATCTCCAGGATCATAGATATCACGCAAGAGCACAGGCCCATTAGTATGGACCCCAAAGTAAGACACCTATGATCAATTCTAAAGGAGCAAATACATGTCCTTAAAACAGAACCGAAATAAGTAAATTACATCAACAATAAGAACAGTTGAAACAAAAAATATGAAATAATATTTTATCTGATGCTGTGCACATGAGAGGGGCACAGCGTGGCAAGCCTGTCACTCCTCCAGAAGGCAAGCGTCTTCCTCCAGAAGCCCCCTCTGTTAAAAAGAATTTTCCTTCATTGCCATTTGTTGTATCTTGTCTCCAGGGATCTCAAATAGTGAAACCACATCAAAAATGATGAATTTGACCAGTGATGCAAATGTTTGTTACATTTGTATCAGCAGTTCAATTGATCTTCCTTGGAAGGAATCCAAGAAATGTAGCAGTTCTCAATTACTAAAACTACATGAAACGGGCTGAGCTGTATTGAGGAATAACTATAATCTCAGATCTCCTTTAAGAAATCCATTAATGATATAAAATTGCTAAGTGCTGACCTTGCAGAGGCATTCAGAAGTCATCGGAGGTATATTTATGTTTATAGAATGCATAGTGTCTGCAGCCACCATCCAATACTGGCTATCTACTTATGAATAAGGCATTCGGAGGTCTTGAGGTGAGCATCTGCTTTGCAAGAATCTTAAAGCTAAGGTAGCTTCAGAACTCTTTACCTTGAGCCATAATTATGTTAATCATTACTTGCTGGAAGAGACTGAGGTGCAAATAGGGTTTAAAATGTTTCTTAGTTTAGATCCCTCTTTGCAAACACTTTGAAAATAGTTTCACACAAGGCCTTGGATGTCCACAGAAATTGTGACCAGCAAAGGATAAGTAACTAGCAGTAAGGACCCTAACGTATATATATATATAACCTCTTTTATACAATTAGAAAGCTTCCTTAACATCATATTCACCCCAATGGGGGCAAACTCCTAAACAAGAACTTCAGTTATTTACTAGACTTAAGACTTATCATAGACTTACTGATCACCCAAATATTTCTTTGTTTAATACGAACACAACCGATCAACCAACTTGGAATGTTCTCAGGTATGGATATAGTGCAGATCACTTTAAAATATTTTCATAGTAAAGTCTTAAACACATAAAGGTGTCATCGTATAAAAGCACTCATGCACCACAGAAAATGTAAATTGTGTAAACGCAAGAATTTGGCAAGGAAATAAAACGCATTGCATGTTCCTCAATACAACACCATTTTAATATAAATGACCATTTCTATATCTTTGGCCCCGCTGTTCTTTTAATGAACAGATGTGCATCAAAACTGATTTATATAACATGACGTATATGCAGGGTCGGTAGCATTAGAGGGCACATATACAGTGACATTTCTTCTGATTTGTGTTTTTTGTCTCTTTAAAGGTACATAAAAAGTGAAGCGTAAACTACAAACCCGAGCATTCTTTGCGATATGTATCTATATCAGAAAATAAAAGATCTTATTAAACATTATGTGATAACTTTGCTACGTGATGAGCGTCTGAAGACTTTGCTTCCTTTGTACACTTAAAAAAGTGAATATGGAAATTGACCACAGAAAAGCAGGTTCCTTCCATCTAATGTTATGTGGCATATGGAAAAAGTATATCATTTGCCGATGTTTTTATCTTTATGGGATAGATGAGAGCGATTGTTTGTAAGGATAGTATCTCAATAAGCTGACTTGGTAGAGGATTTTTGGCAGTTTTTACAAAACAGGTTCAGGGGTCCTTTAAGAAAAAAATCATTGTCATAGCACCTGTGCTATTTAGCACTAAAGGCATCAAGATAAGTCAATTTGTCAGAAAATATAAAAGTAAGATATCTCATAATGTCCGGTGACATAAGAGTAATTGCATCGCAGATTTGAGTACAATGTGCGTGATCAATGTAACAAAAGAAACAGGATGCTTAAGGGCCTATGTACCGGCATATACTGGCACAGCGGCACAGGGGCAGCAAGAAATACCCATGGGCAGTTGAAAGTTTTTTTTAATTTAAAAGTTAAATGCAATTTCACTCTAAAAACTCAAAAGAAATTGCAAGATCCCTTGGCACCTAAATGTTACAATGTTAAATAAGCACTCATAGAGTCGTAGAGGTGCACTTTGAATTCAGGATCTTTCAGGATCTATCGATAGCAGTGTAAAATTAATCAATCATTAAATGAGACCTGTCAGTTCTCAGGTAACAATCAGAGAGTCATTCCGTTGGATTTCCATTACAAATGATCTCTTTCACAACTCTACATCACTCGTCAGCTGGATTTGGCATGGGGTTGCCCAACTCCCAACATGGCACTCTCTTGGTTAGGCCTTTAGGCAACTTGTTGAATAATATCATCAAATGCTCCAAATATAAACTAAAAGATGAACTGAATTTCTGTTACTTTGTTTGGTACTCCATTTCGAGACTAACCATTGTTACCCTTTTTAGACTAAATAGGCCCTTAAGCATCATCAAGTATAGGAAGGTTTGTGAAAATGTACTGTATATTCATTCAAAATTCCTTTCTTCTAAAATTCTACGTAAAACATCGAAAAAAGATAAGCAATTTTTGTATATTTTGTAAAAATATTTGTAAAAAGTACATAAGTGCAGAATTAAAAATTCCAATTTAAATCAGTTGCAAATAAAAGTATTCTTTAAGAAGCCAAGTTACTTGCTTAATTTTTGGTTTCCTGCCTTGACTCTAAATACATTTCACAGAGGACTAGTGGATGATCCACAGCTCATGATGCTTTTGGGGGCTTTATAGTATTTTTTTTTTTTAATAATGATTTTAATCAAAGTTAAAACTGGACAGTTAAGCCCCCATGCATCCCTGATTCTAGAATTAATTAACCGTTTATGTGCGCTAACATATCTAAACATAGAGGAAATAAAACAACTACAAGCTACATGGTTCCTCATGCTCACAAAAGTAAGGCGGAAATGGAGACATATATTATAAGTGCAATATTTGTGTATATCTGGATATATCTATGTATATGTTAAGGGTTACAATTTTCAGTGCTTTGTATATTAATAGCAATTTTCTCATTAGCTTAATAAAACCATAATATATTAATCCCCAGCTTTATAATAAGGACATATTAAAATTATATGTAATATCTTCCTGGAAATTTATAGATACATAAAAGCGACACATTATATCAGACCTAACAATGTCTAATACTGCTTCTTGGAAAAACAAAATATATATTTTTGTAGGATTTTTAACACTTTCTAGAATGCCTGGCAACCCAAAACAGCTCAGTATCTTTCCGATTCCTCTGATACTGACACGTTAGATAGTTCATCTGTTTTTCTTCTTATTAATTGTGCAGAAGTTTGATTTTCTTCCTGTGATGTTCTTCCTTTATCTTGGATGACGTTAGAGTTGCCCAATTCATGTTTTCTTATTTTTTGGCTTTGAAGAAATCACGCAGGTACCATTCTTCCGTGATGGCGAGACCGTGACCTTTCTAGAGCAGCTTGGCGGTTATCTGCGGTATAAGGGGGAAAAAAAAAGAAAAAGAAAACAAACTCGTTAGAAGATGAAGAACACAAATATCTCTTTGTCAACAGGTCTTCAAACAGTCTCTAAAGCCACTTGAGATGAATATGTAAACAGGTGGGGGGAAAAAACTGGATCAGAGAAAGGTAAAACACTACTAGGTGCCAGGATCGGTTCGACTTCTGCAATCAGCATTAAATAAGTTTCCTGATCAGAGGCACGGGAACGATGAAAGCAGAGAAGGTTCACGCTAACACAGTTCCCTTGGCGTTATCTGAATACAAAACAAATCCAAGGCTAAGTTGTCATTCTACGAGGCGACTGTGCAAGTTCGTCGGAAGGCACTTCAATTACCTCTCAAAGCGTCAACACAGAAGGTGGCAAAGTATATAGAAAGGCAAACTTAAGAAAGGCTCATTGATGTTCTTTTAAACTCAAGGAACATAACCTTGATTTTCTTGCTAAAACTGGTACTTTTCAATGACAGTTGTTGTAGTTTAACTTTGCGCTAGGGCTAGACAACCGGCACCTCCAAAGTTCCTGGCTATACTCATACTCATCATTCTCGGTTACTTACGCTCCCACGGAAAATATCAACTGTGCATTTATTAGGCTCGTTTTCTACTGTTGGAAAATGTAGGCTAATAAGATTTTGCTTTAGGCAGATGGAAAGGCTGAATAGCAAAGGTGGTGGGGCTTCAGCCATTGCAAGCTCATAAGCCCTGTCCTCGCTTAATACAACTTAATAGAAAGCACATTAATGAATGGATTCTGCACTATTAAAGGGGCAGTTGTGTCATTTTATTCTACATTTTTGCACCCACGTACTTGTTTTGGGCAATTGTAATCACACTGAGAGGGAATATACAAGGCTGCCCTGGAGGTCTTCTGAGATCATAAGGTGTAATGCTACTGAAAACCTCATGAACTAGTGGTTACTTTGGCCAAAACTTGCTGTCTTTCTCCTACAGTTGGATTGGGACCAAACCTTCTCTAAATCTGATTTTTTTACCTTTAACTACTTTTACAAGGCTGTCCAACAACACCTGTTGGCAATGGATGTGGCCGAAATACCTAAACTCAATAATTGGGAGGGGTGTCCACGTACTGTTGGTCATATCGTGCATGTACAGACCAAATGCTTCTGATGGCTCGCCAAGCTATCGACGTTATCTGTACAATACTTGAGAGCGGAGCAAGTATAAATTGTCCGCGTATTTCTAATGTAACTTACATTAAAAATAGATTTGACTCCTCGGGGTACATACAGATTAATTAAACATTGCCTGCTATAAAAAAATGAAGTGTTACAAGCGGCTGAATTTCACTTAAATATTGTTTCATTATATCTCATCTGGTTTCTATCATACATTTAGTACAATTGTTTCCTTTCAACAAATGTGTATCGTAATTTCCATTAGCATGTATTGTTCCGGGTTTCAGAGAGAGGTTAAAAAGCTTGTGCGAACAAGCAAGTGATTTATGTATTTCTCCATGATCCTGTACAGTGACATTTCGGTGTATTATGGAGAGAAATGTCCTTGTAGGACTTTAACAACATGGTACAATTTCATGGACAGCATTTGTTTACTTACAATGGTTTCACTGGTCTCTTTCTTTTCCTGGTAGGGATTAAAATGAAACATGAAGGCCGCAAAATTGAGGAATTGATTTGAACATTGTAGTTCGCAACGTTTTAAAGTAACAGGACTTGTTAGAAATAAACGTATTTTATTTAAGTGACTTTATAAAAGGAGTGTGAAACTTTATTTTTTTATTCAACTGCATTTTGAGATCCATGAACTTTGTAAGGGCTTGTCTCTGTTTGCCAAAGGTATATTTATTATGCCCCCATACATCCACAAGGGCCCTGAGTTGTAATTTATACGGTGATGTCCGAATAAATGAGTCGTGGGTGATTAAGGATATAGCAAAAACTATGTCTGCATGTGACTGCGCATTGTGTCATTTAAGTGGCAGCTGGCTTTAAAGTGCCAGCACTGATTTTAATCCCCCAACCATCCCTGGTGTAAATAACCAAAAGATTAAAGAAGGGAGTTAAGATAAAGTTAGGTCAAAGTATGTTAAAGAAGCCGAAGGACACCAGAAATATGGTTAAAGAAATGAGGTTAAGGCCAGATCGGTATGTTAAGGAAGAAAATAGATGAATTAAAAACATTTGTATGGGAGGAATAATAATTAAAAAAACTATGAAGAATGGTCCGAGCCGTAATTATGACTCTTGCTGCCATCATATTGAGGAACCTGAGCCAGCTGACCATTTTTGCCCCATGGAAGTTACGGTCCTGGGAATAGAAGGGGTTTTAAAAGCTTGCTCAATGAGAAAAAAGAGGTACAAAAATATAGGGAAATATTGAAAAAATAGACAGTAATTTACACAGATACAATAACAAGCGCACAGTGATACACAGAGGCCAGCTTGTGTCTTTATGGCTTCAGTAAAATGTACATTCTCTACCACATCATCCAGCCTCTTCATCTGTACTATAAGTCAGCAGATATAAAAGAACATAAGTTATTCGGACTAGAGAGCGAGACAATGGGTATAAAAATATAGACACCTGATATGAATACTAGTACCTCAATTGTTGTCCACATTTGTCATGAACTAAGCTTCTGATCACAGTCCCTCACACATTGAGATGGGCTATCTTGTCATATCCATAGCTCGGCAAGCCATGTAAGGACTGTAATGGGGTGAGCGATAGAGATTTGTTATGGAAGAGACATAACTCGCTGCTCCATTGTTACTGTTACCCTGCAGGTGGCAGAGAGGGGGTGGTAAGAGGCTACTACCCTTAGCAAGCCCTAGGCTGGAGCCATTTATCAGGTACATCCAGAAGACGGCTATGGTAAGGTGCACGGTGTGAATCCATAATGTTTCAATCGTATAATAGCTCCTTGCAGAGAGATTTTGTTATCAAAATGATTTGGTTTGTGTTATAGAAATGAATAAAAAATATACCATTGCACCCCAAAAAGGCAAAGACAGCTTTCAATAATCAACATGATATTAATTAATAGTTTTCTAAGTCTTGTTTTTCCATTGCCTTTTCAAAAACACAAGTGTTTTCCATTTCCAAGATGTAAACATACAGATGCGTGAGTCATTTGCTTAAAGTGTGAATGAAAAATAACGAAGCGTGTTGACTGTTTACCAGAACGTGGCCAGTTGCAAAAGACACGGCTGATGAAATTTTGTCTAGATGTTCCATCAGGACCCAATAGACACAATCTTCCCAGATACACAACCTCTCCAGGGACGCTATTGAATTCTAAGTAAGGACACACAGACTGATGCAGCTAATGCTCATTAACCACTTGGCTGTCGGGTTAATGTGCTAAGACGTGCATCTGGGCGATGCGTTGAGCACACCGGGCATTAAGAGGTTAAGGTGTTGACTTATGAGTGCGGAGGAGATAAATAATAAATGAGAATGTAGATTCTGCATAGTAGTACCAAACACTTTAGGACATCTGGAGAGAGACAGGTATAGAGGAAGGAGCGAGGATTAAATCTACAGTGCCACCTAGCAGCATGTATCCAGACTGTACGCTGTATATTTCTCCGTCACATCTAGAGCGGCAGGGAGCTTGTGAGTTCAGGGGAAGGAGGGGGTATCAGTATTACCCTTTCTGTGCTGCGGCAATCGCCATTAAACACCCATTTGACAGCGCAGAGGTCTTTTAAACAGACGCGGTCGCAGGTTTCAGGCTGCACGCAGCTCGGCATTTCATTCTGATTGTCTGCTGACACATCAGTTATGATAATTCCTAAACTCTTACAGGATTACCCCCTGCTTCAGACTTTCAATAGAAGGAGCCTTGCGTTCATACGGTGCTGATTTATTTTGTCATCAAGGCTCCCATCTGTTCCTGGGATATGATTGACCAGGTGACGGTCCAAGCGTACTCAATCAATTCCTATTTTTCTGGGGATGATGGGATGTGTAGTCTAACTATGGTGCATCTGTTGCTTGGGCTTGTTCATCACGCTAGTTTGCAGACATAGAGTTATTCTGCTTGTAGAGCTCTAGATGAACTCGGCAGGAACCTGGCAGTAACTTTACCCACCACTAAAGAGCCCTATGATGCACATACTGGTTTTCTAGTTTAACCCATTGAGTGCTATGGGTATAGCTACATTCATGCTATATGTATATATATTCACATATATATATCCAAAAGAGCAAGTCTATACCTCCCAACACATAGTATGTGTGTTGACAGACATTAATGGGTACAAGCATGTTGGCCTGCGAGTAATCCCATGGGTCCTAAGTCTTGTTGGAACAGCATGAGGGTCCCAGTTTAAACTTCCCATGTGGGAACAGGAACAGCGCTAAAACGGTAGAGATATGAGCAGAAACCCTGCAGAACTGGGTCTGGAGTGACTTAAATCATACACCAAACCCATACCCAGAGATCACTGCACAGCCCGGAATTGGTTATCATCTGTGATACCCGCAGCCTCCGAGGCAGATGTGGGGGGTTCACGAGTAACGTGACTATGCAGGGCAGTGTGAAAAGAAGGTGCCTTTCAGCCCGATGGATCAGAAAGTTCTCAGAACATACCAAGGGACCGGCTCACGTCTCCTCTTTATTTATATGCCTCTATTAAAACTTTTGTGTTTTTTTGTCACTGGATAGTAAACCACCTGTGGCTGCAAACCATGTTTCTAGCTATATCAGGCTTTTTCTCAAATCCTATACCCATTCTTCTGCCTTCTATATTACGCTCTCCTGAATCTTACATTTGTTGACTCCTGCTTTATCTCGACTGAATCACGTTTTCTATGCATTGTATATCAGTGTTTCAGGGGACTCCGTCACAATCCACAGTATGTGGCCAATATGAAAAAAAAGAGAAAAACCTTGATATGGAAAACTGCCGCAAGATATATAAACACACCAAAACAAAAAGGCTCGGTCAGCTTTATACAAAGTTACGCATGCATGAGAAAAGGAAAAGGGGCATCAGGGATTCTCAGAGCAGGACAATTGAAGAATACTTACTGAGACTTTGCTTTCATTTTTTATGCATTTTAAGCATGTATTTCAATGAGGATGGGTTGACCTACTTGGCATTTCTATTTGAGAGCTTGGTGCATTGGAAAAAAAAACATTCAAAGCAATTTATACTTTTATGTCAGGGCTACATTCTTACTTCTCTGTATATCGGTCTCTGTATCTGGGTCGCATTAAAAAAAGGGTTCATTGGGCATCAAAAACAGGGTTTTGGTATGATTATTGAATACTTTTCAGAAGCATGGAAACAGTCAGAAAGGCGTTCTCAGAGGAAAAAAAACACCATTGAAAAAGCCTTTTCTTATGCAGAATACTTGGGTCCTTTTCATCGGTAGCACATATATTATCAAAATGGAACATTGGGCCTGAGAGGCCTGTCCCCTCCATGTTTTATATAGACATGAAATCTTCAGCTAGCTAAGCATCATGGGAGTTGTAGTTCAAAAACAGCTGGAGATCCATCTCTTGTCCATCACATATTTCTTCAGACTCAGACTGGCCATTTGGCACAACAGGCAAATGCCCCGCACCACAAACTCACCGGAAAGGGCCGCTCCATCCCGGCCATACACTATATGGGCATAAAAACTCTTGATTCATGACTCCGGCTTTATCTATACTAGATAATATTTTCTATGCAATGTTTTAGAGGACTCTGTCGCAATCCACAGTACCACAAAAACCCATAATGTGACCTTAAAGCACTATGGCCTCCTCGCCATCACCAGTCCGGCCATGTATTCCTTGTTCATTCATTCGCTCTCTGTTGTGGCATCTTCTTAACGACTAAAGAGTTAAATAAACTTTCAAGACCCAAGTTTTACATCGTGTCTATTGCGTTGCCCCCGGTAACATCTGACTTTATTCCCTTCTATCAAAGATTTTATTATCTGTCCATCCCTGGTATGATTGAAGGATTACAGAGGTTGTGTATTCACAAAGCTGTTTAAGCCAAGGGTCCGGTTCACATAATATCATAGAAAGAAAACATTCATTTCACGGATCTAGACAGGAGCAGGCACAATGGATTGACGCTGAGAACATTTTGCCTGTTTGCTTTTGTCTGTTTTTCCGCAGATATATTATGTTTTAAGTCAAAAGAATCCCGACGAGTTTTTTCTGTAGGCTCCGTCAGGGGGATGTTGCTACATTGTGTGGTGTTCCGCTGCCAATAGCTTCAAGATACACTCAGACAATCAGGATAGTTAGCCAAATACAGTAGAACGCCGTGTGAGAAGAAAACTTTTCCAAACATCTTTTTGATTTTATCACCTAATATCTCGCCTTTGATTTCAGCTCCTGGTGGGTAATGCTAACAAAAGTTGTTTTTAGTCTGTCTTTAACAGAGCTGTGAATATATATATACTGGATTGACTATGGTCTCAAATAACCCCAGAAGCGAAGATCAAAAGACATTCTAAGTGCAGCAAAATGCTTTTCCTTTCTTTAAGGCAGACGGCTTACATTAGTCCTTGTTTAAAAGAAATCGTCTTGAAGTGCTAGCAGATCATTTAGGGATAGGACGAGGCGCTTTTCTCTGAACATGAGAGTTCAATATTTTTTTTTAAGAAATAACTATGAATAGCAAATTCCCTTTGGAGCAGTTTGTTTCTTTTCCCGCAGGTCTTATTGACGCGGCAATGTTCTCATAAGTGGTCGTCAGAACTTTCTTGTCCTTTCAATTTTATAAGCATGAATTTAATTGACTTTCACTTGGGGATACAATTTATACTAACCGGTTCCAATATAGCCCCTATTGCTATCCAAGGAATTGAACATTATTGATGCAGATATACCCACTCACTAGCAAAAAAGAAAAACCTGCCATTTGCCCAACCTCTTCTACAACCAGACCATGCCCAGTACTGGAGAAGGCCAGACAAGGGCAGGGGCTGTTGGCTGAATTTTGGGCCATAACTGAAGCTTTTTGTTGTGATACTTGTAGTTCCACATATAGCCACTAGAGCTACAAGAATTTACGGTAGCTTTAATCTTGTGGCCCAGTACAACCCTAAAGACAGGGCTTCTTGTCCTGTCCCCCATGCCCCATCCACCATTCTACCCCAATGGGGCCATCAAGCACCAACTAGACCCAATCCCTGGAAAAGGGCCATCTGGGCACCAAAGCCTGCAAGGGCCCAATCCCGGGTAGCAGGCCACAGGGGTGCAGTCTCGGGTAGGAAGCCACAAGGATCAATGAGCCCGTAACAGATGAGAGCCACTGGGCACCAATCCTGGAAAGTGGCCAGCTGGCCCACATAGCCTGCAAGACTCAGTCCCAGGTAGTGGTCCACGGGGCCAATGAGGCCAGGTCACCCTATTTGCCCAGGCTCCGTATACGGGTACTGGTTGTACCCCACTGATGGTGGCCTTGCTGCTGTATATAATATATGTTAAAAGTGTCTCTTACTGTTAACAACTGCTCTTCTTTTATGTTGTCAGATAAAAGCAAGTTCATGTTTTCAAAGCTGCCAAGCCATCTCTGCTTAGACAGATGCCAGCAAGGTCACAAAAACAGAACATTCAACAGATATCTTTAAAATAACAACTTTTCTAAAGCTGGTAATGACTTTATGTTATGTGGCATGCTGGCGCAATACATTAAGTTTCAATGGCTACATCATCAGATATTAATTTTAAGTATTACAAACACAACTGACTAGTAGATATGCAAGCGGCTGGCTTCTGAATTATGGCTGCGGGTCAAATTGTTGTTGCGCAAGTCATTTAACTGACAATTAAATAAGTTAATATGCAGAGTCTGACTGTTAACTTGTACAAATGATGACATTTACCAGTTCAGCGGCCGCATCCAGATGTGACTGCATGTATCAAAGTAATGAAAAGGGAATTCAATCCTGCCCTCCTGTATCACAGAAAGGCATTAATCAGCACTGCCAGCTAAACAGGGATGCATGAGAAAGCCGAAATCGGAGATTCCAACCTGCGGCACAACATTAGATGTTGGTGGCCCCAGTCAAATTTTATTATAAGCGAGACGTGCCTCTGTATTTCACAGCATCCTCACCCATTCCTTAAAGAGAGTGTGTGCCGTGTACAGAGCACAGGGCCCTGCCCCTAGGGAGACCGAAGCACAGCTATACTTCATTAAAAGCAAAAAGAAAGTACAAAAACACAATGACAGCAAGTTCACATTTATCCTCTAGAGACAGACTAGAGAATAGATAGATAGGTAGGTAGATAGATAGATAGTGTTTACCCCTAATACAAGATGATAGATTTTAACAATACACAATTACACAAATGTGTTACGTGTGCAGCTGGATTCCTTATAACTAACAATACAATTCCTACAATAACTAAAATTTTTAACATAATTGTGAATAGCACCCTTAAATGAGGGTGCATCCCATGCATGGTATCAGCGGGCCACCCACTAGGTAGTCCTGGCCATGTCCCGCGGGGTAAGGGTCCAGGTAGCTAGAGCCCAAAAGTTCCCTGGTATGACAGTGAGCTTATGCTGAAGGAACAGTTTGGCTGGCCCTGTATAATGTATAGTTAAATCAGTGATTCAGTTATAGGTTATAAAGGACAGCAGAGACAATGTAGCTGGAGGAACCTGCTAGTGTTGGCTTCATAATGAATAGAGACGTGCAAGAAAAGCACAACTCTCTCTTTAGTGAATAGACTTCTTTGTTGTAACTTCTGACAAAACACAGGGTGTCACATTAATACATTCAGTGTGATTGACAGACCTTTAGTTAACCCTTTTTTATCAGATGAGAGTGACAAGTCCCTCTAAGCACTGAAAAGGTTAACGTGTGGTCATGAAACGTCTCTGCAGCAGCAGGAATAGTTAATATTCAATGAAGTTTGAATCGGTGGTCAGTCAGCAGATACTTTTAACTTTTATCTCAAAAGCAGGACCTGCTGACACAGCACTGAGAACATTACCAGACATAGGAACGTTACTGTCTATCAAAGACTCATTTTGACACAACACGCGCCAGCCTCCAGGGGTACTTTAAAAATCAATCGACTTTAACCTTTTCTCCAAGGGTAACTGGCCTCTGAAATCACTCAGGGAAACCTATATACTAAGACATTAATATCAGTCTTCCTCCTTATCCTGAGATTGAATTCCCGGGTGAGAGTTAAAAACACCGACTCAGACCCGAGGGATAAGCGCAGGAGATAACACTCGTCACATTACTGACATGTCTTTCACTTTTTTACATTAAATTCTGCTTTACGGAACTAATTGGGAGCGTTATGTGAATCCATGCATCATTTTAACCTTTTGAATGCCATCAGGAGGAGCAACCAAACGTCTCTGCATCGAGATCCATTTTAGACATAACCCATTTGAAGCTCTTTTAGTACCGACACAAAGTATCCAGCGAATGATCTATGTAACATTTGTAGCGAAACGTCTCCCAAATAATAATTTTATCATGTATTCCTATGTTTTCAGCGAGTGCTCGCCTACCCATGATCCTCTGCTCTTTCAGAAGCTAGTTTTCCTGACTTGGAAGCCTCTTGTAAATTGAAACACAGCACCGATTGTGTCACACATGATGCACCAGCAGGCGGCACAGCCATCCTTATATGATGTCATATTTCACTGTCCATTATTTTGCATTGCCAGACAGAAGTAAACTATGGAGGATCACCATATCTGCACATCCCTCCACAGGGTTACTGGGTTGGGGAGATTGTGATCTCCTCTTTAATCAGTCTATTGAGCACTGGTGCTAAAGGAAGCCTGATCACCCAACAGAGCGAATGGCTCCCTGCTATGTGGCATAGTCGGTCTAGGCTAGAACATGCCACAATTAATCACACTAGGCAATATGAAAACTAAGGGATAGGTTCTAAAAAGTTTTCCTGCTCTCCTGGTTCAAGTAACCAAAGCCAACTTAGTAGACATTACTAGATTTTCTAATGTTGACAACAAATATGACAACTACCGAGGGAGTTCCCCTTTAATCACCAACATATATCAGAATATATTCGATATTTGGTTATTTCCAGAGAATCTTGGGCAATAATATAGAACCCGGAACAAACCGAGGACATACGTGGGCTTCACATACCGTAGGACCTGAACACCGTGAGCTACAGAACATGAAGCTACTCAATTTTTACAGGACTTTGTCACCTTTATGTGATCACTACAGTGCGCCTCTTTCTTCATTCATTATTTATATTTTAATTATTATTGCAATAAACTTGTTTCATGAGATTTTACGGTCATTTCATCTTTTACAGCCACTGGTTTTATGGAGCTTTTGGGATTGTTTAATATGCTAGAATGCTATGTAGGTCTTTTTCTTTAAAAGATACATAAATCACACAAACTTAAATATGGACATATAATCTTTAAGTAGCTTATTCTTTCCTTGCTTTTTGGTAACATAGTATTGTCTACAAGATCCGTATTATAACATGTCTATGTGCATCATCTACCCAGTCTTCTTCAACCTCACGTGGTCCTTGGCTTTGTCATAGCCTAATGCCATTCCCATTTCTTCATTAGACTCAACCGCATTTCTAGGAAGGCTATTCCACCCACCATCCTCTCTGTAAAGTAATTAAATGTATAATGTCGCAGAAAATAACTCATAGTTATATTATACCTCAGCCAATCCTGAGTAGCCTTTCAATGAGAATGCATATATTTTATTTATACAGAAACCATATTTGACAGCAGATACGAACCAGCTGGTCCATCTAGTACCTCGGTCCTTGTTCTTGTTTTAGATTTAGGAGCAGTATTCCTATCCCATGCAGGTTATAATTCCCTTACAGTTTTAGCCTCTATCACTTCTGCTGGGAGGTAGTTACACTTCTCTACCAAATTCTCTTTACCCCTTGGCAAGCACCTATTTTGGCAAATCTAACCTAGTCTGTCGAGCCTGAATTGACATACCACGTGGTGGCGTAAAATCACATTGGTGACCGTTCATGAATGAATAAGGAAATGCTTTTAATTCCAATAAGCTGTGTTTGAGGCTGTCACTTGTGGTCTAATTACCTCACAGAAACGTTCCCCTGAAACCAAATACAGACTCTTTGAATGAGCCGTAACTGTGAGTAACGTCGACTTTTCCTAATTAGGAGTCCATGTAATTAGGGATATTGGAGCCAAAATTTCTATAGAACATCCAAGAAAATATGAGCTTGTTAATATTAACAAAAAAATTTGAGCAAATTCCACCAGATGAAAATACCCTTATACCCTATTATAAACATTTCGCTTCTTCTAATAACACGATATTATGACTACAGGCTGACACAAACCCCTAATTATGTACGGGTAAGAAATCTCTCAAATGCTTTTTGTATACATAACCAGGCTGCCATGTACATGCAAACTATTACTATTATTAATTATGAATTATTTTGTAATTAGGCGCAGTACATTGGCTACAATAACCATCTAGCTTTCCTTTCCAGGCATTTGATGTTACTGAGGGTTATCCCCATAAACACATTCATAACATATAATTGGGAACATGTATAAACTGTAATTTTTACTTGAACCGACACACACTCAAAAATGTGAGTGCTCAATGAGACCCCAATTTTTTAAGGACGTTGCAGAAGACAGGTAGGCATGGCTCAATGGTAAGGTCATCTGGACCCCTCGCAGTTTGCCCATTCTCCATCTACTTTATCATATCAGTTTGCCAGCTCCCACCTATATCCCATCTAGTAACCTTTTATTTATTTTGTTAATTATTGTTTATTTTCTAGATCATGATGGGTGCCATCGGCTGCTGGCCGACAGTACCCCATACTCACCTGCTGCGCTGCGTGACGGATATGGCCGGCCGCATGCTAGGTGACCATAAAAACATAAGGTGTGCACATCCAGCTGTCAGCCGCACTTAAGTCGTCAGGTGGCCACTGGCCTTAAAGTGCCAGTCTGGCCCTGAGTACAACACGGGGCAAATTTCTGGTAGTTGTAAGACTCAGTAGGAAATGGGCAAGTTCCAGCTTTTCCCTGACAGGTACTTCAGGCTACATATAAATACACCCCACATACACCCCACATTGCACATAAGACAGACAGGTACATAATGCTGACAAAAGACAAAAAAATATGTTATTGATTAGAGGGTCAAAATCCTAGGACAGTGGTTTTGTTTAAAACTTCTACTAAAAAGGCTTAAAAGAATTATAATCTGCTTTTAAGTAACATATTTCATCTACCAGCATTCTCAGTGTCAAATGCTTCGTATTTGTCCTTGGATTGTTCCTAACAAACTTATAATAATTTAAATTATGATTGTTTTGTGCATTAAGGGGTAGTGGAGACATATGTTAATAATGGCTAATGAACTGGGAGATAAGAGGGCATTAAATCTGTCACCTTCCATCTGGCTCTGCAATAAAAATTAAAAATAAAGAGCGAGAGAGGAAAGAAAAGTTCACCTCATAACCGGCGAAGAAAAATAGTAAACAAAGTATTTAATATGAAATGTCTCTTAACATACAGCACACATGCTTGAATTCTTGAAAACCATTATAAAACAATTTTATATTATATATCCTTCCATATACCTCTCCTAAATGGAAAATAGTGGGGGGGGGGCAGCAAATGTATATGGAGGGGGATTCTATAGGATGCATTTGTAAAATGGACACCATGCAAATTATAAGGGACCCCTCTGATATCATATGCAGTAAAGTGGATGTGATAGCTGGAATGCCCCATTAAGCGGCAAATCAGGAAGACTGCTGGGAAATTAAAAATATAGAATGTTTCTATAATATTGGTAAAATGTCACACATAGTTTTCATTTTTCCGGTTTGGAAAGAATTCTAGCAGTCCTTAGCATGTGACTGATTGAAAGAAATGATTCTACCAGGACCTCTGCTGCTGCTTCCTAACCCGTTCAGACAAGTCAATTCACGTAGTATTTTGTTTGACTTTCCCATCATAACTTATTGCTTTCAACAATAACGGTCATGACTATAAATCTCTATTCCATTTTACTGCGCATTCGTACAAATTCGGGATCTGTTCCTTCATGTTATTTCAGCTTAGTTACACTTTTGTTAGTGATATGGAGTCCTTCAGCAAAAGGACAGAGCAACGGCGCGCACCGCGGGGACAGCCTCTCCCCCATTCCTCTAATTGGGGTAAGGTTGTACCCATGGTGTGCGCCAAGGGTCCGTCTTGTTGCGGAAGCGCTTTAGGAGGCATTGATAATGCAGCGGGTGATGGGGAGAAGCTGACTAAGAAAGAAGACAGAAGAGCAAGAAGGGGTAAAACAAGAAGCAGAGCTGCAGAAAATGAGACAGGGACACAGCAGCGGTTGGCAGAGGAGGTAGAGAGACATTGAGAGAGTGAGTGAGAGAGTGCATAAGAGAACTAAGAGAACATTAATGAGAGAGCATGGGAGAGAGTGAAGAAAATAGCAAACTTATCAGCGGGAAAGAGATAACAAAGAGGAATTATCATGCACGTTCTGGAAACAAGAAACAAGATCCATATATATTGTTCATTTAAAACACCATTATATAGGTTAATTTACTGTATAGACCTAAAGAATCTGGGAAAATGATAGATTTGTGTTAAAAGTTCAGAATAAAAGAAGACTGATACCTCTTCAGTAGATGCCGCTCTTTGATTTAAGTACTGAAATGATTCCATTAGAATTTTCATGTGGATTTGCTGAAAAGGCTCATGTATACAGGTGTAGAGCAATTATTAGACTTGCTATTTGAATGTATTCAGATTCCCATTAGACGCTGAATGCTTCAATGACCCCATTATTTTACATTTACCATTCCCAGACCTGATCAACTTAATTATTCCGACTAGTGAAACATTTAGGACATGAATTTCTGATTTGTCTTAAACCGAATGGGACAACTTCTAAAAATGTTTCATTATAAAAAAAAAAAAAAAAAATAGCACAGAGGGAATGATGAATCTGATGATGTGGTGGGAGCTTTAAAGCAAGTCAGGATACGGGATGTACGTTAGACGATTGTTATATTCACTTACTGCTTCAAGCAACCATTTAGAATAAGAAAACCTGTCAGATTGTTGAAGGTTCCAAATAATTTTGGAATGAGAAACAAAGACAGATACAGTGATTGAACTGGCTAATGAGTATAACGGAAGGCTTTGTTTTATATGATGAATACAGAATTAGAGTCAGGGCGATTCCTTTTCTGCTTATTATACGTTAAGAGACCATTAAGTTACGTATATTTTACAGACTTTAAATAATGGTAGCTTTCTAGTTTAAGAGGCATAATTAAAGGAGCTTTGGAGAAAGGGGCCATGCAGAGAACACAAAGATGACAAAGAAGATGAAAGAGACGAAGAAGAAGAAGAAGAAATAGAATTTTGTAAGCTTTGGAGAAAGAGACTATGCAGTATAATAATAATACTAATACTACTACTACTACTACTAATAATAATGTTTATGCTTTGGATCCTGTAAAGCTTTACTCTTAATACGATTACAATAAGAATAATTAATATTATTATTATTTAATATTATAACGGCTATTATTATTTATTTAATATTATTATTATTACAGGAAACACAAAGCACAGAGGGTCCAAGCAGTTGTTTTTTTTATAAATGTGGTCCCTTCAATTGGTAACTAAAAACATAATTGCATCCCTGGCAACATAGATAAATAGGTACAGTGCTGTGAAAAAGTATTTGATTAACTCTTTACCTTCAATAAATGAAATAATCATAAAAACACTGCATTTGTGGCCAAAGACATGACAAAGCACCTTACAAATGTGCCTTGATTTATACATTAAAGCATGATCCTTCTAAGTTCCATTATTCTGGATTTGCCACTGTTTGCCACAGTAAGATTTCAGGTTTTTACCTTCATTGCACCTTCATTGTGGCCTAATGTAAGCTCACCCATTCACCCTTTACTTCCCCAATATACCATGTTCCACACACCTTTTTCCATGTTCTAAGTTTTCATCCTTAAATTGTCCAAAGGTCCTGCTTTTAAATAAAAATATAGTTGTGGGATAGCTCCAGTTCGCATAAAATGCCTTCATGTCAAACGCATCTCTTTAAAACTGTACTGTAATTTTAACAATTGTGTTTATTTAATTATTTTTTAACAATGTAAATAAAAGTCAGCTATGAATTATTTTGTCCACGGTGCAATCCAACTTGCATCTCTGCACCGTGACACTAACACAACTAAAACAGTCAAGGGTCAAGTACCATTAACCCTTCGTAAACTTCACTCCAATGTGTTGGGCGCTTAACAAACGCCCCCTTTTCACAATTAACCAACCACCATCAAACTGAAAGAGTAACCAGCTGGCATAGGCATGTAAACCGCATCCCCCCTGTGACTGATGGCGTCCCTTGCCCGTCAACCTGTGGCACCAATAGGAATCTCAAGGGCCCCCAGCCCAAGGAGTGTCTTGCACTTATACCTGAAGGCTTGTGCACCAGGAGCCAACCACCCCTAAGGGCGAGTAGCTCTAGCACCATGCCAGCATAAAACCTACACGAAAAGGAACAAACCACAAAAAGGGAAGGGTTGGAGGGCTTTTCTTACAAGAGCACAGTTGAATAATAAGGCACAACCAAGCCCAATTTATAGTCTTAATTACAAGGGGTGTCACCAGGAGTCGCTGACCAGCCCCGAATGACCCCCTAATCAGAGATTTACATACAGCTGAACCGATTATTATAGATAACTGTGTCCATTTCTCTCCCTCCGGGGCTGTGCTTTATTTTTGTGTTCATTTTTTAAGAACAAACCAAAGGGTTGGCTTTTGGGGTCCTATTTCCACCTGAACGGCTCATATATACGCATCAAGAAGTAGTTTTATTTATAAGCACAAAACAACAAACGAAGAGTTTCAGGCATTCCGAACAGATCTGCACAGTGACCAAATAATTCAGTCAGCTCCTATGAAGGACTTCACATTTAAACCGAAGGGGAAAAGGCTGAAATAAACAAGCAAGCACAAGTAATTCCTTCGTGCCACTTGCATCTGCTCTTATAAAGAAACTGAACTGACATTAAAGTGGTCCCAGCGCCCCTTGTCTTCTCCTACTAACGATATATAGCGTCTGCTAAGCCCGCAATCACTGTGTCGGTGTCTGGTCTGATTGCCGTCAATCCACAATCCAATCCAGGGTTCTAAAATGCTGAGCAGAGTCACGGGAGAACGGCACCAGTTTACCCTTCAGGCATATCCTGCCATCTGGCATCGCTTCGCACTTCACCGAGACACACTACATGAGACACTGCACACAGCGGTCTGGACGGAAACCTCTTAAAACTACATAACAGGACTCCAGAGTCCTCCCGGTGGTGGGAAGCTAAGAAGAAGTTGTGCAAAGTCCTTCTAACAAAATAGTTCAACCCTTTAAGGCAAAAATACAATTCTCATGCCGGTTCACTTTCAGCAAAACACCTGTATTATTATTATTCAGGTTATATTCACCGGAAAACACTATTTTACCAGCATGGTAGTTGATATCTTGGAGACTCGAGGTGGAATGAATGATATTTTAAGAATAAAATATCAGGTGGTATGTTGAAACATTAATTATGATTGGCTTTTTTAACTATTGGAGAAAGGGAAGCCAAAGATATTATTGGGCATTCTGATCTGCGTTTAAGTATCGACCCCAACATTTTGATCAACTTCCCCACTTGGAGGTAAAAACCACTGAATACCCTTCTGTTTGAAGGATGTGGTAAGATCTGAGTAATAGTGGGAGAGGTCTGCTCATCTTATCTCACTGTGCAAGACCTAGGTTGTTAGGTGAGGCTTAACGTGTGTCCTACTAAGGTCTCTAGCTCCAAAATAATAACCAGCCTTTTTATATGATCTGACTAATGTTTTTGTGTGTTGCCTGGCATTTACTATTATCAAGGTTCTCAAAATGTAAATCATTTAAACATAAAGCATGGAATCTGAAATCTATTGTCGTAGAAACTCTGATCTTAGCCGTTATTATCACCCATTAGTGCCTGCTCATTGCCTTCTTCATAAACCTTACAGGGAAGCTCCTGATCACTTACTTGTCTAAGGTCACCAATACCCATTGCTGATTTCTTGGTTTTATATACAACTCAGTCTACATGTGCAACATGGCTCACTTTCAACAAGATAAACATTTTTTGTATTGCTAAAGAGCTATGATTTCATTTTATGTAGCAACTCTTTTTTCCCCAAACTGAATAAAACAAGGTAAAATGTTTTATTTAATGGTTTTATAACGTAGGCGGAAAATGATCAGGAAGTTAAACTGAGATTTTTACTTATGGTGAATCAAACTGTCTGTAACTAACTCGAATGCAAACCTACATAGGAATAGTGTAATAAAAACGCCATTTGCTTACACTATTCACCATTTTAAAAAATTAAGAGGATGACCAACTGTATCTCTATTGAGTGCATGGTCAAATCAGGTGAGAATTGCCCTATGTCCATTTCCATTAACACTTCCTATATCCAGAAAAATAATACCCAACATAATCACATTCATTTACATCACACACCCAACAATAGAGGCTATGGCTCAGAATAAAAGTGGACAATTCTTTTGGCTGCAATGGTGATTGCTCAAGATTAACTTTTTTTGCCCCATCAAGAATTTGTATAAGTTACTCCTTAAGGTATTTGTGATCTACTTTATCAAAGTGGCAAAAAGCCACAATTATAAGAACATCTTTCCCTTAACTATCTACCAATCGAAAACATGTACGTACCATCCGCACAGTTCAGGTTCATCTCTCCGTACCTGGAACTGGTAACCCAATACTCACGCATCTCTTGTACAACTGCCCTGGTGGATTTGCCTTTGAGAAGACATCCATCAATGAAACATTCAACACATTTGCAGGGGGAAAAATCTGATGCAAATTACGTGAGCGTAATCTGCTGTCCAGAAACAAAATTGCCAGCTTCCAGGGCCTCTTTCTTCTTTCCCTAAGAAAGAAGGACTCCATGGACTCCATGTCTCCCCCACCCAGACCACCCAATCTTGCTCCACATTCCAGCCACCAATTTTACAATTCAACCCGATGTGATATATACTCCTCCTCGGTGAGTGGTGCTAAACAGAGAATTCCTTATTCCTGAATCGCTCCCAGCTCTAGACAAATCAATGTTTTGGCCCTTGACTCTCTGCCGTGATTTTCTAGCATTGCGAGAGTTAATACTGGATGCTAAAATTCTTCTGCAACATCAAACATCTTCTTTTTTTATTTTATTGAATCAAAGCTCAATTGAAGCAGAAAATAATAACTGCAACTCAAAGCAGTATATAAAAGCTGTCCACAGACGCACTTATCAGGGACACAATACATCGTCAGGGTAACCTGCATCCTTGCCTTTCTAACTGAGGCCGATTCTAAAACATAGAACAATACAGAACCAGGTGGATGGAGGAGAATATTCATGTCCTCGTTTGTTTCCATTATATTTGTGTTTTTTGTACTCGTATTATTGCTATTCCAAGTAAAATTGGGCTAAAGAGTCATTTCAGGCTGGAATCAAATATATTCATTCTCATTACATCCTAACAGATTCTTCGGTCAGTTTCATAAAATTACAATATAATGCTTTAGTTCTGACTTTCATGTGAACCTACAATATTTTATTGTAGGTGAAATATTTTACAAAGAGGCAGGGTTTTTTTTTTAACTTTTTGGAGAGTAGTCTCAATAGAGTTTGCCCTGTCAGCTGAGCCATTTCTATTATTGGTTGCTATGGTGATAAACCTATTTTTCAAACTTTGCGCCGCCATTCCTAACTCCAAATCACCCTCGATGTGCCAAAAGGAAACCAGAACGTTGACCTTTTGAGAAAAAATCTGATTAATTACGGTTCCTTTTTGGTAAAAACTTACAATCTTTCATGAAGTTAGGTAGGGAAGTTAGATTGTAAATGGATAAAGTGAAGAATGTTCATTTGTGCCAAATAATATAACGGAAACTTTACAAAGGTGACATTGGGTATCTTGTGGGAAAGTTTATTTGCAAAGAGGTAGCATTTTAAATGTAATTTATCTTCAGATATTGTCAGTTTGTTTCTTTATTGACAAAACCAATTATCGGTCACCTGCCTGTGTCAATAAAGTCTGTCACATCTCTTTGTGACCCCTCTCAACGTGCCTGGCCTTGCTATGACTGCCTTAAGCTTGCCTGTAATACAGCGTAACATGCAATTTGATTCATTTCGGCTGTAAAACATATCCAGCTCGTTTGTCACTAGCATCCTGGTTTCGGTCCCTGAGCAGTCTGTGAAATAATACAAAAAGGTTATACAGCCTAGGGAGGGCCATTAAATCCTGTAAATAGTTTGCCACGGCACAGACACGATAGGGCATCGCGTACCAACTGCTACTGCCGCAGGAGCTTTCTCTCCTTGGCAGAATAATACCGAGCACCTCGAGCAGGGCAGCCTGGTTCTTCAGGAGCTGTGCGTTACATTTCAATGCCAAACTACGTGATTGTTTCTAAGAGCGTGTAGAATGTTGCGCTAACGTTATCGTTCTTTTTTTCACTCAAAATTATTTTGACACGGAATTAATGACACAGACAAATGTTTTGGTGCTTTTAGGTAGTCACAGAATGGCCGACGAAGAAATATGAAGATCCTAACTAAGCACCAAAGGTGTTCAAAAGCACTCCTTAGATTTCTGAAGCTGAAACTATAATGCGCTGCGGTTTCCCCTTATGAGGCATTCCCATCAGCCGGAGTGCCCAAGCTTGTCAATCACAACAAAGTCATCATCGCCTGCCATATTGAACTTAATCCTCTGTGAAACGTACCATAAGGCACAAGGCAAATCAAATTCAAATAATCTAAAACAGCTGTAGTGCAACAAGTCAACAACCCATAGGTGTAGAGAAATCAGCATAAAGGGGCACTTCAGCTTGGCCTGTCCGATGTCATATCATTATAAGCATTATGACTTGGAAAAGTGAAAAGCACATTAAAAGTTGACCGCATGTTGACTCTAGCAAAGGTCCTTATGGTAATTTAGCCTTTCGTATGCTTATCAATGACCCAGCTTCATGCAAAGTCCCAGTCCTGAGAACCTTTTATGGGTAGTTGTTACCTAAAACTTATGGAGTCTGAAACAACTTTAGCTCCTACGTCTGGAACATTTTTCTTCCAGGTTGTCTTGGGTTAAGAAAACAGTAACATCAATGTTGGCACAGATCAGTGGTTATGGTTGTATTGGGAAACCTGTAGCTTGGATGTTGAAGACAATTTTTCCCGATGAGGAGCTATCAATACATTAGGTATTTATGAAGTTTTAGGTTCTTAAGCAATCCAACTGAGATTTTTCTGAGATTTTGTATTCAATGACCACTTGGGTTAAAACCCAAATTCCTCGACATTCCCCATTTTCCACCGTTCTTAGTGAACCTCACAATCTCTCTTGTAAAAGGCCACACACTGATTCTCTGCTTTCACTCTATTGATCTAATAAAATGTATGTCTATAGCCTCACGTATTCTAAATGTACAATGAAGCAAACATCTATTCTAATCATTCCTCATACAAATACAAATATTTCTACAACTATTCATGCAGACAAGGACATCAGATTCCACAAAGAAGCCTGATGAATAATAGAATATAAACCACAGTAGTCAATAGTACTATATAATATATTCAAGCGGTCCCTATCCAAGGCAGGAGCCTAAAATAACATTAAACATTCCACTTGCTCATAGAAAATTGATTTGTTTTTATTTATTTATTTAAAGTAAATGTCTGTCCTTGTTAAATAAAATTGTTACTACTTATATAATGTGCACCCATCATTGAAAAAAAATTAATATTAAAAAACACAATTTCTGATCAATACATTGAACTAGCAGGTATGCACATTAAAATGTTTTATTTATATTTTGTAATATGTATGTAGTTTTTTTTATGCTTTATGTGCATTTCATATAATTATAGAACATTTTTTAAAAAAAAAGCTTGATGAAAAAATATTGTGCCTGGTTTCTATTGTTGGTTGTTATTGTAAAAATTAAAATTAAAAAAAATAATAGAAAAATAGACACATTTGGC
>VKOC01000008.1:9705586-9721161 GCA_009364415.1 Spea multiplicata | reverse complement strand
ATATCATCAAATGCTCCAAATATAAACTAAAAGATGAACTGAATTTCTGTTACTTTGTTTGGTACTCCATTTCGAGACTAACCATTGTTACCCTTTTTAGACTAAATAGGCCCTTAAGCATCATCAAGTATAGGAAGGTTTGTGAAAATGTACTGTATATTCATTCAAAATTCCTTTCTTCTAAAATTCTACGTAAAACATCGAAAAAAGATAAGCAATTTTTGTATATTTTGTAAAAATATTTGTAAAAAGTACATAAGTGCAGAATTAAAAATTCCAATTTAAATCAGTTGCAAATAAAAGTATTCTTTAAGAAGCCAAGTTACTTGCTTAATTTTTGGTTTCCTGCCTTGACTCTAAATACATTTCACAGAGGACTAGTGGATGATCCACAGCTCATGATGCTTTTGGGGGCTTTATAGTATTTTTTTTTTTTAATAATGATTTTAATCAAAGTTAAAACTGGACAGTTAAGCCCCCATGCATCCCTGATTCTAGAATTAATTAACCGTTTATGTGCGCTAACATATCTAAACATAGAGGAAATAAAACAACTACAAGCTACATGGTTCCTCATGCTCACAAAAGTAAGGCGGAAATGGAGACATATATTATAAGTGCAATATTTGTGTATATCTGGATATATCTATGTATATGTTAAGGGTTACAATTTTCAGTGCTTTGTATATTAATAGCAATTTTCTCATTAGCTTAATAAAACCATAATATATTAATCCCCAGCTTTATAATAAGGACATATTAAAATTATATGTAATATCTTCCTGGAAATTTATAGATACATAAAAGCGACACATTATATCAGACCTAACAATGTCTAATACTGCTTCTTGGAAAAACAAAATATATATTTTTGTAGGATTTTTAACACTTTCTAGAATGCCTGGCAACCCAAAACAGCTCAGTATCTTTCCGATTCCTCTGATACTGACACGTTAGATAGTTCATCTGTTTTTCTTCTTATTAATTGTGCAGAAGTTTGATTTTCTTCCTGTGATGTTCTTCCTTTATCTTGGATGACGTTAGAGTTGCCCAATTCATGTTTTCTTATTTTTTGGCTTTGAAGAAATCACGCAGGTACCATTCTTCCGTGATGGCGAGACCGTGACCTTTCTAGAGCAGCTTGGCGGTTATCTGCGGTATAAGGGGGAAAAAAAAAGAAAAAGAAAACAAACTCGTTAGAAGATGAAGAACACAAATATCTCTTTGTCAACAGGTCTTCAAACAGTCTCTAAAGCCACTTGAGATGAATATGTAAACAGGTGGGGGGAAAAAACTGGATCAGAGAAAGGTAAAACACTACTAGGTGCCAGGATCGGTTCGACTTCTGCAATCAGCATTAAATAAGTTTCCTGATCAGAGGCACGGGAACGATGAAAGCAGAGAAGGTTCACGCTAACACAGTTCCCTTGGCGTTATCTGAATACAAAACAAATCCAAGGCTAAGTTGTCATTCTACGAGGCGACTGTGCAAGTTCGTCGGAAGGCACTTCAATTACCTCTCAAAGCGTCAACACAGAAGGTGGCAAAGTATATAGAAAGGCAAACTTAAGAAAGGCTCATTGATGTTCTTTTAAACTCAAGGAACATAACCTTGATTTTCTTGCTAAAACTGGTACTTTTCAATTAAAGTTGTTGTAGTTTAACTTTGCGCTAGGGCTAGACAACCGGCACCTCCAAAGTTCCTGGCTATACTCATACTCATCATTCTCGGTTACTTACGCTCCCACGGAAAATATCAACTGTGCATTTATTAGGCTCGTTTTCTACTGTTGGAAAATGTAGGCTAATAAGATTTTGCTTTAGGCAGATGGAAAGGCTGAATAGCAAAGGTGGTGGGGCTTCAGCCATTGCAAGCTCATAAGCCCTGTCCTCGCTTAATACAACTTAATAGAAAGCACATTAATGAATGGATTCTGCACTATTAAAGGGGCAGTTGTGTCATTTTATTCTACATTTTTGCACCCACGTACTTGTTTTGGGCAATTGTAATCACACTGAGAGGGAATATACAAGGCTGCCCTGGAGGTCTTCTGAGATCATAAGGTGTAATAATACTGAAAACCTCATGAACTAGTGGTTACTTTGGCCAAAACTTGCTGTCTTTCTCCTACAGTTGGATTGGGACCAAACCTTCTCTAAATCTGATTTTTTTACCTTTAACTACTTTTACAAGGCTGTCCAACAACGCCTGTTGGCAATGGATGTGGCCGAAATACCTAAACTCAATAATTGGGAGGGGTGTCCACGTACTGTTGGTCATATCGTGCATGTACAGACCAAATGCTTCTGATGGCTCGCCAAGCTATCGGCGTTATCTGTACAATACTTGAGAGCGGAGCAAGTATAAATTGTCCGCGTATTTCTAATGTAACTTACATTAAAAATAGATTTGACTCCTCGGGGTACATACAGATTAATTAAACATTGCCTGCTATAAAAAAATGAAGTGTTACAAGCGGCTGAATTTCACTTAAATATTGTTTCATTATATCTCATCTGGTTTCTATCATACATTTATGACAGATGTAGCTTCGACTCACGGGCCAGGCTCAGCTCAGTTGCTTAATTAAATAAAACACCAACACACAAGATGGGTTTGAAAAGGCCACAGCCGTTTTATTTAACAGTCATTGTCCTGTAAAACCTGAAATAAACATAGATGCGTTAACAGAGACAATGACGTAACCAAAACCAACCTAGCTTGCCAAGTTATCCAGGTACCATACCACACACCAATTTTGGGAGGGGACATACCAGGATGCCCCAACCCGGACCTGAGGTTCCAAGCACCACTCCTTGCAAGGAACCTCCCACCGGTTATGACCACCAATGATCATACCACCACATTAACCCCTTGGATACCTGGCAAGCTACTGCCCACGATAATGCAGCAACACCATACCACACACTAATTTGGGAGGGGACATACCAGGATGCCCCAACCCGGACCTGAGGTTCCGAGCACCACTCCTTGCAAGGAACCTCCCACCGGTTATGACCACCAATGATCATACCACCACATTAACCCCTTGGATGCCTGGCAAGCTACTGCCCACGACTGGGACTAATGCAGCAACACCACGCCACAAACTCAACCACATAAGGGGAGGGAGGGTGGGACAAACAACACCAGGTAAGGTTAAACAAAATGGATCCTTACCCCTGTGATCACCAAACTTAAATATCCTCCTACCAAAACTCCTCCCCTAAAATCCACAATTCCTGCCTTAGCCTAGCCCTGCTCAGCACTCTGTCAGGGCCCACTCTAGTCCATTCTGGCCCCCGTGGGCTTCAGTACAATTGTTTCCTTTCAACAAATGTGTATCGTAATTTCCATTAGCATGTATTGTTCCGGGTTTCAGAGAGAGGTTAAAAAGCTTGTGCGAACAAGCAAGTGATTTATGTATTTCTCCATGATCCTGTACAGTGACATTTCGGTGTATTATGGAGAGAAATGTCCTTGTAGGACTTTAACAACATGGTACAATTTCATGGACAGCATTTGTTTACTTACAATGGTTTCACTGGTCTCTTTCTTTTCCTGGTAGGGATTAAAATGAAACATGAAGGCCGCAAAATTGAGGAATTGATTTGAACATTGTAGTTCGCAACGTTTTAAAGTAACAGGACTTGTTAGAAATAAACGTATTTTATTTAAGTGACTTTATAAAAGGAGTGTGAAACTTTATTTTTTTATTCAACTGCATTTTGAGATCCATGAACTTTGTAAGGGCTTGTCTCTGTTTGCCAAAGGTATATTTATTATGCCCCCATACATCCACAAGGGCCCTGAGTTGTAATTTATACGGTGATGTCCGAATAAATGAGTCGTGGGTGATTAAGGATATAGCAAAAACTATGTCTGCATGTGACTGCGCATTGTGTCATTTAAGTGGCAGCTGGCTTTAAAGTGCCAGCACTGATTTTAATCCCCCAACCATCCCTGGTGTAAATAACCAAAAGATTAAAGAAGGGAGTTAAGATAAAGTTAGGTCAAAGTATGTTAAAGAAGCCGAAGGACACCAGAAATAGGGTTAAAGAAATGAGGTTAAGGCCAGATCGGTATGTTAAGGAAGAAAATAGATGAATTAAAAACATTTGTATGGGAGGAATAATAATTAAAAAAACTATGAAGAATGGTCCGAGCCGTAATTATGACTCTTGCTGCCATCATATTGAGGAACCTGAGCCAGCTGACCATTTTTGCCCCATGGAAGTTACGGTCCTGGGAATAGAAGGGGTTTTAAAAGCTTGCTCAATGAGAAAAAAGAGGTACAAAAATATAGGGAAATATTGAAAAAATAGACAGTAATTTACACAGATACAATAACAAGCGCACAGTGATACACAGAGGCCAGCTTGTGTCTTTATGGCTTCAGTAAAATGTACATTCTCTACCACATCATCCAGCCTCTTCATCTGTACTATAAGTCAGCAGATATAAAAGAACATAAGTTATTCGGACTAGAGAGCGAGACAATGGGTATAAAAATATAGACACCTGATATGAATACTAGTACCTCAATTGTTGTCCACATTTGTCATGAACTAAGCTTCTGATCACAGTCCCTCACACATTGAGATGGGCTATCTTGTCATATCCATAGCTCGGCAAGCCATGTAAGGACTGTAATGGGGTGAGCGATAGAGATTTGTTATGGAAGAGACATAACTCGCTGCTCCATTGTTACTGTTACCCTGCAGGTGGCAGAGAGGGGGTGGTAAGAGGCTACTACCCTTAGCAAGCCCTAGGCTGGAGCCATTTATCAGGTACATCCAGAAGACGGCTATGGTAAGGTGCACGGTGTGAATCCATAATGTTTCAATCGTATAATAGCTCCTTGCAGAGAGATTTTGTTATCAAAATGATTTGGTTTGTGTTATAGAAATGAATAAAAAATATACCATTGCACCCCAAAAAGGCAAAGACAGCTTTCAATAATCAACATGATATTAATTAATAGTTTTCTAAGTCTTGTTTTTCCATTGCCTTTTCAAAAACACAAGTGTTTTCCATTTCCAAGATGTAAACATACAGATGCGTGAGTCATTTGCTTAAAGTGTGAATGAAAAATAACGAAGCGTGTTGACTGTTTACCAGAACGTGGCCAGTTGCAAAAGACACGGCTGATGAAATTTTGTCTAGATGTTCCATCAGGACCCAATAGACACAATCTTCCCAGATACACAACCTCTCCAGGGACGCTATTGAATTCTAAGTAAGGACACACAGACTGATGCAGCTAATGCTCATTAACCACTTGGCTGTCGGGTTAATGTGCTAAGACGTGCATCTGGGCAATGCGTTGAGCACACCGGGCATTAAGAGGTTAAGGTGTTGACTTATGAGTGCGGAGGAGATAAATAATAAATGAGAATGTAGATTCTGCATAGTAGTACCAAACACTTTAGGACATCTGGAGAGAGACAGGTATAGAGGAAGGAGCGAGGATTAAATCTACAGTGCCACCTAGCAGCATGTATCCAGACTGTACGCTGTATATTTCTCCGTCACATCTAGAGCGGCAGGGAGCTTGTGAGTTCAGGGGAAGGAGGGGGTATCAGTATTACCCTTTCTGTGCTGCGGCAATCGCCATTAAACACCCATTTGACAGCGCAGAGGTCTTTTAAACAGACGCAGTCGCAGGTTTCAGGCTGCACGCAGCTCGGCATTTCATTCTGATTGTCTGCTGACACATCAGTTATGATAATTCCTAAACTCTTACAGGATTACCCCCTGCTTCAGACTTTCAATAGAAGGAGCCTTGCGTTCATACGGTGCTGATTTATTTTGTCATCAAGGCTCCCATCTGTTCCTGGGATATGATTGACCAGGTGACGGTCCAAGCGTACTCAATCAATTCCTATTTTTCTGGGGATGATGGGATGTGTAGTCTAACTATGGTGCATCTGTTGCTTGGGCTTGTTCATCACGCTAGTTTGCAGACATAGAGTTATTCTGCTTGTAGAGCTCTAGATGAACTCGGCAGGAACCTGGCAGTAACTTTACCCACCACTAAAGAGCCCTATGATGCACATACTGGTTTTCTAGTTTAACCCATTGAGTGCTATGGGTATAGCTACATTCATGCTATATGTATATATATTCACATATATATATCCAAAAGAGCAAGTCTATACCTCCCAACACATAGTATGTGTGTTGACAGACATTAATGGGTACAAGCATGTTGGCCTGCGAGTAATCCCATGGGTCCTAAGTCTTGTTGGAACAGCATGAGGGTCCCAGTTTAAACTTCCCATGTGGGAACAGGAACAGCGCTAAAACGGTAGAGATATGAGCAGAAACCCAGCAGAACTGGGTCTGGAGTGACTTAAATCATACACCAAACCCATACCCAGAGATCACTGCACAGCCCGGAATTGGTTATCATCTGTGATACCCGCAGCCTCCGAGTCAGATCTGGGGGGTTCACGAGTAACGTGACTATGCAGGGCAGTGTGAAAAGAAGGTGCCTTTCAGCCCGATGGATCTGAAAGTTCTCAGAACATACCAAGGGACCGGCTCACGTCTCCTCTTTATTTATATGCCTCTATTAAAACTTTTGTGTTTTTTTGTCACTGGATAGTAAACCACCTGTGGCTGCAAACCATGTTTCTAGCTATATCAGGCTTTTTCTCAAATCCTATACCCATTCTTCTGCCTTCTATATTATTCTCTCCTGAATCTTACATTTCTTGACTCCTGCTTTATCTCGACTGAATCACGTTTTCTATGCATTGTATATCAGTGTTTCAGGGGACTCCGTCACAATCCACAGTATGTGGCCAATATGAAAAAAAAGAGAAAAACCTTGATATGGAAAACTGCCGCAAGATATATAAACACACCAAAACAAAAAGGCTCGGTCAGCTTTATACAAAGTTACGCATGCATGAGAAAAGGAAAAGGGGCATCAGGGATTCTCAGAGCAGGACAATTGAAGAATACTTACTGAGACTTTGCTTTCATTTTTTATGCATTTTAAGCATGTATTTCAATGAGGATGGGTTGACCTACTTGGCATTTCTATTTGAGAGCTTGGTGCATTGGAAAAAAAACATTCAAAGCAATTTATACTTTTATGTCAGGGCTACATTCTTACTTCTCTGTATATCGGTCTCTGTATCTGGGTCGCATTAAAAAAAGGGTTCATTGGGCATCAAAAACAGGGTTTTGGTATGATTATTGAATACTTTTCAGAAGCATGGAAACAGTCAGAAAGGCGTTCTCAGAGGAAAAAAAACACCATTGAAAAAGCCTTTTCTTATGCAGAATACTTGGGTCCTTTTCATCGGTAGCACATATATTATCAAAATGGAACATTGGGCCTGAGAGGCCTGTCCCCTCCATGTTTTATATAGACATGAAATCTTCAGCTAGCTAAGCATCATGGGAGTTGTAGTTCAAAAACAGCTGGAGATCCATCTCTTGTCCATCACATATTTCTTCAGACTCAGACTGGCCATTTGGCACAACAGGCAAATGCCCCGCACCACAAACTCACCGGAAAGGGCCGCTCCATCCCGGCCATACACTATATGGGCATAAAAACTCTTGATTCATGACTCCGGCTTTATCTATACTAGATAATATTTTCTATGCAATGTTTTAGAGGACTCTGTCGCAATCCACAGTACCACAAAAACCCATAATGTGACCTTAAAGCACTATGGCCTCCTCGCCATCACCAGTCCGGCCATGTATTCCTTGTTCATTCATTCGCTCTCTGTTGTGGCATCTTCTTAACGACTAAAGAGTTAAATAAACTTTCAAGACCCAAGTTTTACATCGTGTCTATTGCGTTGCCCCCGGTAACATCTGACTTTATTCCCTTCTATCAAAGATTTTATTATCTGTCCATCCCTGGTATGATTGAAGGATTACAGAGGTTGTGTATTCACAAAGCTGTTTAAGCCAAGGGTCCGGTTCACATAATATCATAGAAAGAAAACATTCATTTCACGGATCTAGACAGGAGCAGGCACAATGGATTGACGCTGAGAACATTTTGCCTGTTTGCTTTTGTCTGTTTTTCCGCAGATATATTATGTTTTAAGTCAAAAGAATCCCGACGAGTTTTTTCTGTAGGCTCCGTCAGGGGGATGTTGCTACATTGTGTGGTGTTCCGCTGCCAATAGCTTCAAGACACACTCAGACAATCAGGATAGTTAGCCAAATACAGTAGAACGCCGTGTGAGAAGAAAACTTTTCCAAACATCTTTTTGATTTTATCACCTAATATCTCGCCTTTGATTTCAGCTCCTGGTGGGTAATGCTAACAAAAGTTGTTTTTAGTCTGTCTTTAACAGAGCTGTGAATATATATATACTGGATTGACTATGGTCTCAAATAACCCCAGAAGCGAAGATCAAAAGACATTCTAAGTGCAGCAAAATGCTTTTCCTTTCTTTAAGGCAGACGGCTTACATTAGTCCTTGTTTAAAAGAAATCGTCTTGAAGTGCTAGCAGATCATTTAGGGATAGGACGAGGCGCTTTTCTCTGAACATGAGAGTTCAATATTTTTTTTTTAAGAAATAACTATGAATAGCAAATTCCCTTTGGAGCAGTTTGTTTCTTTTCCCGCAGGTCTTATTGACGCGGCAATGTTCTCATAAGTGGTCGTCAGAACTTTCTTGTCCTTTCAATTTTATAAGCATGAATTTAATTGACTTTCACTTGGGGATACAATTTATACTAACCGGTTCCAATATAGCCCCTATTGCTATCCAAGGAATTGAACATTATTGATGCAGATATACCCACTCACTAGCAAAAAAGAAAAACCTGCCATTTGCCCAACCTCTTCTACAACCAGACCATGCCCAGTACTGGAGAAGGCCAGACAAGGGCAGGGGCTGTTGGCTGAATTTTGGGCCATAACTGAAGCTTTTTGTTGTGATACTTGTAGTTCCACATATAGCCACTAGAGCTACAAGAATTTACGGTAGCTTTAATCTTGTGGCCCAGTACAACCCTAAAGACAGGGCTTCTTGTCCTGTCCCCCATGCCCCATCCACCATTCTACCCCAATGGGGCCATCAAGCACCAACTAGACCCAATCCCTGGAAAAGGGCCATCTGGGCACCAAAGCCTGCAAGGGCCCAATCCCGGGTAGCAGGCCACAGGGGTGCAGTCTCGGGTAGGAAGCCACAAGGATCAATGAGCCCGTAACAGATGAGAGCCACTGGGCACCAATCCTGGAAAGTGGCCAGCTGGCCCACATAGCCTGCAAGACTCAGTCCCAGGTAGTGGTCCACGGGGCCAATGAGGCCAGGTCACCCTATTTGCCCAGGCTCCGTATACGGGTACTGGTTGTACCCCACTGATGGTGGCCTTGCTGCTGTATATAATATATGTTAAAAGTGTCTCTTACTGTTAACAACTGCTCTTCTTTTATGTTGTCAGATAAAAGCAAGTTCATGTTTTCAAAGCTGCCAAGCCATCTCTGCTTAGACAGATGCCAGCAAGGTCACAAAAACAGAACATTCAACAGATATCTTTAAAATAACAACTTTTCTAAAGCTGGTAATGACTTTATGTTATGTGGCATGCTGGCGCAATACATTAAGTTTCAATGGCTACATCATCAGATATTAATTTTAAGTATTACAAACACAACTGACTAGTAGATATGCAAGCGGCTGGCTTCTGAATTATGGCTGCGGGTCAAATTGTTGTTGCGCAAGTCATTTAACTGACAATTAAATAAGTTAATATGCAGAGTCTGACTGTTAACTTGTACAAATGATGACATTTACCAGTTCAGCGGCCGCATCCAGATGTGACTGCATGTATCAAAGTAATGAAAAGGGAATTCAATCCTGCCCTCCTGTATCACAGAAAGGCATTAATCAGCACTGCCAGCTAAACAGGGATGCATGAGAAAGCCGAAATCGGAGATTCCAACCTGCGGCACAACATTAGATGTTGGTGGCCCCAGTCAAATTTTATTATAAGCGAGACGTGCCTCTGTATTTCACAGCATCCTCACCCATTCCTTAAAGAGAGTGTGTGCCGTGTACAGAGCACAGGGCCCTGCCCCTAGGGAGACCGAAGCACAGCTATACTTCATTAAAAGCAAAAAGAAAGTACAAAAACACAATGACAGCAAGTTCACATTTATCCTCTAGAGACAGACTAGAGAATAGATAGATAGGTAGGTAGATAGATAGATAGTGTTTACCCCTAATACAAGATGATAGATTTTAACAATACACAATTACACAAATGTGTTACGTGTGCAGCTGGATTCCTTATAACTAACAATACAATTCCTACAATAACTAAAATTTTTAACATAATTGTGAATAGCACCCTTAAATGAGGGTGCATCCCATGCATGGTATCAGCGGGCCACCCACTAGGTAGTCCTGGCCATGTCCCGCGGGGTAAGGGTCCAGGTAGCTAGAGCCCAAAAGTTCCCTGGTATGACAGTGAGCTTATGCTGAAGGAACAGTTTGGCTGGCCCTGTATAATGTATAGTTAAATCAGTGATTCAGTTATAGGTTATAAAGGACAGCAGAGACAATGTAGCTGGAGGAACCTGCTAGTGTTGGCTTCATAATGAATAGAGACGTGCAAGAAAAGCACAACTCTCTCTTTAGTGAATAGACTTCTTTGTTGTAACTTCTGACAAAACACAGGGTGTCACATTAATACATTCAGTGTGATTGACAGACCTTTAGTTAACCCTTTTTTATCAGATGAGAGTGACAAGTCCCTCTAAGCACTGAAAAGGTTAACGTGTGGTCATGAAACGTCTCTGCAGCAGCAGGAATAGTTAATATTCAATGAAGTTTGAATCGGTGGTCAGTCAGCAGATACTTTTAACTTTTATCTCAAAAGCAGGACCTGCTGACACAGCACTGAGAACATTACCAGACATAGGAACGTTACTGTCTATCAAAGACTCATTTTGACACAACACGCGCCAGCCTCCAGGGGTACTTTAAAAATCAATCGACTTTAACCTTTTCTCCAAGGGTAACTGGCCTCTGAAATCACTCAGGGAAACCTATATACTAAGACATTAATATCAGTCTTCCTCCTTATCCTGAGATTGAATTCCCGGGTGAGAGTTAAAAACACCGACTCAGACCCGAGGGATAAGCGCAGGAGATAACACTCGTCACATTACTGACATGTCTTTCACTTTTTTACATTAAATTCTGCTTTACGGAACTAATTGGGAGCGTTATGTGAATCCATGCATCATTTTAACCTTTTGAATGCCATCAGGAGGAGCAACCAAACGTCTCTGCATCGAGATCCATTTTAGACATAACCCATTTGAAGCTCTTTTAGTACCGACACAAAGTATCCAGCGAATGATCTATGTAACATTTGTAGCGAAACGTCTCCCAAATAATAATTTTATCATGTATTCCTATGTTTTCAGCGAGTGCTCGCCTACCCATGATCCTCTGCTCTTTCAGAAGCTAGTTTTCCTGACTTGGAAGCCTCTTGTAAATTGAAACACAGCACCGATTGTGTCACACATGATGCACCAGCAGGCGGCACAGCCATCCTTATATGATGTCATATTTCACTGTCCATTATTTTGCATTGCCAGACAGAAGTAAACTATGGAGGATCACCATATCTGCACATCCCTCCACAGGGTTACTGGGTTGGGGAGATTGTGATCTCCTCTTTAATCAGTCTATTGAGCACTGGTGCTAAAGGAAGCCTGATCACCCAACAGAGCGAATGGCTCCCTGCTATGTGGCATAGTCGGTCTAGGCTAGAACATGCCACAATTAATCACACTAGGCAATATGAAAACTAAGGGATAGGTTCTAAAAAGTTTTCCTGCTCTCCTGGTTCAAGTAACCAAAGCCAACTTAGTAGACATTACTAGATTTTCTAATGTTGACAACAAATATGACAACTACCGAGGGAGTTCCCCTTTAATCACCAACATATATCAGAATATATTCGATATTTGGTTATTTCCAGAGAATCTTGGGCAATAATATAGAACCCGGAACAAACCGAGGACATACGTGGGCTTCACATACCGTAGGACCTGAACACCGTGAGCTACAGAACATGAAGCTACTCAATTTTTACAGGACTTTGTCACCTTTATGTGATCACTACAGTGCGCCTCTTTCTTCATTCATTATTTATATTTTAATTATTATTGCAATAAACTTGTTTCATGAGATTTTACGGTCATTTCATCTTTTACAGCCACTGGTTTTATGGAGCTTTTGGGATTGTTTAATATGCTAGAATGCTATGTAGGTCTTTTTCTTTAAAAGATACATAAATCACACAAACTTAAATATGGACATATAATCTTTAAGTAGCTTATTCTTTCCTTGCTTTTTGGTAACATAGTATTGTCTACAAGATCCGTATTATAACATGTCTATGTGCATCATCTACCCAGTCTTCTTCAACCTCACGTGGTCCTTGGCTTTGTCATAGCCTAATGCCATTCCCATTTCTTCATTAGACTCAACCGCATTTCTAGGAAGGCTATTCCACCCACCATCCTCTCTGTAAAGTAATTAAATGTATAATGTCGCAGAAAATAACTCATAGTTATATTATACCTCAGCCAATCCTGAGTAGCCTTTCAATGAGAATGCATATATTTTATTTATACAGAAACCATATTTGACAGCAGATACGAACCAGCTGGTCCATCTAGTACCTCGGTCCTTGTTCTTGTTTTAGATTTAGGAGCAGTATTCCTATCCCATGCAGGTTATAATTCCCTTACAGTTTTAGCCTCTATCACTTCTGCTGGGAGGTAGTTACACTTCTCTACCAAATTCTCTTTACCCCTTGGCAAGCACCTATTTTGGCAAATCTAACCTAGTCTGTCGAGCCTGAATTGACATACCACGTGGTGGCGTAAAATCACATTGGTGACCGTTCATGAATGAATAAGGAAATGCTTTTAATTCCAATAAGCTGTGTTTGAGGCTGTCACTTGTGGTCTAATTACCTCACAGAAACGTTCCCCTGAAACCAAATACAGACTCTTTGAATGAGCCGTAACTGTGAGTAACGTCGACTTTTCCTAATTAGGAGTCCATGTAATTAGGGATATTGGAGCCAAAATTTCTATAGAACATCCAAGAAAATATGAGCTTGTTAATATTAACAAAAAAATTTGAGCAAATTCCACCAGATGAAAATACCCTTATACCCTATTATAAACATTTCGCTTCTTCTAATAACACGATATTATGACTACAGGCTGACACAAACCCCTAATTATGTACGGGTAAGAAATCTCTCAAATGCTTTTTGTATACATAACCAGGCTGCCATGTACATGCAAACTATTACTATTATTAATTATGAATTATTTTGTAATTAGGCGCAGTACATTGGCTACAATAACCATCTAGCTTTCCTTTCCAGGCATTTGATGTTACTGAGGGTTATCCCCATAAACACATTCATAACATATAATTGGGAACATGTATAAACTGTAATTTTTACTTGAACCGACACACACTCAAAAATGTGAGTGCTCAATGAGACCCCAATTTTTTAAGGACGTTGCAGAAGACAGGTAGGCATGGCTCAATGGTAAGGTCATCTGGACCCCTCGCAGTTTGCCCATTCTCCATCTACTTTATCATATCAGTTTGCCAGCTCCCACCTATATCCCATCTAGTAACCTTTTATTTATTTTGTTAATTATTGTTTATTTTCTAGATCATGATGGGTGCCATCGGCTGCTGGCCGACAGTACCCCATACTCACCTGCTGCGCTGCGTGACGGATATGGCCGGCCGCATGCTAGGTGACCATAAAAACATAAGGTGTGCACATCCAGCTGTCAGCCGCACTTAAGTCGTCAGGTGGCCACTGGCCTTAAAGTGCCAGTCTGGCCCTGAGTACAACACGGGGCAAATTTCTGGTAGTTGTAAGACTCAGTAGGAAATGGGCAAGTTCCAGCTTTTCCCTGACAGGTACTTCAGGCTACATATAAATACACCCCACATACACCCCACATTGCACATAAGACAGACAGGTACATAATGCTGACAAAAGACAAAAAAATATGTTATTGATTAGAGGGTCAAAATCCTAGGACAGTGGTTTTGTTTAAAACTTCTACTAAAAAGGCTTAAAAGAATTATAATCTGCTTTTAAGTAACATATTTCATCTACCAGCATTCTCAGTGTCAAATGCTTCGTATTTGTCCTTGGATTGTTCCTAACAAACTTATAATAATTTAAATTATGATTGTTTTGTGCATTAAGGGGTAGTGGAGACATATGTTAATAATGGCTAATGAACTGGGAGATAAGAGGGCATTAAATCTGTCACCTTCCATCTGGCTCTGCAATAAAAATTAAAAATAAAGAGCGAGAGAGGAAAGAAAAGTTCACCTCATAACCGGCGAAGAAAAATAGTAAACAAAGTATTTAATATGAAATGTCTCTTAACATACAGCACACATGCTTGAATTCTTGAAAACCATTATAAAACAATTTTATATTATATATCCTTCCATATACCTCTCCCTAAATGAAATAGGTGGGGGGGGGGCACAAATGTATATATGGAGGGGGATTCTATAGGATGCATTTGTAAAATGGACACCATGCAAATTATAAGGGACCCCTCTGATATCATATGCAGTAAAGTGGATGTGATAGCTGGAATGCCCCATTAAGCGGCAAATCAGGAAGACTGCTGGGAAATTAAAAATATAGAATGTTTCTATAATATTGGTAAAATGTCACACATAGTTTTCATTTTTCCGGTTTGGAAAGAATTCTAGCAGTCCTTAGCATGTGACTGATTGAAAGAAATGATTCTACCAGGACCTCTGCTGCTGCTTCCTAACCCGTTCAGACAAGTCAATTCACGTAGTATTTTGTTTGACTTTCCCATCATAACTTATTGCTTTCAACAATAACGGTCATGACTATAAATCTCTATTCCATTTTACTGCGCATTCGTACAAATTCGGGATCTGTTCCTTCATGTTATTTCAGCTTAGTTACACTTTTGTTAGTGATATGGAGTCCTTCAGCAAAAGGACAGAGCAACGGCGCGCACCGCGGGGACAGCCTCTCCCCCATTCCTCTAATTGGGGTAAGGTTGTACCCATGGTGTGCGCCAAGGGTCCGTCTTGTTGCGGAAGCGCTTTAGGAGGCATTGATAATGCAGCGGGTGATGGGGAGAAGCTGACTAAGAAAGAAGACAGAAGAGCAAGAAGGGGTAAAACAAGAAGCAGAGCTGCAGAAAATGAGACAGGGACACAGCAGCGGTTGGCAGAGGAGGTAGAGAGACATTGAGAGAGTGAGTGAGAGAGTGCATAAGAGAACTAAGAGAACATTAATGAGAGAGCATGGGAGAGAGTGAAGAAAATAGCAAACTTATCAGCGGGAAAGAGATAACAAAGAGGAATTATCATGCACGTTCTGGAAACAAGAAACAAGATCCATATATATTGTTCATTTAAAACACCATTATATAGGTTAATTTACTGTATAGACCTAAAGAATCTGGGAAAATGATAGATTTGTGTTAAAAGTTCAGAATAAAAGAAGACTGATACCTCTTCA
>VKOC01000008.1:9668011-9685175 GCA_009364415.1 Spea multiplicata | reverse complement strand
TTATTTTTATTATTATTATTATTAATAATAGGAATCATTATTTGTAATTCTGCCTCCATTTAAATATATATTATGTTCGTCAGTCTTCATAAAAATAATTAGTATGTAAACGGCAAGAAAATGAGATACATTTTTGCACCATACAATTAGTCTTTGCGAATGTGGGTAAGATTACATTGGGCCGTTCTGTACCTTGCTAACAGTTAAATACTTAATAGAAACACATTGCCGCATCCTGTTCTGCAAGATGTTTTCTCGGCATGCACCCTGTGCATGGTTTATTTCATACTCCCTTTGTGTAGCATTACTAAAGGTAATGCATTGTGAAAATACACAAAAAAAAGACTTTTCCTCTGGCACAGAATAAGTTGTGCTTGTCCAAGCAGTAGGCCTGGGGATTAAATATTCTTAAACCCCAGTCCAATTTTACAGAAGGAAAAAGAAATATATATATATATATATAAGAAAACATTCAAAACATTAAACGGCAGAAAACAACAAGTCCTCATTTATTCGGAATTCAAATTAATGCCCAAGCAGAAATGTAACAAGTTCTTTCCAACAATACCCCCTAAAGGCTTTTAGAAATTCCATCTGGTGTATGCAGCTGAGATTCCTAAAGCACTATCATAAAAAAAGCTGTGAAATTTTAATAGAAATCTCATTTTTAATAGATTGCAATCACTTGCCCAATAAGCAAAAAAAATAAAAAAATGTCGCTACCTTTAGGCAAATATAAATTCATCATGGCTCATTCTGTTTTGCTTCTTGAAGGAACTTGGTCTTCTTAATAAATCATATTTATGAAATCACCCACATATCCTTCTGTATACTTTTAAGAGTTGCTAAGAACCTTAGATAAACTTTACAAGTACTTTAAATTACATAATGGTAAAGTGCACTTCGCTATAACCAGCTATTTATATCGAAATGATGGTTACTCATAGTGGCAATAATCGGGGCAAATAAAAAAAATAATCAGCTTGGTACATATGGCATTTTATCATTATTTTTTTATTTTATTTTCATTATTTTGATGCTTTTTCCAACCTCATGGTTAAAAATTGTAAGTATTGTCATCAAGGTTATCTAGAATATATTGAGATTATCCAAATATGTGTTGGTGAAGATGCTCCAATAATGGCAACACGTTTTATATATGGTGGACAGACACACAGTGGGAACCATATTGGAAATGTCTATATGTAAGTACACAGATTGCCTTGAAAAATGTACATTTCCATGTTTGTTCGTTTTTTAAGCGAGTAAACGAGTGAACCCTCAGAAATATTTAATTGTGTTGATCTGGATGTTCATGTTGTGTCTTCTAAATGCATCAATGTGTGACTCGTTACATATATTGAATAAAGAAATATGTTCTGGCATCAACTCTTAACATCAACTCAATGGCAAAGGAGTGGTTATGGTATTCATTGGTTACCAACTGGGGACAAGCGGTTCTGGCATCCAGTGGCCTTCTGTGGGTAGAAATAGGTAAACATTTTTTAAAGAAGACATAATATGCAAATTAAAACTTAAAATGTCTTAAAAATAAAAAAAACATTAAGAAAAAAACAACCCATTGTCAAGTTAACAATTTGATAAGGACCATTTTAGATAAGAAAGCTTACTTTTCCTCATGGGTTGTTACTATTCATTGTTAGTATCCCGTTACAAATGAACAGTATTATTTCAATATCTGCTGCTTTATTTACCAATTTTACTTTATTTGACTGAAAATATGACCAAATATGCCGATAATTCATTGCTGGTAATAACCAGCAGCTAATATTGTAAAGATTATGTGTGTAATAATACAAGGGCACCACAAAACATGACACCTCTTTTCACTTTTGGGTAGTTTGTAAACCTGGAACATTATATGTCATCAAACTGTTACGAGCAGACGAGAGGAGCCGAATGGTTCTTATCCGCTGTCAAATTTGAGATGTGACCCTAATTACCTGTGTTGTCTCGTCATACTTTGCCATTGACAGTAAAAATAAAATTTCTTCCGAAAGTGGTTGTTTTTCATTTTTTGTGCTGTGACGGAACATTAAGTAGTTTTTTTCAGTATGATTGTTTACAAAAAATATTTGTTTTCTCTTGCTTTTTATTTCCTGTGCTTTTGGATTGTAGATTTTTATTTACATTTTATTAAAAGGTTGCCTGTAAAATGTGCACACTTCACTTTGTCATAGAGTCTTAAAAACACATTTGCATAACTGGAGACTCTTTACATTTTCTGGAAATCACCAGTCAGTATTTATTCTCTGACGGTGGCAGTTGATCGATTCTGTACCCACTTCCTGCCCCCCCAGGTTCTTCATAACCCTGCCCCTTTCAAGCCTTTTATGCAATAATGGCACCCTGGTGCTCGATTGTCCCATCTCCTTAAATTGGTCATGCCTCCTTCCTACCTTTTATAAGGAGCAGGAGAGGAAAAGGTCAACATTGATTGCTATATCTAAATATCTCCCAACATCTGACTGGCACTGTCTAACTGTCCCCACTGTCCAGCTTTTAAGTGCAATGGGGAGCATGGGTCATCTCGGGAGATCCTCCCTGACAAGCCCAGGGGGTTGAAAAAGCGACCAAAGTCTTTGCTGTCAAAGGATACACCTCCATATAAGTTTGCATGATGTCTCCTCGCAACTCGAGCCTAGTGAGGTGGCTTTTCAGAAAGGGAGATGGTTGGTTATGTCTCACATCCCTCCCACATCCAGGATGGGTCCCACTTCACCACATGTGTTCTTATTTGCACACCATAAACGTTGACCGGATATGTGGTCATAAGACCAATTGACAAGTAGTCACTTTTTATACGAAGGTATGAGTCCATGTGGTTGTCAGTTACACTTACGCGGGTCTACATGTCTCCAACAGACAGCTGTCCACTAAAGGAAGACAATGGCCGCAATAAAGCTACATGGGAGGTGACCTCACGCATCAGTCCATCGCCATTTGTGCAGAGAGGCCGATGGCCGGTCAAGGCCTTGTTATAAGCATTGAAAAGTCATGCCACTAACAAGTCCGAAGGGAAATCAATGGTGAACTGAGCGCTAAATAATCTCTCAAGCTATAATTACATGACATATAACTATAAATGGATAGATCGTATAGATTACTTCTTTGTATGTTGAGATAATCTGCATACGATATGGAGAATTACATTTTTATCATTCCAAAGCTGTTTTTTATATTGATACACCGTGAAAAAATACAAATACTTATTTACTCTTCTTGAAAGCAACTGGCATATATTGTCTACACAACGATGTAATAAAATATTACCGAGGCAAAAAGTTGAATTTCTCCCTTGCTGTGTTTTAAATTATCCTTGAAAAATATATTTTTTTTAGCATGAGACATACATTTTGAAATTCTTGGATAAATAAAAGTATCGCAACACTTCCAGGATCAATGGAAATAAACGTAAAATTATAATAGGCACGTAATTAAGTCTAATTAATATAATTTACTCTGCCATTGTGTAATAAAAGTTAAGCGAGTTTGATTTCCCTCTGGGCCAGACTAAAGTTGATATAAAATAAAGATTTTATGCATTTTATCTGCTAATAGTACAAATTTATCCTAAACTTATTACCGCTGAGATGCCATGAAAACACGCCAGTCGTATATTGCCATTGATCAACATAACAAAATTTAAAGCAAAACATTTTAAATAGAACAGACGTGCGTTATATAAAAGGAGCTTGGAACAAAGCCAGAATTACCTTGCTAATGAAGTTATTGTAGCGTCTTGATAGAGGGTTTTTTTGGAGCCATATGTTGAAACTTTCATCGAAAGTCACAAAGCTGCTTATTTCACCATAAAGTTTCAGGCAGCGAAGACAACAGATGTAAAAAGTGAAAATGAAAGGGGAAAAAAAGACAAACGGTAAAATTAGAGTAAAAAAAAAAAAAAAAAAACTAAACCGGGAATCGATTAGATAAATCTGTTTATTAAATCACAACAATAACCGAGGGATCTTGTTTGATATCTGTTGAGATAAAAGTATAGCATGGTTAAACTTCCATTTCCCGTGTCCGTTATTTACATGATATGGGTCACCTTGTATTATTCAAACAGATGCAGAGTAGGCTTTAAAATGCAAGCAAAGCATTTGGAAGAGAAAGAACCATTTCCGCTGTGACCTCGAGAGAGCCGTGTCACCTAATTTATGGAAAGTTCGCGAACTAATAAAGTAATATACTGCATTAGCTTTGGGAGGTGTGTGTACCGTCCAGCACTTCAGCTTGCAAGGAAGGAAAAATAAAAAAAAGGTACAACATTCAAAGTGTGAAATATATGGCGCTTTTAACCCAGCGGCATAACTCATCCAGGCCTACAATGAAGTCATCTTGGCTCAAGGTGCGACCGGTAATAAATGCTTTAAGTGGTACCAGAAAACACTGAGGGGTACTCATGAAGTGCCGATCTTTAGAAGCTATGTGTATCTGAGTATAATTCAAGTGAGGGGGTTAATTGTAATTACCAGGTGTAAGAAAAAAAGAAATAGCCCAAAATCACATATTTTTTTCATTAATTTTTGCACTAAAATAAGTATCTAACTTTGCATGACCTTCACTTGCCAGACACACCTGTTATACTATTTAAATACGTCTCTTACGTATTTATCAAATTACAAGCCTGAAAAAAACCTAAGATTTAAAAAAAACACAATCTGTTCTTTTATGTTTCAGTGAGAAAAAAACAGAGTATTCTGGTACCTACATGGTTCATACTAGAGCGATTTCAGATCTTAGTTTCTGGTCATGGAGGTAATTACAGAACCGGAAGTCACTGAGCCCTCACAGTATGAAACAACAATAATTGTAGGCAGGTACAAATCGGCAAAAAAAAATGAGGTCATACTGGTTCTGGAATTGATCCCTTGTGTGACGCAATATGTTAACTCTTAAACAAAATTGCACCATGCATACTATATTAAATTAAAATAAGATTTATTGAGCCAATGTTTCACCCATAGAGGCTTTCATCACACACAAAAAAAAAAATTGTTTATTATTATTTTTTGTCGCCACGATGGCCGCTATGGCCGAATTGTTGCCTCAATATACCTTATCTTGACTTTGAGTGTGCACCGTACACAGTACAGTTTGAGGAAACATCTTTTAGCAAATAATTGACATTTTCAGCCTATTTTAACATTATTATAGATATTGTAGGGCTTTGAAGTTTGAGTTGTTTTAGTAAAAAATAAGATAATATTATTTAATGTTGTAAGTAATAATAATCTTTGCAATGAATGCGTTATTCGAATTAAATTATGTAGCTAATAGCTATAAACCAGCTGTAGCATAGCAGTCCAACACATATGGTATAAAGAAGTACATTTTAATATTGCTTATTTTTTGTTTAAAAACTATTATTATATAAATATATAAATTCCGATTTTAGTCCGATGTCAACCCATTCAATAAGGTTTCAATTGTAAGAGCAATTAATAGTTAGAGATAAGAATGTTTTAGTTTGAGATGCCAGTAGGGTAGGGATTTTTTTCAACATGTAGTTTGAGTGAAAAAAGATAATCTCCAAATATTTAAACCCATTATTAATTTTGACTATGAATGTATGGTATAAAATATAGAGTTTCTTAATCTGCATTGCCGTTAAATAAGTGAACGTATTGCAGTTATATTTCGTTTACAGAAAATTCATGGTTTTTAGTTTAATGATACATTATGCGTTGTGTCTATATGATGAATATAGAGAAATAAAACAGTAATTTATTCAACCTTGCTCAAGACTTGCGCAGCTTGCCCATGTCAGCAGATGTATTTTCTGACCCGAAATGTAAGAGTTATGTATTGGTCAAAAAGTTAAATCTACACCGTCAGGAGGTTAAAAGGATCCAGCATGTAAATTGCAAGCCACTACAGAAGGTAGATGGAGTGGAAACATTTAATTTGATCAATTTCATTTAACAGCAATGTAAACGGCGTTACATGTATTTTTTCATGTTATACCGGGGAGCTAATTCACCATACAAGATACCCTTAAAAATGTAATAGTAATTAACCGAATTTAGGGGAGATTCGATTTTTAAGGGGAATATGGATGTTGTATGTTTATTAGGACTTCTGGAGAGTTCAGATTAGAAATCAATTAAACCTCAAAATTCACAGCGAGATTTGAAGGAGTTGGAGCTTTATTTAGAACGTAAGTCAAAGATCTCTTTGTAGACCAAGATTAAACTGAAATGGTGACCTGCCAGGTCCCCTTGTGATGTGATGTTTATAGAAAACAGAACTGGATTCCCTATAAATTATGGAAAGTGCTCGTCTGGACAGCAATCTTCTTAAGTGGGATTGTGAAGGAAACGTTATAATTATCCACCGCCTAGTTTCACGGTTCGTCAATTACAATTGTTTAAGACAGTTGGAGTCAAACGCAAGGTCTCCAAAACTGCAAACAGTGGATTGATCAACATTTTTGGTTGAGTTGGGATACCAAGAACATCCTGGACAGTTTGTTGACCTCTTAGCCTAGATTTCGACAAATGTATATTCCCGCCAGTTGTTGTGAATAAGGGAAAGAATAACGGACGGGTTATAAGGATTCCGAGGGTAGGGCAGTGAGGAAAAATGAAATTAGATCCCAGATCCAGTGGAATTATATAATAATGAACGTTCCATTGCTTGGAAGAAAAATACATTGTGCTTTCTTCAGCATTATTGTTTTAAAAAAACAAACTGAATAAGTAAACGTATTACAAAATTAAATAGAAGCTGTACGCTGTAACCAAGTCATGGCACGGTCTTGGTATAATTACAAATGTATGATTATTGTGAGTTAATAGTTGGGGTGATAATGTGGTAACAGACAAAGAATATAAACCAAATCAAATATCTCCAGTTAAGGAAATATTGAATGCGACAAATCATTTCAGGTTAAATGGAAAAAAAATAATTTGACACAGTATGAAAAGCAATACACAAATGTGGCCAAAATTCAAACTCATTAACTCAAGAAGGTGTGAAGTATTCATATACAGCACATTGCTGGAAGGGACACAGAAATCCTGCGCTATACATCCATGGATTATCAAACACCCATGGAGAAGCAAAAGACGAATTGATTAAACCATAAAGCTCTTCCGTTTACATCAAAGCTAAGAACAGCAGTTAAAAAAAAAAAAAGTTAGTAAAAAAAAAATCCCTAACTCAGAAAAGCTAAAAGCATCCAAAAAAATCAATCAATGTTCTCCTAACCATCTGTGTTGGAATCTGGAAAGAAAAGGCAATAACAACATATTGGTATGAAGACGTGTTATAGAACACTGGCGTACAACACAAGTATAACATCCAACACATTATCAGGACCTCTGGGACAAAGAATCAAGGATGCGGAGTACCAGGTGGACTCCATCAATGACGACGCTGTTTTAAGGTGTTTTATGTTATTATTTCTCCACATTTAATAAAAGTGTCTTAAATGAATTATTACTAGCCATGGGAGATAGATGGGGCTGTATACAGGTTAGATACAAACAAATAAACTGCAGACATTGTCGTGAGAGAACCTATTCCTGATAATAAACTGATTTGGTGCCACCCTAAGGGGGCGACAAGAACTTTACAGTAGAAACGTAGAATTTGACAGCAGATAAGAACCATTTGGCCGATTTAGTCTGCTGTTACTTAGTCCTTGGTTCCCTTAGTAATTACTGATAAATTGTATCCTACCAACAATTCACCATTTTGGTAACAATATTCTCCAAATTGCCAATATCCTTCTAGATATAGGGTCTCCAAGACTGTAGATGAGGTCCTCATCGTCCTGGAACTAATGCCTCTCGCTATACAACCCACCACCCAGCTTTTTGCAAAGCTTGAAGTTGGTGTGAAGAACGTACTCTTGTTGAAATCAACATAAGAGCTTTCTTCACATGGACACAGTGGTCTTGTTGGACCTCCGACCAGAGCGCTCACCAAGCCAGCACTGAAGCTGACTGTTGGTAAGTTTTTCACATGCCCTGAGATGTTTTTGGCCTCCCTCGTGGCAAATAACTGGGGAATGAAGGAAGACACAAATGCATAAGAAAGGGGACACCATAAAAATAAACTGATAAAAGTGGATATCATGACTGCATTGTTCCTTTATTGAAGTAACCTGCAAAGGTGCACCGATCAGTAATGGGCAAATGGGATCATTATAGCCTAATAAAAAAATATACTTTCCTGAACACATTGGAAAATGTGCAACAATAGATACCTTCAAAAAACAAAAGGAATACAAAATAAGTAAGTAGACTCAACTTAAGGAGTAAAATTGAACCCATCAGAGGAGACGAAGATTCATGCTTCAATATTCCGTAAGGTTTATGGATTTAGTACATCAAAAACATGACAGTATTTTTCTTTAGAGAACTGGCTTTTTAGTGATAAGGCATTTCATTCATTCCATCTTTCACACATGATATATAGTCTCACTGTCCATTAAAGATAAACAATTTTCTGTGGTTCTAAAGGGGAAAATGCTCTTAAAAAAAATCCATGGTGTAGTTTTATAAATCCTTTCTGTTGGTTTTATTAAGACTCGATCTCTTTAAGTATCTCAAACATTCTGAGCTAATTGTACCTGAGGTCTGTGAAAACACTTATTGTATACTTATTACAAAAAAAACACATTGCATTTATCAGTGCAACGATGCGTGCTTATCATTTTGTTGCATAAGCTATAGATGCTTAGTGAAACTATGAAACCAGTAAGATGGTTGTAAGATGGAGTAATTTTGGGTCGTCCACAAAGATCAGCAAAAAAAGATAATCCAGTCTTTAAGGTCAGTGTCAGGTCATAGTTGCCAAATGCCCGACATTAAAAATGTCTTCTTAATTTATTCTGCCATCATCTTTTTTTGTGTAAGCAATCACACTGCTTTTACCAAATTAACATGACATTCAATCAATTCTGTGCTTTGTGCTCTGAATTGAACTCGCCAATTTTGGGGATTGCCCATTTTTCCAATATTTCCAATAATTGGAATATTCATAATTACCTTTTTTGTTGCATTGGATTTTTGTAACTTAAGAGAATAAATCAAAGGGGGGGTAGTAGCCACTTTATGGATGTTATGGGCTTTAAAGAGATTCCTCCAGCTCGCCCCAGGCACAGGCTGAAGGCTGGCCTTTGGTGACACCAACTTTGTCTACAAGAGTTTATACAACGCTTATGATAAGGGATCAGCCATCCCAAGATATACCCCAAAGGAAATAGTTTTGATGTTAAAAACGTAATGTTCTCAAATATGCATTAAACATTTCATTTGATTGTTGTATGAAGTGCCTTCTATATTTTCCAGCCATCAACACCACCATCTTTATAGATACGGTTTTAGTTTAATATGGTGAATCTGGAATTTTAAATGTAACAATAAGAATATAAATCAACGCCAATTTGATTCATTTTCTCTACGACTTGTTTCAGTTGCCTCCTCTTGCTCAGGGACCTGAGACTTTTAATAATCAGGCTCCATCATATTTAAACGCAATTTTGAACTTCTCTTCTAACCAAGAGTAATTTATCCAAGTCAGAAAAAAAGGACACAGCGCTCAGGTAATTTAGTAGAAAAACTATCATAATGCATATTTTGACAGAAGACCCAAAAAAGAGGCTAACATTTCAGAACAACCAAGCTCCTTTATCAAAGTGTACAGTAAGAGTCATTTTTTGGTTAAGCCAACTGTGTCTTTAACAAAAGTAGTTATTTACCCAGAATCATGACATTTTATCAGCTTTTATTTAACGGATATAACAGTCATATTATTTGTATTTGTTTATTTTCATTATTTGACCTAAGACCAGCTGAACTATGATATAAGATCAAGTCTTTGGAATGACAAATTCAGCCCAGGTGGCCAAACAAACGAACAAGTACTCTTAGCAATCTAATAAGGAACGCTTCAAGATGAGAAATAGCAGGCCTTCCTAGAATGCATTTTTTTTTCTTTTCGCCTTACGTTGTAAAAGTTGTTTGTCCTGTTTCGTAATATTTAATGGAAACAAAAATCAATAATTCCACACACAAAAAAAAATTCTTGTATAGAATAAAGTCGAGGTCAAAATAAAAAGCAAAGATTGTTAAAAGCATCTGAAAGAGGCTTATGAATACATACAAGTTCTGTATTACACAAAAAAACAACAAGCTCATTTTAGCAATAGACATATAATCCATTATGAGAATGGAAAATATTTCTAAATAAGATTTTCCTGTTTATAAAATGTTTTTTTTTTTTAAAATCTATAAAAGAAGTCGTATTGCACAAAAATGTAATTATGCGAAAAATCATTTGAAAGTTAAATTATTTTTAAAAGTGGGATTCATAAAAAAAAAAAAAGTTCTAGTAATTATGCGTACAACTTTTTACATATTTTATATAAGTGTTACTGTTTATACAATCTGACATTTATTCAGTCAAGCAGGGAGCTGACCAGCCTGGCTGTGTGGGATATGACAATGAGATGGATTACACTTTGTTGGGCACTGATGAAGTCCATTACTAAAACAAGCAAGCAAATGGTAAAACATATGTGGCACAAGAGAATAGCTCAAAGCCTCAACCGAGACCTGGCTCTAAGCCCCACGTACTGTACGATTCAGGCATTTATTAAAAGAATTGTAAAATAATAGAAAAAATGCCATTATTAGAATTAAATTCCATTAAAGTTTCATCTACTGTACGTTAAAGTCATGTTCTTCTGCACCATTCCTCATGTTATACGTATTGTTCTGCGACCGGATGGGATATAAAACGTTTATTATTAAAATGTTGTCCAAAAATAAGCTTTTAATCATGTCATATATTTGTCTAATGGCTTGATCTGCTTTTTTGATCAACATTCCAGAACGCTTCATATATATTTTGTCTAAGCGCATTAAGAGAGGAGTTCTGGGTAATGGTATTTAGTTTTCTACTAAAAAAAATGTCATAAATATGCATGTAAATTGCAATGAAAGGCTGGCGAAATGTTCACAGGGGCGAAAATGTATGAATCCGGTTTTATTCTTTCCAACAATAGACATAACAATAAACGTAGACATATTTAAGCCTTTATATATAAATACAGGAAGATTTTTTTCACACAACAATATTTTATGTAGGATTCTCTCTGCTTTGGTTTTTCTTAAACTGCAAAAAAACCCAAAACATATTTTTTTTTCATTTTTTAATATGTAGTCGCCGGCGTGCAATAAGAAATAAGTGAGGAGGACCATAAAATGTTCCTCAAGTTTAATGAGCATGAGAGAAATCAATAACAATCCCATATGTTCTATTGCGTGTTATTTTGAACATATCTTTCCCACTTTGCGTTCCCGGGAATATTTTCTTTGCTCGTAGAGCAGAGGGACATATTGGATTATTTTTCTTTCATCTGTCTGTTTCATTTATCTTTATCTTATGTACATTATTTTCCCTTTTCTGCTTGCTTGCAGGTCTCAGGCTGGTAGTTGACGCTTACACAATTTGTCCCGATGCCACAAAACTAATTATTTTTAATTGATCATATTTTGTATTTATTTATTTTAATACTCTTGATTAAGGTTATACTATTTCATTGGTGTTATATGAAATTTCTTTAGATGACGATCTCAGTTTAAATACTACGCAGCTATATGTGCGTCTGGTACCTCGACAAATCAAAAACGTATAAAATGCTTTAAGATGTTTGTCTTTAAGAATTTCCGACACGGGAAATTGAGTCGGGACACCTATGAACTTACATGTTACTTGTGCTTATGACCAGCAATATTATTATTCATTTAACTTGCGTGGCTGGCCCATGGCTAAGAGTGACACTTTTACCTCTTGTGTGATATACCCTTACTTCTTCTAGATTGTAAGCAGAGTTGCCGAATACAGGTGCGCTATATCAATGAATAATTAATAATCAAAATCTAGGCTAATTATGCTCAGGGGGTCCTTTAAACAAACAGGACAGAGAGCTGCAGCAAACTTTCCTTTTGCTTTATTTTGTTACGGTTTCGTTTAACTCCCTTTATTGTTCGCAAGAGGCTATGCCACCCGATGACGGCCTGTGTTTAATTAGCGCTCAAGGAAGAGAAAGGTTTTTTTTGTTTATTTGTTTATTTGGGCTGCTGTGTTGTGTTAATAAACACAATTAAAAGTGGACTTGGTCAAGTGAAATGGTTAATAGTCTGGAAAACGGTGGCTTGCTAATGATCCTGGACAAAAAAAGTACAATAAATATCAATTTGTACTTGTTAATTATGATTATGTTCTTCTAACTTCTAAAAAAAAAGCACAAGTGAGTAATTTGATAAAATTCATTTTTTATTTTTTTAATTACAAGAATTGGCTTAAAAGTTGCTCCTAAAAAAAGCAATCGTTTTGCCTATATGGCAAATACACTTCAATGATATCTAATTAGGTACTATGCCACTTGTGCGTTAGCTGTTCACGTATAGTTTGATTTGAGTTGTGATCGCAAGTTTTAAAGACTCTGATCAACGTAAATTAAAGATTGCTAAATTAAAATCTTGGTTTCTTCTCACCCAAAGGAAGTTGTACTAATAACAAGCAAAGTTGTTATAAAAAAAATGTAAAAAAAATAGTTGCGTGTTCTTTGGGAAAATTGTTGATGACACAGGAGCATTGTAACGTTTCAACGTATTTGTACCTTAGTACGGTAGAGTGTATTACGATTGAGAAATAGGCGCATTAGCTTTAATAAAGAAAGAACGAAAAATGCTCGACCTTGGTTAAACATCACATTATTGTCATTTGACTTATTTTAACTGGTATAGTAAATGTTATAAGTGTAGCTTGTAGACCTTGATCTTTTATTGCAACAATTTCTGTTAAAATGAAATGGAATTTTATGTAATCTTAAAGCTAAAGTTGCTTTTCAAAATTAACTGGATATTTATTTATTTTTCAAACAGAAATCAAATACAATTAGAATAATGGTCAAGAATGTGGCAGCTGCAGTTTACTGTGTATAAATGAAAAGTAATGCACTTGGGATGTAAAAATCCCAAGGTAGAATATAGCTTTGGAGGCGGGGGTTGAGAATAATTATTTCTGAGGACAGGCAATGCAATAAAGCAGGGATACCCAAACTCGGCCCTCCAGCTGCTGCAGGACTACATCTCCCATAATTCTCCTTCAGCTAAGGGGCTGGCTGAGGAGTATGGGAGATGTAGTCCTGCAGCAGCTGGAGGGCCGAGTTTGGAGATCCCTGCAATAAAGCATCGGGAAAAGCAAGCAAGGCGCTGGGTTTTTTAGTGAGAGGTATTAGTGGCAGATCAAGCATGAAAAACCAAGTTCAATATGTATAACTTGGAGGAAAGAAGAGGGAGGGGAGATGCGGTAGAAAAATTGAAATATTTAAGGGGTTCTAACAAAAAAGAAGAGACAAAATCATGATCTAAAACTTTAGGGTCAGGGGTTTATATGTAAGAGAGGGTTTTAGATAAATGGGACAGCCTCCCATCAGATGTGGTGAAGGCTAATACAGTAAGGAAATTTAAACATACACGAGAAGTCTAATTCTGTCCTAAAGCTAAGACAAGAAGAGCAAACGCTGATTTAGGACTGAGTTGCTAAATCAGAAAAAGGGGGTACGTCAGCAATAATCCACCTGTACTTGACTCAAGTCAACATCGACTCATCTTTTCTAGAATAGGTGAGTTACCATTTGAATTGTCTTTGTCAAATGCTGTCAAGCGTTAGGTTAGTTGAGATACCCATCAAACTTGGAGATCTGTCAAATGAGCGTGCGTAACTTTACATTAAATATTACACATTTTAAACTTCAAGTGTAAATAATTTCTTATATATATTCACTTGTGAAAAATAATGGATGGCTTAGCACATGCCTACCTACTGAAATGCTAGATAATTAATGAATATAGCATTAATTATCACATGCTATTTCTTAACGTGAAGTGCCAATTCAAGTGCCATTTCGTAATATGATTTAGTAGTCTTAGGACATTGGAATATTATATGGCCTTTTTTAGCTTTTCCGGTATTTTAAGTATAGTTTCAAAGAAAGACAAAGTTTACAACTGATTTTTTTCAATACATCAAGGTTGGCTAAGAGTAAAAAAAAAATAATTTCATAAAATGTTTGTCCGGAGGCAAACTCAAATCATAATTGTTAATCCAGATTTAAGTGTAAAATTCCAAAGAATTGATAGGTCGAAAGTATTACTCGGCTTCGTAAAATGACACGGACAATCTCAATAACCAGTAATACCGTTGTCTTATCTCGTTCTATTAAAGCTTCTCCTTATTTAATGGGATTGAAGAAGACAAAGCTATTTTACTTGTGTGCCGGCACAGACTTGGAGACCATAACATTTGGTAGGTTTAAAGTAATGATGCTTATATGTTTGCTGTGATATATATGTCTCTGCCAGTTAAAATATACAGTGCGTTCAGAGGGAATGTAATCAATATCGTACCTCCCCTGGTACTACCCAACTGAGAATAGAAAACCATAGGGTTTTTTTGGCAATACATGGAAACACTCACTAGAAAGCCAAGACACATTTGATTAAAAGGTAGCATACATTTAAAAATATTTCCTAGGAACTGCAGCTTGAGTTTCGGTTACAGATATTTACTCCAGGTGTCTATTTGGGTCAAAAAGTTAGTAATAATAATAACCTTACATTATCAAATTTAATAGTGGTGAGCTTTGGTAATTAGGTTCTTCGGAATCTACTACAACTGAGATCAAGGAAATTCGTCATTCTCCTGTGATGAAATAATTACAGATTATTATCTTATTATTATTAGTTATTAGGTTATATAGCACAACCATTTTCCCATATTCTATACAAAAATTAGTTTTCAGAGCACTATGAAGTTCATAAATTCAAATCACCTCAACCTTATCTTCCAATTAAATTATAACACAAAGTCTTTCAAACTGGTATTTTATTTGCTATTGGCAAAAATGCCTCTTTTGTTCTATTAGTGCATCACCTCTATAAATTCATAAATAAATAAATAAATAAATACATACATAAAACCAGCCAGATTACAAATGATGCTAATATATTGTATTTCTAGAGCGAGAGAAGCAATCGTCATTCAGTGTCGTATCGCATTCTCCTGTGACCATAAATGAAAATACACATAAATCAGCTTTGATGAAAACATATGTGAGGTTAACCCAAAGGGGAATATACTAATTAGCCAAATATATTTATTGTGGTCTAAAGATGTTAATGAACAACAAAGCCATCTCTTTGTACTGACTAATATGATACTCGACCTAATGTATGGCTAAGGACATCACTAGAAGAACGATTTCAGTAGGTGAATATATTCAGACTTATACTCAAATACATCACTCAAGTACAGTTTACATGAGACTAGTTAATTAATGTATCTATAATTCAATACTAAAGGTTTAACGCAGATGTATAATAACGTAAAAGATGATAATAGGAAGTTAACATCACTGAACCCAGATCTTGCTCTTCTGGGGTAGGGGCAGGGCTAGCCCCAGACAGCCATTAGTGGGTGGAGACTGGGTGAGGAATAGAAGAAAGTGGGTGGGGAATAGGCGGAGCATGAAAGGTGAGTGGGTGTGGCCACATGCCATTCCCCTGCCCTGAGAAGGAAGAAACTGACCTGGGGAATCAGGGCTTCAATCTACATGTATGTTCTCATATAAGGTTAAAGAAAAACAAAGTCTTCTCTAATCATTAAAATAAACAATTAGATAATGCAATAAACAACGTTAAACAAAATTAATAGAGTTGTCGCAACTGGTTACCTAACTCCATCTTTGTTACCCCTCTCTGTGTGCAGAGAGCAGCTTCTTTCTTTTGTGTATGATTTGTGACATCACCACTAAGGATTCTAGGAGTAAAAAAGGATTTTGGTAGTAAATGGTTTGTAGGACAAGACCTTCAACAGTTTTGTTTTTTACCTGCCCACGTTTGTTCTGAGATAACTTGTCTTTTGATGTTAGATTTGTAAATTCTAGAATTCAGTTTTTTGGTTTTTTTTTGCTTTAGTTCTGTAAAGTAGTGTAACATGATGGTATAGAAGCATTAATTAGATATGAATACCAATTCGGCACCCTAATAACAGTGATTACAATGATCATGCCGTGAGCAGCTGTGCTATTCTGAATATAAAACTAAAATACTTTATTCTGATATTAGAGCCAATCAAACAGTTTTAAACACAAAAGCTTTGCTTGTGATGGCTCTACTAAATGAAAAACAGCAGGTTCATGCCGTGTATTTTCTGGGACGTATTCCACAAAATGGTTTCCAATTACATCATGTGCTTTAACTTAGAAACCACGCAAATTAAACTCAAACTACAAAAATTAACAGTTCCCACTCTTTAGTTTTAGCAGGTTATTACATTTGATTATTTTCCAAGCTCGTATAGATCAACAGCGGATGGTGACAGCTCGTAGCGTTAAGGGACAAAGCCAACCAATGGCCCAGTCGGGCCTGGACTGGTCATCTGGCATACTGGGCAAAAGCATTCCCCCTACCGCTGCTCAATTGCCCCATTACAAGGGAGATTTCAAATCTCTGTAGCTGGCACATTAACACCATGGAGGACTCCATGGAAAAGCCTCCGTAGACTATGTTATAAGACACTGCACGCCTTCATATGACATCATATCCCAGTTCTCTGCAATGAAGATGGCAGAAGCAGCGGGGGCAATTGAGTTTTTTCTGACTTCATCCTTCTTGGTTTTATGTATGTTTGCCTTTATAAAAATTTTTGCTTGAGTATGTTACATACGTGTGGCAAAAATCATGCCCAATGCCAGATTTCCCATATCAAACCTGAGAAACCAGATAACCCCCCAATCTTCATCATTACACCTATATAAACATTTCCATCTTTATTTAGTAACCATAAGCCCTGTGGTGGCCAGTGGGCCGCTGCCCAACATCGCTCGATATACACGTGATCTGCTGCTCATGCCGCAATAGAGCTTTTTCTATCACAATTAACATATTGCTCTCCAATAATATACATTTACATATATTAGAATTGCCAGCACGTCCCAAAACCTTGCTTATTTTACATTTTTAATAATAAGCTAGCAATGATTGGCCGTGGAAAGTTAAATACTATAATAAGACTTTGCAAAGATTAGGTAAGGAAATGCTTTTAGACGCAG
>VKOC01000008.1:9568894-9639581 GCA_009364415.1 Spea multiplicata | reverse complement strand
GATTATACGTATCCGGTGAACACTGCATCTTATTCTTTCCTCTAGGGCTTTATGTTTGGGTCATTACAATCTACTGTATCGGTGAAATCAAAATAACTACAGTAGATGGTTGAGAAGGCCTGAGCTGGTCTTGTATAATCTATAATGCAAAATGAAATAAACTAGCTAGAACTGCAAATGTCCTGGGAGACTAGAAGGGAGTGATGGTTCTTATCTGCAGCCAAATTCTATCTCCTACTTTAGCGAGTAAGCCCCCTTGTGACGTTTGCAAGGTGAAATAGTCCGGAACTTGCACACACACAAAAAATTGACTTACTTTGTTATATTTTTATGTGGATAACCTGATCCAAGGACTCCTACATAAGTTATGGTGGGTAAAGGCGATCGAAAACCCTAGTAGAAGTATTATTAAACACTCATCTACAGACACCAGACAAGCCAGAAAGCTTGTTTTTTTCCTCAGAAATCTCATGGTGCTGCCACAACCACAATGGATTCTGGGTAGGCACATGTAAATAAGGTCAACAATAATCATTTTGCCTCTATATCCACTTTATACTTGGATCCTTTGAAAGTAATTGCCCGCGGTACAAGACAGCCTTTAGACAAAATGGGGGTAAGAGATACAATAGCCAAATCACCACTCATAGACATCTGGGGTATTTTTTAAGCCCCGAGGTTTGTGCGTTGTTGTGAAAAAAGCAGAAAAAAGTGCCAGTGCCAAAAGGCCACAGTTGACACCCGGTCCCCTTTTTCGTTTTCTTTGGGGGTTGCACTCCCGAAGAATATTTGACCCCTTCCTTCCCTCCTCAGCCGTAAGGCCTGCAGGAGGACCGGATCTTCTTGGCCCTTCCCCGCAAGGGTTGGGGCCACTGACATTGTCATTTGGAGGAGGGGGGCTGCTCAGAAGAGCTACCTGCTTCCCCTCCTCACCAGAAAAGATGGACCTTTAGGGACCCGGCTCCACCATGGTTTTTCAGTGTCATGTCCGATAAAGGTGATGGAAAACCTTTCCATTTAAATTAAGGGGGTAGTAGACACCAGATAAGCCAGAAGGCTTGTTATTCCCTCAGAATTCTCATGGTGCTGCCACAACCGCAAGGGATTCTGGGTAGGCGCATGCAAATAAGGTCAACAATAATCCAAGGACTCGAAAGTCAACGGAGGAAGCGGTGCATCCCTACAGCGACTTAAGGCAGCTGCTGCACGGGTTTATATATAATAGCAGCCATTTTATACAATTCTGCACACATTAAACAGAGCGTGGGGCATTCATTGCAGTTATTTTTCCAAATAAGTATAATTAGCTAAGCATGAAATATTTTAGGACACTACAGGCTTCTGGGCATAGATCCAACTGGCAGATAGTCTTCTACAATGGATGGAATTTTAAAGGCGCAGCTTACAAGATTCAGAACCCCAAGCCGAATGAGGAAATGTCTGGCCTCTCATCTCGCTAAACAAGTTGTATTGTACAAGTCAATGCAAAGCTGTCATAGTTAATAACACCAACAATGTAATCTAATCTAATATCTAATGTTTCATGGCTATATTGCTTATCATGGAGCTGAATCCGTGGGACTGCACTGTATTGTAACCCAAAGAGGCTTTCATGTAATTTAAATCCTTCTCTGGACAGCATTAAAAAGGCACCTGTATGGCCGATGGGTTTCTCAACCCTAAGGTCTGGTCAGAACCTGCAAATATGTTCAGCAACAAAAATATAAATAGAAAAGGGAGCGAACAACCTAAAAAGCATAAAAGCAAATACTTTAAAAAAACACCTATTTAAGTCATAAATATTGGAGAATCATTAGATAATAAAGTGACCCACCTCTAGCCATGCCCCAGGCATACATCTGACCATGCCACCAATAAAGCTGTATACTTAAAGAATTGGGAAGAATTTATACTAGAACCATATACTCAGTACTGTGTAGAAGTGCAGTTAATGAATTAAAAATGCTTAACCTATATAAATACCATAAATTTCACTTTTTTAAAAAAATAAATGAATATATACTACCCTGGGATGACTGTGTCCTAGGAAAACAAATCACAATGGCGGGGGACTTAATGCGAAATAGTCATATAGTTAACGACTTGTCTTTAACAACTAAAATAAAAAGTAAAAGGAACTTTTCGTGAAGACTCGCATTTTTATTTAACATTTATAGATCTTCCTAATAGCTCCTTCTTAAGATTAAATATTACTGTACTATACAAAATAAATATCTTCCCATTCCACAAGTATAAAAATATAAACATAAAACATTTTTAAAGCCTGCGGCATTTCCTTTCAGGTATTTTATTTGGCAAAAATAGATGAACAAATTACTTTTTTTCTCTTGTTTTGGTTGGTCGAACCAATTTTTGGAAGACCCCCACCACACCAACACACACACACATACATACATTAATTCATTCATTCATTCACACACACACGCACTAATGTTTTAGTAAGATGATGGCAAGTTGTGTACAACATTGGCATAGATAGCTCGAGCAATAAAATGTACCCCAGAGCCATTGATTTCAAAGTTAAAGAGCTTAGATAAGACAGTATTGTTTCAGCTGACAAAGCTCTGAGCTATAAAATAAATTACTAGACTTTATTTCTAATAGGTCAGTTCCTGCTATAAAGTTAATCTTGTAGAACTTTCCATATTCAATTCTGAATGTGGCATTATTAAAGTTTCATGGAGCGCGCTAACATCTTTAAAGGACACTGTCAAAACTCTCTCATTTTGGATAGAGCTGCGCGCTGCTAAATACATTACTCCCTTTAATACCATTGGGTTATATTTGCTGTAGGTAGCAAGAATTCACTTACGAGATCGTGTAGCTATATATCATACAATATAAGGTAGGAAAACAACTTCAGCAAATTGAATAACTCAACAGGTTCCGTAATTTGCTGTGAAACACAAATTCCAATATACCACAAAAGAAAACCTTTGAGAGAAAAACAGATTTAATTAGAATAAAAAAAAGTACAAGTGTACAAACTTTATCTTTCAGTTAGAAGCCGGGGGAAGAAAAAAAAAAATCACGGATATCTTCGGTGGCTTGAACGCACATATAAATGATTTCCTAAATATCTTTGCAGGAGGAAAACCAGACAGGCTACATGGGCCAAATGGTTCTTATCTGCCATGAAAAATGGTCATTATAGTATAAAGTATATATATATATATATTTGGAAATTATTTCATAGGGTACTTTTTTCTACATCAAATTATAAAAACAAGCACAAAGTTAGAAATGATAACTGATGGCAATCTTTTCCCTGGGTTAGGCCTACGCTAGCGCCCAATATTAACCCCTTAATGACAAAGCTCGTACATGGGAAACAAAATGCATTGTTTTCAATGGGTTTTGGGACCGCCCATTGTCCTTAAGGGGTTAATACGGCATTGGCAGTTGAGTAAGACTAATATGCTCCAAGTAGTTCATTTTTTGTATACTGCTAATGTCATTTTTTATGCGATAATTTAGGGTTACTTTAAAGCTAATGTAATATGTTTATTTCAGGAACCTTTGGAGAGGTTTTCTAGCACAAAGCCTCGAAAGAAGCCAACCTCGCAATCACAAGCCATAATCTCCTTAGTCTCAGTTAGCATCAGGTATTAGATTGCAATATAGTAAAGGCACTGAACCATGAAACACACACGTTAATATTTTTACTGTAGTTTTATCCCTATTTTGTATACATTAAATTGCTATTCCAACTCCGTTTAAATCCATTTGCAGACATATAAAATAACGTAACAAGCGAGACTGACAATGCAAAGGCATGCAGGCAACTAAAAACATTACATTAAGAATCAAATGTAATGTGCGTAACGAAAAAGAGTAGTATGATCGGTGGGTGAGTAAAGAACTGTATGTACTCAAAAACACCCATTAAAAGCAATTTAATAGCTATTATCAGGGCCGGACTTCAAACAAGGCTGGACTGGGTAAGGAAAGCAGCCTTGGCGGTGGTGGTGGAAGCTAAATGGCATACACGCGGGGACACATTAGTCTCTTACATTCACACAGCATGCGTTCGTGTATATCGGGTCCACGGACCACTGAATCCACAATACCAGTGGCACCAAAGATAAGTGACCGACACCACTTGGAAACGGCCCACCAAGCATATGCTTAGCATGCCTGATGGGCAGTCTGGGCCTTCCTTCTAATTATCCAAGAAAAAAAGATTATATTTCAATCCTAGTGGGAGAATTATCAAAAAAATGTATTTTGTATATATTTTTTGGGCTGTTTTTGTTCATTTCTGTTAATTGTTGCTTAAAACAAGCTTCTTTATAAGACGTTCAACTTACACGTCCAAGCAAAATGAGAAGAGTTGAGAAAAGGATCAAAATCTTCCATCTTTTTTAATGTGCTTGTAAAACCGTAAACTCTCTTTTGGGTCTAATATTATATGCATGTACGGCATGCAACTAATGAACCGTGTTAAAAAAAGGAACATGCACATTTTGCAGTGAAAGTAATTTAAGTTGAGACAGTCTGCACAGCGTGGCCACCACCTCACACTGAGCCATGTTTAATATTTCAATATATAAGCCTATCATAAAAAAACATAGAAAAACACTCAATCTAATTTTCTGATATAGTTTATATCCATTTACATGGCGCTGTGCACTATATGCATTTTTTTCCTTTGTATGTATCTTCAGGTATTATTTTTCTTTGATGTTCCGTGTCCTGAAGGCCTATTCTAATACATTCATAGGATAAATTGGGCTGACATCTTCAGAGAAGGACAGAAATTAGGATTTTCAGCCATCTATAAAGGCTTGACTAGGTCATTTGTAAGCCTTGTCTGTGGCCTACAGATGCCCATGGCAAACATCTTGCACCTTGCTCTTTATGGTTAACATTTTAGTAAATGAGTGGTGCAGTGTTGGCATTTTACAATAGGAACATTAGCCCATAAGGACACTTCAGTATAGAGCGTACAACTTTTATTATGTCTTTGCCATTATGTCTTCATAAACGTATTCCAAATATTTCTCATCTAACCTGAAGTTCTCTGTTCATTTGTGATATAGTGATATATATCTATGTATGAATAGGGGTACATTTCTTTCCCTGTCCATTCGGTTCACCCAAAAAATCGGAGAGGACGTCACCGCAAGCGCCTCCATTTTAGCGGAAGTTCCCAGCCGGGTTACGTCTGCGGTGATGTGGATGAAGATAGCAGATTGACAATCCTCAGAATTATTCATTTCTCCGTCTCTCCCTTTCCCGCTTATCTTTCTCCCCCTTCAGGTCCTGACTGGCCACTGGCCAACATCACTCCCAACACACAATCCAGTGGCATATTGAGTGCACCATTGTGTGTCCATCTGCTGCATATCCCTGGCCACTTGCTGCATGGACATAGTGTTCTGCTTCACATATCCAGCTATCCCCGTGCTTACCTAAGTGTCTCTTTCCATCCATCCACACCCCTTCCGAAACATAACAATGTTTAGTGTTCAAATACTGTACACGATTGTAAAATATTACATTATTGTAGAAATATTACAAACAATATATATAAAATACATAAGGAATATTTCTAGCATTTGTGATAAAAAAATAAGAAAAAAAATAGTATTCTTGTGACAAATTGTAGTTAAAATATTTTCTATTTATTTTAATACTGATTTGCAGATGTTTGCACAACTAAAGGTCAATTCAATACTTCAGAATTCCGGTGTCAGATTTATCAGTGAATGAACAAGAATTTATAGTTTCAAAAATATGAAAAACCATCTGATAAGGTCATAAACTCTAACAGTTCTTATAAGTTTAATTGGCTTTTTTTTCCCAACAAAAGGCCAGCGAACTTTGTCATTGGTAAATGCCAATAGATCAGTAACATGTATAAAAAAAAAAGCAAAGGAGCAATGTAAAGTAAGTCTGTGCTACGAATTAAGGTATAACAAGAATTACCATAATGGAAGCACAGATCGTTATCATACAATATTTAGCATGATTAAGCTGTAGCAATGCATTAGTGTTGGAATAAAAATACATTTATCAATAATCTGGATCATTATTAACGGTCTAGTTAAAAATGTAATAATACAAAAAAGTTGGGTTGAATTCATTGCTGTTGATAAATCTATCACAAATAACTGAATAGCAATTTCTCCCATAAAGGGCAATGGAAGAATGATATTTTCAATTCCATGTTCTAGTGTTTACTGATATACATGTCAATAGATTCAAAGTTAAAATATTAGAATTGCAAGGATGTCGCAGACCTATTAAATATAAATAAACAAATTCAGTGAAAGACAATCACACAGTGAATGGCTGTAGCTCCTTAATAGCTGCCCGCAGGGCCTAATTTCAATTAGGGGCAAGCAACTTAACCAGGGGAGGGATGGTAGCAAAATCTGAGTGAGGGTTCCTTGCGGTTTTTTACCTGCTTAAACCATAATCATACCTGGGAAGTCTCCGGGTTTCATCTCGGTCTCTTCGGGGAGACCAAGTCCAGGTCGCAGAATTGAACCTACTTTTTAATTGCCGTCAATAAGAAAAGTTACAAATTTTACTTGCTTATGTATGGCCAGATGCAACAATTCCTGTTAAATGGAACTTGTTTGAAAAAGACAACTTTAAAGTTAAATAAGCATCTCTGCTCCTATCAAAATATGTGTAAAAATGTAATTAAGTAAAAAGGCTGCACTTTGAAGACCAGCTAAGAATATTTTTATGATATTTTCCTATGCTTGTAAATGCAATTAAGGAAATGCCACTGTGACAAGCTAATATTTCTTTTTATTGCTTGGATAAATCCCACTGTAAATTATTTCATATTTTGGCTGATTTTTTTTTAAATAAAATTTTAAATCTTCAAATTAGACATGGGTAAACCTAAACCCTTTAATTTAATGTGGCTTGTGTTTTTTTGTGTTCCATGTAGAGCTCATAATTGAACACATAGCGGGCTGTAAAGAATATTTTAACCGGTTCATAAGCACAAGGTTGGGATTAGCAAAGAGAACATGGGGTCAGTGAGCTTCTGTAATTTTTGGACAAAAATTATATGTTTTCCTTAGCCTTGTAGACTCATAAAGACTTCAGATTGGCGCTGTTGACACTGTAAGTGGATCTTTTATGACATTTCTATGCAGTCCACTTTGGTAAAGATGTGTTTTACATGACTGAATATTGCAAGGCGAGTGTTTTGTCATTTTTGTTGGTATGTCATGTCCACTCTAAAAATGTCTGACAAACTTTTTTTTTTTTTTAATGAAGAGGTTTTTTGCCATGGCATCTGAAATTCAATTACACTTTATATATCAAACGTCCAGTGATGAATGAAGAACGTCTGTGCTTTCTTATCTATACCTTCATCTGGACGTTTACTAGGTTCCATGTCTAGTTTTGTTACTTTGTGGCATGTCTTGATGCCATCATCAATGATTTTTAGTGCACTAGAGCTCCATCAAAGTCTTTTGACTCACTGTCCATTGTAAATCTTTATTTGTGATTTTGGAAGACGAGTGTGTGTGTGTGTGTGTAAATATATATATTTTCTTTTTTTATGTTGATAATCACCCATGGTATTAAGATGTGGATGATGACCTGGTTCTCCCAATGGAAAACTCCTATAGAAAAATCATATTGCCTTTGACAGTCTCCATGGCCTTGTATTGAGAGGTTCATATCACGTGAGCTATGTTTATGTCACAATAAATGCAATATTCAAAAAATAGATTTGTCTTGTGAGATTGGCCATACGAAATTGACACTTTTCTCCCACTTTCATCAGGTTTCAGTTACTCAAGAGGTGCGCAATATTGTAAGGTTTTTGTTACTAACCTCTGCGGGATTCTCATTTTTCATCATTTTTTCATGATTTTTTTTCAAATCATCTTTGTTTTTACAGATTTCTGCCAAATATGATGCTCTTTTAAACAATATTTTCCTAGTGCCCCCATATAGACTACTGATTCTTGTTTGTTAGTTTTTCAATCAGGGACCTGAGCCAACATTTTAAGCAGCGAGAAATTAAAAATGCCTGCTAAATAACAACACATTTTGCATTGAAATAGAGATAATTATCCAATAGGAATAAGAAAACAACACACATAACTGATTGAAAGAGAATGTCTGAAATATTGCCAAAAAAGTTGGGTCTTGTTATCCCCCTTGTACAAAACAGTAATTTTCTCATGCCAGAGTAATTTGAGTAAACAGATCATGTTTACACCACCCACTGTAATATTGCCAAGAATATCTTTCATTTCTATATTATTTTAAAAAATATTTCAATAATAAATGAAATACAATGTACACTGGCTTTACAAAAAAAACCATACGATTTTGTGGGGTATTATTAGAACACCACAGACGATATCATCAGACCGATAGCAGTATATGTACACCCGCGCGCTACTTTCTTTAGCTCTTATAGCATGTGGCTGATCATATCCAGTCGTTGGACACATGCTGTAGCAGCCAATCTGCCACCGGAGTCATGGAGACCTTCATGACCACCTCTCAGCATAAGGCCTTAGTATGCACAGGACATCGATTAATAAGCAGGCAGCCAATGCTTACATAATGCTGTGCGGCAGCCCAACAACTGGTGACTTGGACATTGGTTTCAAAAATATATCAATGGGGTGACCGTGGATGTCTATTGTTAGGGTAGCCACCAGAGAACCACAGTCATTTAGTCAAATAACTGGACAATGGATGGTAAAAGGGCTTTTATGATACAGGCAAAGTTGGAAAGAAAAGAAAACCCAGGACCACAATGATTGGGTTAGCAGAGATTTCATTGTGTCATGATGGGGAGATCTCGGCTGTTCATTTTATTGTGTCTCGCAAAAAACTATCTATATAGGTCGGACTGCCGAAATATATCCCTGAATTCCTGAGAAATTAAAACACATCATCTTCTGCTTTCCTGTTGATGGCATCTTTTTTTCTTAGAAATCTCACCTGGATTTACATAAATTTACATACATTTGTTTAACAACAACAATGTATGTGTTCAAGTAATCCCACTTGAATCCAGAGCCACTTTTTTTATATTTCACGTTTTTGGTGCAAATGTTTACTAAGGAAAATTTCAGAAATTTAAAAAAAAATGTCAAATAAGTAGTAGCATATTTCAAAAATCATATAATGTTTCTAATTGATTGTCGCAGTGTGCCAGGCTATAATCCCAACATAACTTGTTTTATCCTACACTATTATTGTATTAATTTGCCAAAAATGTTAAAATAATTGTGTTTTCATGATACTCATGATTTCTGCTCGTGATGTAAAATTGTTACATCCCAAAAAGCTTTACTGACCTTAAATATTTAAAGTTTGCCTCTTAAAATCTCTCTGAATGTTTATTCTCTACATTTTAAAGAGAAAAAAATGAAAAGTACCCTCTTTAGTATATTAAGTACATTATTAATTTAATAGCTTCCTAACCAAAAACTAGTTAGGTATACCCTCTGGTAACTTTTTAATGGTATAGTTTAATATTATAGTACAGTTTTTTTTTTTTGTTAAACTACACTTAATAAGCTGTTAATTATTTCTTTCCTGATGTAAATTAAATCACTTTTAACACGCGCAGAGTGTTTATACTTATTAAGCAAAAAACAGGGAAAAAAAATTGATGCCTGGCAATAAACAAGATTGCTATTGAGTGTCTTATAATTAAAGAAACAGCTCACAGTATTTAAGTAAATCAGCTATAAATACTTTAGCCCACTGCTGAGGAAGTCAATTAGGACTTTTTTTAATAGACTAATCATCTTGCATTTAATTGTCATATCAATAATGCCAGCACACCCCTACAGCAATGTCGATACTTATACCAACTAATTAAAAACAAACTTAAAAGCTAACTTGATGAATGTTCTACCGATGAAATGCAAATATTTTGCAAGGTTCGTAATAGAGAAAAATCAACCTTGATAGTTCATTTTTTCATTTTATTTTTATTTTTTTTACATTGACTGACCTAAAAGTGTTCTATAACTGTTTCCATGCTATTGGAAGTGACTTCTTGAATGGCATAATGAGAAAAACAGAAACACAGATGGGTTTCATCTGAAGTTGCACAGGGCTCCCAAAAGACTGTATAATTGCTGACAGATAACAAGAGAATGCTATTCTCGAGAGCCGCTACGGATTAAAATTTAAACATCGTCTGAACAATTCCACGCATTCAATCAACATAGTGTTTCGGAATGTAATACTCCAATATAAGTAAGATCGGCTCGAGAATGAAAGAGCTGAACGCAGTTATAATTAGAGTAATGGAGTAGGTTGTCATTGATAGGGATTTAGTAAAAAGAAAGCAGTACAACTTTAGTAATCTAACAGGTATCGTTAAACTATTACGGCACGAGTCTCATTTGTAATCATTGGTCAACTCATATTTGTGTTATATCTGAAATACGAATTGATCTGCCATCAATTAAGGGGCCAAATCCAAGGGTGACCATATTGGCCATATTTTCCAGTCCACATAAACATACCTGGGGACATGAGGGTTTGACCCTAGGTCTCAAGAATATTGCTTCAATCCCAGGATTATGGTAAAAAAAAATTTAGGGTCTCCCTGTCTGTAGCCTACTCATTCAAACTCGACATTGATGGGATTATATCCTAATGAGTGATTTTGCTACCGTTCTGTCACGGTTAATAGCCCTGAACGCATGTTACTCAATTAATTGTATCTTTCAATGATGACTAGTCACGGTTCGCACAAGGACAGGTATTAGAGCCATTTTATAAGTCTCTACATATCTATATTCGAAAGGTTAATATTTAAAGGGTTCCAGGGCCATCTTGGTTAGAAAGTTTGCCCATAAAGGCCAGCGGTAGTCAGCAATATGTGAAAATTACATGTGTCCTGGAAAATATAGCCACTATGCTCACCCTATCAGGCTTCCATCCCATCATGCAGCATTTTTAGGTCCTATCATCTCCACCCCAGTCCCAATGTTACAAATCCCTACCTTGAAAACATTGCATTGATACTCAAAACAGGAGGCTACTACCATTGTGGGATTATGGCTCATATTATTTCCCATTATGCTACATTCTCACAATCATGATAGCCATAGGACTAGTTTACAGTCTGCTGTTTACCACTTGACAGAGGAGAACTATTATGTGACCAGAAGATTTCACACCCTGTATGATTGTCTGCTGATTTCCGCAATGGCTCTCCAGTGATGGTTTCTGATATCTAAAATGCCATCTAAAAAAAATTTAGTAAACAACTATTACGTGACTTTCCCAAACTGGACATGTTCGTTCCTCCCCATACCTTCTCATAAGAGAGCCAGAATCTGTAAGATTCCAACAAGATGAATGATTATGTGAATCCTATGATATCTGTTTATGATACTTGATCTCTCTGGCATAAACTATGAGAGCATTTGATAAATGTCTTTGATGCCATATGCAAAATATTTAATCCAGAAATGCCAAAGGGAAATGTCTGGCAAACACTTGCCTGAACGAGTTGACTCTATAAACAACATACACTTTTGCCATCATAAATCAAGCAAAATTAAGAATTCCGAACTGAAAAAGAATAAACTATTTTATTGTTGAAATCAATGAAACGATAGATAAACAGAAAAATAGATAAGACAGATCAATTGTTTTTGATCCTAGGCATTATACTATTTTTTTAAATTTCGCCTAAGTTGGCTACATTCCCAGTAACAACGTTATTTGTCATTAACTATTACAGGAAATGCCAATACATAGTGCTTTAACCAAGTAGATAATGATGACAAGAAAGGCCAAGCAGAACAAATACATGGAGATGACGCCTCTATAACTCATCAGTGTCCACGAAACCCACATGAGAGATGTCATTTTTCAGCTCACAAATGAAAAAGCAAATGGCACTAATGTATCAGTTCCAATGCTGTGCCCTGATCTATAAGGATTATTATAACGCATGACATTTTATGCTGGAATAATTCAATAATACTTACAGATTTTTCAATGTGGAGAACATTATCTATTGAAAACATGATACAGTATAAGTATTATTATTCGCTATGCAAAGATCAGGTTTGTTTGGGAACAGAGCCTCTGTTTTTGGATTATGCAGTGTTGAAATATTTGTCAAAATCCAAAAAAGAATAAAGAGGAAGTTACAGAAAAATGCACATTTTCATGACATCATATTATTAATAGGGTGAAATATGCCAGAATTCTGGCATATTTATATGCAAAGCCTGCTTTGTGCTGTCGTTGTGTCTGTTTGTCAATATTGAAATGTCATTTTATTAATCAAAATAGCATTTTTATGAGGAGTTGAGCATTCATTCTACATGACAGGATTCCACAGCTCCCATGATGTCATCATAATGCGACCAGTGGAACTTGCCTTTATCACTCTGTGTTTGATAATGTATATGGTTTAATATGAAATCTTAATAAATATGTCAAAATACTTAATGTATACCATAGCCACCATCTTAATGACAAATTAGCTAGTTTCTGAAGGTCAACTAAAAGTAGGACAGGAGTTGGCCTAGGCCAGACTATGCAACTGGGTTGGAGGGTTGAAATGTTCATCTTACAAGCAATGCCTGTCCATTATCAAATAACGGCTGTGTTTCTGGCATCAGACATAATGTATAAAAACATATATAAAGTATAAAAACATAAAATGGGTCATTTATGGTTGCTGGCCTTAAAGTGCCATCCTCAGTCCAACTCTGCTTGTCACTCAGCTACAGATCTTTCAGTATTTCTCAGCATGAGTCGGATCTTACTATGCATTGGGACATCATGTAGGATTGGAAAACCTAAGCCTTAGTACCTGCAATAATGTCTAATATAAATGAGAAGAAAAAGATAAGAACTATACCGAGAATTCAGTTTCGATATAATGAAAACCTAATTGTAATACCGCAGAATTCCAACTTTAGAATTCAATAAGTCTTATAGTCTCTGCGTATTAAGTATATATTTTTTTTTCTTCATTAATCCAGTTGAGAATCCGAAATTCCCCCGCTGTTGATGAATGGCTAATAGCCCGGATTTCTGTGTCACAACAGAACAATCCTTGACGTCGTGCTATTTTAACTCAACTTAGAACATAAGTCAAACTAATCCTTAAACCAAATATGCAGTTCACTCCGGCCGAGCGGCTGACTAGAATACAACAGTCATTTGCAAATCCATTCCCCACTATGAAATAAATCAATATTCACAACTTCTTATGTAGTTTTACTTTCTATGTAAGAACTGAATTTTAATAAGACCTTAGTTGAAACAGCATGTGAACTAATTAATTATGAATCATTTTAATATTCCACATTTATGTATGTATAAACCTGCTTTCTATTTTCGACCCAACGTACGATGTGTTGAAATGTTCATTACTTGCTTAAGAAAATGAAGAACAATTATGTTGATTTTTTGTTTCTTCCAAGCTCTTTTTCTTTTTTTCGATGTACTAAGGATATTCTACAAACCTTATGGAGCCAGAGAAAGTTTTCACTGAACTTTTTTGCAGTTTTAACCAAGTCCTGTGTTGTGAATAGTCTGGGATTCAAATTCATAATACAGAAACACTCCATGCCACACTTTGCGATGTTATACATGTGCACGCTATTTCTTGTTATATTGAACAAAAAATATTTCTATGGGTGGAAAAAAAATCGGGAAGTCAGCTTGTGTTATTTTTCCTCCTTACCAAAAGATTTTTTTTAATTGTACCCAAGTGTATCAATACACATATCGTGACATTTTTATTAGCATGGAAATACAATTAGTTATCAAAAATATGATTGTATCACACAATTAATGATTTTTAAAAATATGGAACAGAAAAATAGTATTAGGAAGGTCAAGAATAGGGGATAGTCTGAAGTACAAATAATTATTTTTTCCAAATAATGTCTAGATGTTACATAAAAATGTGTACAATTAATATGTTCTTCAGGACTAAAAAGCAGCAACCCTACAACAGTTATAATTAGGATTCTTAGGCCTCGAGGCAAGCTAGTTCCAGGACAATGTTCCCAAAACTAGTAGGCTTTAGCCTTGGATCTTTTTGGGCCCTAGAAATGCCACATATTTTCTCTAAAGCAGAAAGATCCCTCTGTTGCGCAAAAGGTCAAATGTACCATGTCCTGGCTTAGATGGGCCAAAAGCTGCTCTTAACCAAGTTCTTCTATTGTATCTTCTTGTTTGTTGGGCTTGTTGGTAGCTAGCCATTTCTGGATCAGGTCGGAAACCTCTAGGCTACCAAAAAAAAATGGTTCAAGAAATTCCTAAGATGAGAATGATAATTTTATTGACACTATCCCTATCTTAATATCAGCAGGACCTTTTATTGCAACCTACTCAGAAGGAAAGCGGGTGACTCAACTTGAATAAATTACTTTGTACTTCTGTATCTGTTAGAATATAACCAGACTTTACACCCATGGAAACTATGTCCCCCAGTTATTTAGGTTATAACATTTGTGTCTTTTGTTTTCAAAATCCATACCAAATCTTATGTGTATTAAAATACAGGGTTTTTGGACATGGGTTTGTCCACCCAAGAGGGCTTTAACGCATAAGCATGAATATAAAAAAAAATATAAAAAAAGCACTTTTTATAGACTTTGGCAGATTTCATATCTACAGCTTGAAATAATTAAGAAAACAAAAGTTTTGCTAACTACTTGACAGTATATAATACAGGAAATGAGTCAGAGTCAGGGATTGGCCCTTCTTAATACATATTTTCTTTGTATGTGTGTAATATGTATTTACAGTTCAAACAAAATGTGATTTCTGGGAATAATTATAACTTATTCTGTGTGGCCAATGCAGCTGGACATTCTGGAAACAAAGTGATGTGGAAAGATGAGAGAAATGATTACTTCCGTCGCGGATACAGTTTTGTATAGCATATAAAAAATTTTTACGTTTTTACTTTTAGTCACATTACCCGTTGCTTTTTTTATGTTTTTTGTTATGCAGAAATGAAATGAAACTTATCTCAATGCTTGAAAGTGCTGTATCATCAATGATGTTATGTGAGGAATCAAATAAAATCTTTCTTCATTTCATATCAGCTCTTAGAAAACAGCAAATAGAACATAAAAACATAAAAAGACCTATTGAAGTAATTGTGAGGTAACATTCAAATCATGGAGCGCGTGCAAACTTCATTCCATATTTTTCAATTAAATGAGCATGAAGTATTATGCCAACCACAAATGTAACAGTCTTATGTACAATTAAACTGATCACAAATGAGTCACGTATTGTATTTTAGCCATACATTTGTCACTGATTTCATTGGCATTGTAAAGAACTTTTATTTCCTATATACAATACACGGCTTTCCATAAATTCCCAGGTCATGAGAGAACAGAGGACAGTTTGTAAGTTGATATACCTAGAACATAAAATCTGAGGTAGATAAGAACCATTTGGCCCATTCTACCTACGTAGTATTAACTCCTACTCTCAACACTTTGTACAATGAGCTACAAGAGGTTTCAGTGATCTCAAGATGAGAGTTTGTACACTTTTCTCATACCCAAACGTTAAAGCATGGTGACTTGCTTAGCAATTAAAACAGACAGGTTATTGATTATTGCGGTGGAGCTGTTGCTCGGCTCCCATGCATCTGGTAACCATGGCACCCAGTGTTAGCATGTGTGTGTACCAGCGTATGGTGTTTAGTGGGGCCTAGGAATGTGTATTGAGTTAGTGAATGTCAGAGCACATTGAAGTGTTAGCAGGTGTGTAGGTTACTGAGTTAAGGAGATACCAAAGAAATACTGTACCAGGGTGCCACAAACCGTAGGCTTACCCTTGCATTAACAACTCATGTTACAGTTTTTGATGCTGTCATTCTTTACAGTGAGTGGGATGCAATGACATAACATTTCATTGTTTTCCTAGTTGATGGGAGTTAATTCGGAAGTTATGCATATGTTGTAACACCTCCAACAGACTATACTTGAATCATGACAACTCAACAGCATTTCTATCTATATCTATATCTATCTATCTATCAAAATAAAGACAATATACCATTATACCATTATTCCTCAAAATAAACCTATGGGAACATTTGACACATAACGGGTTTTGGAATCTCAAACATAATTCCATAGCTGTAATTGTACTATGATAAGAATTTAGCTCTAAATAATAATATATCTGTCATATTAGAAGTCATCAGTATTGATCTGGCACACGGCTACATCAATAGCTATATAATTCCATTGTCAATTCTTAATTAATATAAAGAAAGTTATTTCCCCATAATTTCACACTTGTTTTAAAAGAATAAACTAACCTTTCAGAATTCTAAGGTTCTTCACTTTCGGTGTAAGAATACATCAATAATAATTTTCAGTCCAGTCAATTTCTTATTATAAATGTAATTGTGATCTGTGGCATGACTTCATATTAACTTATCTTCCTTGCATTTTAAATTGTTTTATAGAAAAATCTTCTGGAATATAGTTTCAAGTAAACATACTGTAGGGTGACATTTGAATTATGGGCATTTAATGAAATTGCTAGGATAAAAAATAAATTACCTTGATTTCAATAATTTAGCGTTTGTTAAATACAAAAAAAAAAACATTTATAGGAACCATTTATCCATCCGACATTCTAATGTTTCACAAGAATGCTCAAATATTGTTATTCCTTCTAAAGATGATCTCCTACGTATTTTCTATATGTTTAGCGTCTGGCATGTAATTGTGTAAAACGTTTAAACTAAATATCAAAAATCAAGTTTTACTGTTCTTTCTGAGCTGATGAGCTGAGATAATAAAGTAATAAAAACAGAATTATCCAACACTACAAAAATACGTTTTTATCTCATGTTCATGGTAATAAAATATGTTTGTGACTAATATGTACCTTGTGCTGTTCTAGCATATACTATTTAGATTGGTCAGTATCCAGAGACATATTTTGGATGCCCTGGGTCTTACCATAGACAACACCCAACCCCCCCCCATCCCTTACCTCAATTGTCGCCTTTATATATGCTGATTGGCAAGACATGATGTAATATCCCAGCATGCGCAGCGTAGAGTAAGTTCACTCTGGAGGTATCAGTTCCAATTCCAGGATAGGCTCTTTTAGCTGATAATATTTCTTATAATATGTGATTTCGGTCTCCACTGAAGCCCTAATGTCTCCTAATGTTATTGTCTGGGAATGTTATATTAAAAAATGAATGTATTACAAAAAAAATGATTTCACTTTAAAACACTGTTATTCCTTTAAATGTCACATAGGATTAAACACGCATCCAGGTTTAAATATGTGCATTACATAGTATGTCATTATTGGTTAAGAATCAGCATTTCCAGTAACATTATAGGATTCTCAGCCCGTTTAAAAATCAAATTGCTTTTTTTGGCACCGCGGCTCAGATGTAGGCACAAGGACAACTGTTTTTGTTTTGTTTTGGCAATTTGTCTTCTTTTATTTCTGCCAGTTATAAAGCAAACTGATCTAATCTTTGATTTTAAAATTATATACATAGGTTCCACAGGACACAATAGTAATAGCTTGTTACACAAGCAGAAAAAAAAACCCAAGAAAGACAAACACAAACAAAGAAACAGATGCATGCACTTAGCAACATACTGTTCGGTTTGCTGCCTCCTAATTATTAGGCTGTCCGACTTTTCCCATTGATCTTCAATTTCTTTTAACTCCCATTGGTAAATTAGATTCCTACCAACTCCAAGGGATCAAAATTTACCATCTTTGCTTATGGCACCAAAAAAAAAAAAAAAGTCATCAAAGCTAAGCAAACAAAATAAAAAGGGAGATGTAGCATAAAAAATCAAGCAGAAAAACACCCTCTTTGCCCTTTTACCAATCTGCCACTTCAATTAATTCTGATATGATTTAGAACACAAAATACTGCTAAACGTTTCCAAAGAGGGCAGAGAGAGAAGCTTGGATTTTACATAAAGTGTGACTTGTTTTGATTAAATATGTCTTGTTTTTGAATACACCAAACTATTTATGAATTTTATTAAAGGGACAGTATAGTGTTCCTGATAGCCTCGTCAAAATGCGTATTAAAGTACTAAAGTACACCCAATGTCAACTCAATGGCGACACCATGTCAATGTAAAGGGACCTCTCAGCTATCAGATAAAGTGCATATAATGGCGGGAGAGTCCCTTTAACTCTGTTGCCGAGATTGGCTTTTTGGGTAGTTATTGTTACACAGAATGCCACTGGGTATTGTTAAAAAAAAAAACAACAAAAAAAAAAAAAATAATAATAAACCCCCAAAGACCACAACGTTACAAGGTTTACCATATTTCAGAAGGAACTTGAGGAAATATATTAAATTGTTCCTTTTTTAAAAAAAATTGAATTTGGAATTTTATGTCATGTAAATATTTGAGATTATATGTAAATTTAAACCCCATGACCATAATGAAAATAAGGTTATCAATCATAGTAGATGGGGCTCTCAACATACCTTATGTGGGTCAGTATTTAATGTTTTGCCACTGACAAGGTGTTCAAGCAAAGCCCAAAGATTAATTTTATTCCTCTACAAATAAAGCAAGTTGCCTTCGTAGGCTATCTTTCTTGTTTTCCTAAATCAATTCAATTTCTCCCCGCTGCTCAGCGATTTCCTGCTCATTACGACACTATAGACAAATAACTGCTCCGGGGTACTTTAGAGATTAAAGCATCCCAGAAATAACTAATGCAAGAATGTGCTTATTTTACTTAATGTTACTTAGGTCATAAGTTTGTTTGAATTACAAAGTGGAAAGAAATATTTAGGAATCGTATCTTATATCTGGGAGCTTGCCAACCCATTGGATGGATTGTTTTGTATCAGCTCCGTGTTTTGTAGTATCTGAGTAAATATTATCAATCAATCTATCAATTTTCTGTCCTCTATCTCCCTTTTCCTCACCCCAACCTTATAAAGACTGCCATTACCAAGCAACAATAGTCAGCAACAACAGTCATAGTCGGCAACAGAAGGACTAATTTCCCCCCCAAAGTCAATGACTTTTGTAAATCAACTGGTGTATATGTTTATTGTATAAAAATAATATCAAAATGAGATACCTTCAAATTTCTGGTGATATCAGGGTGACTTCACTGGGTCCCTTTAAGTATTTTTTTCTATTTTTGTATTAATTTGCTTATTTGTTTTATATAGCTTTTTTGCCCATATAATAATATGTAATATAATAATAAAGATCATATCAGGATGCATGGTTAACAATTTCAAGGGATTCATGTATAAAGTGGATATAGAGGCAAAGGTGATAATTGTTAACCTTATTTGCATGCACCTACCCAGAATCCCCTGTGGTTGTGGAAGCACCATGAGATTCCTGGGGGAAAAACAAGCCTTCTGGCTTGTCTGGTGTCTGTAGATGAGTGTTTAATAATACTTCTACTACCCCTTAAATTTAAGTGGAAGGGTTTCCATCACCTTTTACCCACCATAACTTATGTAATGGTATTTCTTAGCTACCCCAAGCCTCAACGATTAAGCAAGTATCACAGCCTCATACTGACGAGTCCCATGGAGGATGAACCAGCTGTCAATGAGTGGTGATCTGGCTATTGTACCTCTTCCCGAGTTTAGTTTAAAGGCTGTCTTGTGCAGCGGGCAATCACTTTCAAGAGATCCATGTATAAAGTGGGTATAGAAGCAAAGGTGATAATTGTTAACCTCATTTGCATGTGCCTACCCAGTTGTTGTTGTGGAAGCACCATGAGATTCCTGAGGGAAAAACAAGCCTTCTGGTTTTCCAGTCTAATCCCTGTACCTGCTGATCATACAGCAATCAGCAAGCAGGACTCTGTAGTCCCGATCCCCACAATTGAAATGGTGGAGTGTATAATAACACATCCTCTGTCACTAAGCATAATATCTAGGGGTTAAGTAATCTAATCTGATTGACGCCAGAATCCTACAAAATTCTAAATAAGTAACTATAAATAAACAGCAGTTATTGGTGTGAAATCCAACAATATTCTCTATTTTTGAGGTACATCTATTTAAATTATGTTGAGTGGTTTTTTGTCCAATTGGTCATACATCCCATTATAAGCTTGACATTACCAACAAAGTGAAAATCTATGACAGCATGCGCTTCCCCCTTGCACTTTAATCTATATCTATTATGCATGCAGGTGTCAGACAGTTTTTCTTCCTAAAATCCTTTTATTCTTTCCTTAAAGAAGAATAAATCTGACATTGTAAATTACTCAACGCAATTAGCCCAGAGCCGAACGTAAGAGTGACCTATACGGTGATTGCAATTAATGAAAGCTGTCCAAGTTGCTGAAAAAATGCAATCGACAGGTCTGTAAATTCATTCAGTGTGTTTTTGGCTCCGGTGAAGTTGCGTACGCGTCACACACCGCCAGTGTTTCTTCTATTTGATCTTTGGAATAAACATCGAAAGCCAAGGTATAGACAAGCACAGCTGCAGCTACATCCAGCCAGCCTTCTAGAGTATACAAGAGAGGATGAAGCAAGGAATCTCCATGCTCCCGCTCCTCTGGCTTCACCATCTGCGTATAGACACAAAGCATCAAAGGTGGGCAGCTGTGTCCCTAATACTCTGTGGAGGCAGATGAGAGACCTTTAGATGCACTCCCTGTGTTGCCAGCAGCACAAGTGATGAGCAGAGCATGTCAGAACTCACAATATACTCATCTCTTAGATGCCTACAATCAGTTTGTCGAATGAGGATCAGTATGGAAGCATCAGGATTGTTTTTTTTTTTTTAAGAAACAGTCTGTTCTTTTCTAAAATGTGATTCAGAACTAAAGAATTAATTCACATAGAATCTGTAAAGAAACATAAGGGCCAATTAGTTTTGCAACTTACAGTGAGAAAGACGCTTTGGTCTTGAGTGTTTTACGTTACAAAAAATCTACACAACGGCTTGTATTCATTTTTTTAGGCAATTATTTAAATCATATACACGTTTTTGAGGCACTGTGTAAAGATCCATTTGGTGAGTCAAAAAATATTTAAAGATAAGTGGTTTAAGTCTAGGAACGGTGCCTGATGTTTTACAAGCATACCCGGGAACTTGTGGGCTCTGGCTACCTGTAGTCTACCATTGCGGGTTGCATCCGGTACTGCCCACTGACGTCAGAGGACGTCAGAGGACGTCAGAGGACGTCAGAGGACGGTTGTCAGTGACTGTTCCTGCAGATGTCAGTGGGCGTTCGGTGGGAAATGCCCTCGTTTAAAGGGAAAATGGGCATGGAGTGGGGCATGCCAAGACCCCGTTCTTATGACCCAAAGGATTCTGGTGTCGACCCAGAAAACCGTAGAAGCGGCACTGCTCCCATAGTCCATTTTTGGACACTGTAAAATAAAATCCCCAAAGACACACCGATACTAATGATACACATATGATGTTCTAGTTGTCCCTTAGATGACCACATCCTTGTCTTTATGGCTGTGCATACATACAGTGCAAGCTGTGATAACCTTTTTCACTAACTCATTGAGCCGAGTGTTACCCAGCTTCTCGGAGCTGAGAGAGAGCATGTAAGTGAAGGTGAGTACGAGTGAGTGAGGGAGCTTAAGTGTGTGAAAAATATGTATGCATTTTTGCATTGTCAATGAATGATAATAAAATAACATAAAGTTAACAGTTACGGCTAATACAGACATTGCTTAAAATAGCTAAATTAAGGATCACTTGTACAGCACCAAGGTTTCCAGTTTTTTAGATTTCTTTAATGCACATTTATTACAATGGCGTGTGTCAAGGAAGCCTCCTTGACTTGGGGCTGTATTTTGCATTATAGACAGTGGACCCCTGGATTGCACTACAAACTTCTAGCAGGCGGCAGCAGACACTAATTGCAGTGCAGTCACCCTGTACCTGATTACTGGTATAAGGTGGCAACAAGGAAAGAGCTAGAGTTCTCCAGATTCAAGCACCCCACTTCCTCCTGCCTGTCTACCAATATTCTTGGTTCTGATGGCAGGATTGTGTAAATTGGTGTGGTTTTCTGTTATAACTAATTTGCATATGATCTGCATATTGTGTTTTACATATGGTGTGATGCATGCTGGTCATAACTCACCGCCAGTCTATTGAAAGGCTCTTGGAGGCAGGTGGTGATTGTTTCCCCCATGAAATTGTTTCCAGCTTTGTCTCAATACAAGTTTGTCTTGTTATTGGGTTAAGCTTTGCATGCTGCAGTCTGTGTGGACGAGGTGGTTTAAGGAAGAATCTAGGCAAATAGTGTTCTATTCCGAGGGGGAGAAATATAACTCTTTTGTCTTCAGGGAGCCCCATTCTGCCCACACGCCCCGATGGAAATGAGAGACAGCCGAGTTGTTGTATGACAGGTGAAGGTGGTTGCTGACTAATATTGGGATATCTAATTCCCCAAAGGCATTGACCCAGATGCTGCTGAACGGTTCTTGTTAGGTATCACTAACACTATTGATCCTGCAGGCCATGCAGCCATGGACAGCCCCTTGAGCTGCACCAGATCCTTCAGGAGGGGCAGGATACCGGGCAGTGACGTTCTTCCAGCCAAGTTATACACAACGCTGTGGGATCTCATTGGCCTGGACCCTCTGGGTCAGTATATAGTAATGGGAGTTATGCTTTACCACTGTCATTGTCTGTCTCACTATATAATGATGGGAGTCATGCTGTACAGCCATCTGTGTCTGTATCACTTTATAATGATAGGAATTATACTGTACCACTGTCTGTGTCTGGATCACTATATAATAATGGGTGTTATACTATACCACTGTCTGTGGCAACACAGCCGTGAAAGTTAGTGGCCCTCAACGGATCCATAGGGGTAGATGATTGTGTGATTTATCAGGAGATGTAAAATAAATACCAATTTTTATGTACAAAAATGTTAGCATTTGCATGCGAAAAAACATATCCTCCATTGGCAAGTAAGGGATCATTTACTATTTTCATTCATTCCTTCTTTTCTGAGTTTTCTCATAGGAAACCTCTTGCACAGGGAGTCTTTTTACAACCCCCCCCCCCAACTTTTTACCAATACATGTTTTATGTTGGATTTTTATGATTCTATATAAATTGATATAGAATGAAACATTCTAATCATAAATTATAGAGAATGTTTAAAAAAGATATCTTTCTTTTAAATAATAATAACATTTACATAATTTCAAGGAAAAAAACTTAGTTGAAGTTCTCACTGGATATTCTCATTCTGAAAAAAATGCTATTTGTTTTGAAAGATAAATATAAATTTCCTAGTTTGAGTCTTACATTTGGTATACACAAGAGCAGTGACGAACCACGAGTAGTACACAAAATGTGTTTCCCATACACTGCCAGCTCAGGAACAACCTTAATCATAACCTCCAGGCAGAAAGCTTATGAACGTAGCTAAATCCCACTTTGTCTGTTTGGTATTAATGAGCAGTGTCATGGCAACTGCCTTCCCTAAAGTTCAGCGTTAGTATAGATGGTCCTAGGTGTCTGAAAAAATGTTCAAATATACCAACAGAACCGAAACTATTCAGATTTGCAGGAAATGTTAAAAACAAAAAGAGAAAATGCTGAACTCTGAAGCAATTGGTATGTCTGAATATACATTTTTAAAAGTAGATAGATAGATTGATAGATCGATCGATCGTTCAAGGGATAAACAGAAGGATTAGATAGATTTATATACGCACATGAAATGTAATCAACAAATAAATTTTTAGTATATTTAAAGCAAAATGAATTATTCTGAAGAGCAGCTGAACAATTTTAAACTGGCATTAAGGTATTATAAATTTCAGTTGGCCTCTAGAAGATGCTATAACCACACACAAATACACAGAATGGTAATTTATTATTTCAAATGATATATGATAAGCTCTCAAGAGTGGTGCCCCTTAAAATTAAGCAAAATGACAGTTTCCCAAAAACATACCTCTATGATATTAACAGATGGGCTGTGAATATTAATGTTATATATCCTTTTAAATAACTGAATAATTATATTTTATTATGCTGGGCAAGAAAAAAAAAATGTTGGTAATATGCATAATTGAATATAAAGTATCCAAGCACAAGTGTTTCAAATTTACTATGATATGCAGAAAAAAATGTATAACAAGATAGAAGAGAAGAAGCAGTGTTGCGCAGTAAGGAGACAGGGACACGGAAGTGGACGGGGGGGACGTTAGGAAGACATTCCGAGAGAGTGTAAGAGAGTCAATGAGAGTACAAGAGAAGCTGTATGATAGTGTGAGAGAGCGGGATTGAGAGTGCATGTATCTTCTTTTTCTGGCTTATCCATGATGTGAATGATGTCACAATATAATAGATACCGAATAACTTCATCAACTTCAATGGTCCCCTTGAACTATTAGTGTCTAGGAGGAATATTGATGCATATATATTTTGTTAAATCAAGTTTGTGAATAATATTTAATGTATATTTACACTACATACCATCTGCACAAAGCAGGGCTTCAATATTTTAATTTTAAATTTAAGATTTTTTTGCTTTTCCACTCTTACTCACGCCCTCTCATACTCTCTTACGCTCTCTCACTCACCCTTTCTCCGACTCTCTCACACTCTCAATGTCTCCCTACCTTATCTGCTGTTTCTTCTTCTCTGTTCCTTTTTCCATAACTCTGCTTCTTCTTTCTTATCTGTCTTCTTTCTTTATTTGCTTCTACCCGGATCACTTCTGCAAATGGGCAGTGCCTCCCCAACTGGAGGAATGGTGCAAGAGGCTGTCCTCGTGGCTCCACCATTTTGCCAAAGTAGTGTGTGTGTGGATGCTCCTCCTTTTGGCCTGGTTAATGGAGGTGATATCGGGGAGAAGCAGACCAAGAAAGAAGACAGAAGAACAAGAAGAGGCAATAGAAGAAGCGAAGCTGTGGAAAATAAGACAGTGACTCAGAAGTGGTCAGCAGAGGAGGTAAGGAGACATTGAGAGAGAGTGAATGAAAGTGTGAGAAAGCACGAGAGAGTGTGAGAGAGCATAAGTGACAACATTTTTTTTCTCCTGGTGGAAAGAACTGAAAGGGCAGAAAGTTAAATTTGTTGTCTGGAAAAAAAACTGAAAAGTCTGACATTTTATTTTTTTCCCAAATCGTTTTTGGTCCATTTGCTCAAGTATAATTTACACATTATAATTAAAAGATATTTGTATCACATATATAATACACATAATAATACACACATTTGTATCATTAAATAGTGAAATAACAGTAACCATATTTCTATTCTAATAGGAAAACATTTTATCTCTTTATGATTTGACCATTTTAACCCATAAACTTTGAAATGGCGCACAGATGCCTTGCTTTAGTTTTCATTCACCTCTGGCGTCCAAACAGATAATGTTTGCAAAACTATTCTGGAAGAAATGCTTTGTATCGCGTTTGAAATTGTGGAATAAATGATCTGCTTACTAGACCATTATTGAACTGCTAGTCAGGATTTTGGATGAGATACCAAAAACTTAATGACAAACTGAGCTTCATCCAGTTTGCATGTTTTTAATTATGACCGGCTGGTGTTTATAGGTTTGATGCCAGCAAAGACATCCAAAAAACACAATAGTAAATGGATCAGAGGACTTTTGGCTTTCAGTGGGTGTCAATTAGCAAGGAAATGATAAATTCCATATTCTGTTCAGTGACTTAAAGCCGAAACTCTTTCACCAAGTCAATTGTTGTGCCCCATTTCTCAATTTCTCCTTAAAATGTAGTTCTATTTAAAAAAGATAATTTCAGCTTTTTAGGCATACCATAGCTGAAATGTAATATATTACAACCTATAATCTTTTTTTTTTTTCTGGATGATAATTGATTTTTTTTCTGCAAAATAAAATATTTGTATGATATAATTGGCAAGAGATTAATTTATTCTAGTTTCAAGTGTTGGGGTGACCTTGGATGGTGTTAGCTACTGCAGTCCAAGAGAAATGGGAACGAAAAGAGGATAATTGCGCTACTTTACTAGGAACTGAACCAAGAAAAATCTGCATGCTCAAGAATTCTTATGTTCCCATAACTTTTTTTTGTATTGTCTTCTTTCTTAAAATAATTCTATTTTTTTGCATAATATAATGTTTTCCAACAGCTGCATATGAGCTATGTTTATAGGTTCTAGTGCTGTTATCTAAGCCCAACCTACTAGGCAAATAGAGAGGCGAGAGCGTGAGAGAGTGTGAGTGAGTTAGGGATAGTGTGAGAGGGTGTGAGAAAGTGTAAGAGTGTGAGTGAGAAATAATTGAGAGTGAAAACCAAAAACTTCTACTGAAAATTCGTAGCTCTCTGCCCATTTTCATTTGTTTCATGGGGTCCCTCCCTCATTTTCAGATATTGAAATGAATTAAAGAAATTGGCAAACTTAATTAAAATGAAAATTCATACAAATCCAAATCCACAAGTCTACTAAAAGTCCTTTTAGTTTTGATTTCTTTTGGAGTATATAGTTATTTGTACATCTTAGTGTGAAAAAAACAAATCTTGTCATATATGAGGAATCCTTTTTTTTGCTAAAGCATAAGCATATATAATATTTGGATTTAAGTGGGTGGAATTCTCACCCCCTCCCCATTGAAGCCTGTCATAATATCTTGTTTTTCTAATTCGGGATAAATAAGACTGTATCCTTTGCTGCTCTGTGGATCATATACATCAATATGTCTCAAGTATATTAATATTTGATAAATACGCTTTATAATAACATTCTAAAAGTTATGCATGCATACGCGATGCCAGAGTAGAATAAATACTGGAATGACATTACAAATAAAGAATTTTGTTGGAATCTTATATTCCATCCATCACTGAATATACATAAATTCATTTTCTAACCAAATAGTCCTATACTAAATACTAGAAACAATATATTTTAAGATTTATAAATTAAAATACTAGATCAGTATCCCATTTAGAACTTGGGGGACCAGGAGGTTGATGTTCTGCTAGTTCCTCATTTTTGTAGTGGGGCCAGGGACTGGGTTTTATGGGGCATAGATATTTTTTTTAGTTACCTAATTGTAGTGTAGAGATGAATTTGTGACACTAGACCTACAGAATGCTCATGGTTCTTTGGAAGGTAAAGCAAATATGGAGGAATGGTAGCCTAAAGAATTAAATCTAAAACATACACCATATGACCGAAAGTATGAGGACATCTGACCATGACACCTGTAAGACCTTTTTGGACATCTCAGCCATGAGCTTTAATTTAGAGTTGCCCTCTGAGAAGAAAGGTCCCGATGTATAGTGGTGATGTTGCTGGTTAGAACTCTATAGTAAGTAATGTGAGTGTGAGTGGTCTACCACTCTTCCGTACTCCTACTACCCATTTCTACGGCTAATACCTTTTCCTATACAACTAAGCATTCTGCAAGAATTCCCAGCTGATCTACTGCATTGTCAATCTACCGTTAACTCCTGTGAAATAATTGTCCCTTAATCCGTTCCTCAGATGTTGTGGTTAGGACAGTATCAAATATTCTGTATTCTGTCCTTGTGGCATTACCTTGCACCTATCCACATTAAATGCCATTTGCCACAGCTCTGACCATTTTTCCAGTTTATCATTTGACTTACCCCTTTCAGAAATAAACAACCATGTTGCAAAAACTTTAATCTCAAGACCTTCTGCGATATCACTAATGAAAATATTAAATAGAATGGATCCAAGTACCAATCCTCGAGGTACTCCAATGGTAACAAGACCTTGCTCTGAATGAACTGAATTGACTACAACCCTTGTTGTCTGTCACTCAGCCGTTGCCTAATCCATTCAACAAGAACAGAACAGGGACAGAATGGCAATGCCATTGTCATTGAGATCTTCAAAACGACCCATCCTATTGCCAATGTTTGGAAATGACTGCCTATGTGCTTGGTTTTATACATCTCTTAGTAATGCGTGCGGCTGAACCACCTAAATCCCATTATTAGGAGTGGTGTCCACATACTTTTGGTCATATACATATATAGTATACATATACCTGGGCATCATTAAGCATCCTATAACAACATGTATTAATTTTTTAAATTAATTTTATGGAGTAGAGCTGTGCTTCACTGACGTTCCTTTGAGTTCCTTAAGCAGACTAGAATTTTAATATGTTCCTCAGGCAAAATAGATAAAATGTTCTGCAGTTTTGGTAGCTTTAAGACATCATCTGCTACAGGTACACGAGTAAAGGACTGATAATCACCAGCCACAGCTGTCTATCTATCTAATTGCTGTATTATAAATATAGTCTGTTTTAATTTGGATTTTTTGCTGTATATAGGGACATTGTTGAATTTGTTTTAGCAAATGGGTAAAATGCCTTAGTGAAATGCTAAAGGGAAACATGTCATCCTGATTGAAACCATAGCAACCTGATATTACAGACAATGTGCGTTGCAACAGTGGCACTATACACTCTTTATCTGTTAAATACAATAAGAAAACGGCAATAAAAGAATGGCGAACAATATGTATCTGATTAACTAAATCAAGATCTACAAAGACTTTTTCTTGTACAGCCACAAACAATGTAAAAACGCTAAAGTGAGCTAAGAACAATGAGAATATGTAGATATTCTTAATGAATCTTTCAGTGGAAAACATTACCTAAGAAAGTTGTTCATTTAATTAAAATAATCATTTGATTGGCTTATTTTTTATCTTTGTTAAGCTAAGGGCTTTGGAAATTATTACTAAACGCAAGTTTACCATCTCCAGCAGGTGTTGCGATTTGGAGAGCTCTGCATATTCGAATTCTGGGAGTTGTACCAAGAGGAACCACCACTGACGTCAAGTAAAGCCAACTCCAGAGCACAACTCGCTCAAAACTTGAGGTGGACACGTTGTTGTGACGTTCTCCTGTGTTTAAAACCTTGCAGAGGCATCAAGTTGAATTTCTGTTGGGCTTGCCAGACTCAAGGAAGTGAGGAAGGTAGTGAAACTGGTTAAAAACTGCCAACATTGGTACTATCGACACAAGCCGGTCACACACAAAACTGCATGGTTTGCTATTCATAGACACATCTAAAAGGCATTGGGGATTGAGTCAATGCCAGAGACAAATCTATCATCAAATAGCAATCTTTTCTCAGATTACAATGAGGAACATCGCCTATAGTTGACTGTTGACACTCCCAGCGTTAATGGCAGTGTTGAAGCACATCTGCGGTAATCATACTTAAGTATGCTTCCTGTTCTCAGAGTGGCATTCAGGAGGAGGAGGAAAATGAGGCACAGATCTCATTTTCTAACCCAAATAACGTTAAGAATCCATAAGAATAAAGAATCCATTTTCATGCAGGAAAGGCATTGTTACAAATAATTATTTAAAACAATTATTTAAAAAAAACAAATAAAATAGATGCAAATAAAATATTATTTCAAATATTATTTGAAACAAAAATAGTCTATATGTGGCTGTGAATTAAAGCTTTTTGCCACAGCTAGATAAGCATTGCCATGTCAGGCAACATTACACGCTTCATTTTGCACTCTTGTCCTTGTCACTCTCCGCTGCTGAGCCCCATGTTGTCTCGCTAAAGTCTCAGTCACAAACAAAGTGTAACCTTTATTCAGTTTTACGGTTTTAGTGATACATTTCAAATTTGTCTCTGAATTTTTTTTGGCTAGAATGTGTATTTGCGGTGAAAACAGTAGAAGTATTAATGTGCGGCTTAACTTTGATATCATTGGAAGTACAAAGCGTATATCATGTAGCCGTACAGCGGAGATGTAGACCCACTGAACGTGTAAGCTACTGCTACATTTAACAATGTTTCAATGAATCCGGCTCATTATAGTTTACTCATTTTTAATTCATTGGATAGCCACGGATGGCAGGCATATATGTGTGTATTACACAGTAAAGAATCGTAAAGAACCAAAGAAAGCATTACAATCATTATTTAAAGAAACATTTAAAGAGACATTTAAAAGCTTCTGTAGAGAGAGATTTTCCATAATATGACCCAAATCAGAATGCTTTGTATATTCATATAACACATACGTTTTGGCTTTTTCCAAAAAATCTCACAGCAGAACCCCAAGTGACACAAGAAGAACAGAAAATATGTATAAAACATACAAAATTCTAGATGTTTGTACCCTAGTTAAATACCCTAGGGGTTTAACACATAATGTGTGTTGGTTAATAATGTGTAATTATTGGGTTTCTTTAGATAATACCATAAAACATGTTTTTGTGGAAATGCAGAACATGATTCATAAGGTAAAGTGGATAAAAAAGATAATGCAATAGTAAATTAATAAATAATTTTCTATTGTATTTTCCTTGGCATTTAATTTGTTGATTGTATAAAAGACTATTTCTTTGCAAGAATATGGAAAATCGTTTCAACTATAAAAAATATTACTTTTTAGTAGTAATTAAAGTGGACTTGCTATTAACTCTCAATGGGACGTATTCATTTTGTATAGTGTATGAGGAAATCAAGACATCAGATACATGGGCGGTGTACAAATAATGATTATTTTGCATATAATTATAGTAGCACACCCACAAAACAGTATAGGCATAGAAAATAGATACTTGTTGACTAAACACCACTATTTCTGCAAAACATAATTATGAAAATATTATTTCAGACTATCCATTTGATCTTTTGCTGTTTGGCCCTAACGCTTTCAAGGATCAAGCATTGCCGGATTTCTGTTTTCCCTCAAGTTACTTTCTACTACACAGGAAAAAAAAAACCCTTTTCCCATATCTATCGTAGGTTATCGATTGTATTCATGATTTGATATAAAGCAAGGTTTTGATTTGTTATGGAAATCAAGCCTTTTTTTTACCATCTCTGATTAATTCCTAAAGAAGTACTTGTCTAATTAAACTCATCTTGTGTCCCTATTCAACTGGCTCGCCATTATTCTTCTTGTAATAAATGCTATAGTCTTTTGTATATTCTGTCGTTTATAACTTGTCATGGTATCAGTCGTCCATCTACACAGCTGGTTAAAACTCCAAGATGCCTGCAATGTCAAGAAAAAAGGGGCTTTGAAATCCAAATCAAAGAGCGCTGCCCCCTTTAGGGGAAATATGATCAACATATAAAAAGATTTCTCTCTTCTGTTTGCTTCCTTGAAAAGGTTCCCCTGTGTGTCAGTAAACTAGTTCGTCTTTTCTTTCTGTCTTTGTGTGTGTCTGTTTCTCCACTAGTACATTTGGAAAATGTTACCAGATGCACTAAAACAAACAGGCATGCAGTATTCCATGAAATCAATTCCTTTAGTCATCTTCTTTGGTCGTCTTGGCATATCTTCTATCTAACTGTCTATGTATCTATCTGTCTATCCCGTACTTTTATTAATATAGGCTCCAGTAAATAGTTGCTAAAAGATTAGTCTCCGAGTATTTTTTTACCGTTATCACAAGCCTGGGCAGAATCACAGGGTTACATAGACTACTGCCGACTCCTATGTATCCTAAACAGGCGTATCTGGGAATATCGGCTGGCACACTCATGCTGGAATATGATTACATTACTGGAATATTACAATTTTATTTTGGAAAACAGACTTTTAAGGACCATTATTGGAACAGTTAGATATTAAAGTTCATTTTTATGTAAAATGCAATATTAAATATATGTCTGAAAACTTGTGGGCAGCAGAATATATCACAAGTGTAAAGAAATATTAAGTGTATAAACTCGCAGCTGGGCACTCTCTTGGTGTGACCCGGAGTCTCCAGACGAAGCTGTTTGTCCCTGGGTCTTTGGGCCAGTTTCTTTTTTCTCTTGGTAGAGGGAGCTGTGTTTGACCACGCCCACTCTCTTAAGTTCCCTCCCACATATGTCTAGCCCCACCTCTACCTGTGGGTAGCCTCACCCAAGAATAGCCTTGTCCATTCATAAAGCTGCTCCCCCCAAAAGAAGGAGAGCTCTGGCTATCCTGCCTTAGAAATAGGGTGACCACACCGGCCATGTTATTACGTTATTAATTAAGAAATACACTCTATGGGGCAGCTAGTGGCTATAATTTTATTTTTTCCTCCTATTCTTTACTTTACTCTCAATAATATTAAAGAAAACCCTAGAAGGAGAGTTACTTGCATTTGTTGAACATCATTTCTATGGGTATTATGAGAATACAATGCATTTCAAGTGCGGCCATTCATAGCTTTGTGTACTTAGTTGACGCATCATTTTATTTATTTATAAACTCGTGTTTATTCTGGATAATAAGGACATTTCATTTTCCAGTATGTAAATGTTCTGAGGTATTGAACCAGTTTCAGCAGATAGAAGATGGATCACTTGACTGCATCAAAAATAATATGAAATATCACAGCTCAGTTCATCCAGCTGCGTAATGGTCATGTGTGAAGTACTGCCATCTCAGTAAACCTTTTTTAAGGAAACATGTTTTAAAGTCAAAGAGACAAAAAATTCTGAATTATATTGGCTGATACATTTTACAAAGAGAATATCTATGTATAAGAAGCGTCAAGAAAAGTCCAACTCACATATTCACTTTTGCTATTGCTAGCATTTGACTTGCATACATTTATACCATATTGTTTACCTTTTTTGCATGTGCCTACCCAGAATTCCTTGTGGTTGTAGCAGCACCATGAGATTTTTGAGGGAAAAAAAAGCCTTTTGGCTTGTCTGGTGTCTGTAGATGAGTGTTTAATAATGCTTCTACTACCCCTTAATTTAAGTGGAAGGGTTTCCTTTACCAACCATAACTTATGTAATGATACATGTATACCCAAATACGAGCCACTCAACGCCAGAGTAATCAAGTTTATGTAACAGATTCATGAAATTTAAGTCATCCTCATCAATTAGCATTAAGAAGCAATGTATTTCTATATGTGAAAATACATGAAAGGAATGGACTCTGTAAGCCAAAGAAGTGGTGACAATTGCCGAAGGGCTTGGGATCTTACCTTTGTTACTGCTAACCATTCCTGCCAACATGGCTTACTGTTTCCATTGCCTGTTGCTATCCCTTTTACATCAGTGTCAGTTTTACTCAATGAATATGAGTGGTGATATGTTGGACATTTTGCAAATATTTAAAGCCAAGAAATAGCAGAATCCTGTAGCAGGAGTACTGATCCTTAGATCTGTGGACTCCAATGCACCATAGTGGGCTCATGGACTTACTCTACATCCCGGGAGCAACGCTTCTACATTATCATATACTAAAATGGTTAAAGCTAAGCCTATGCATCACTACTACACAACAGGCTGGTTATAGGAAAGATAGTTGATGTATGGTGTGGCATTTGTGCCGGCTTAAGCATATAACAACTTCCAGGTGCACCAGGATATGACATCATATGATGACTGCGTAGGTGATAGCTGAGTTGGGTCTATGGCTGCACCCAAGGTAAATACACCACTGTTTACAGAAGGAAAATAGTCAGATTTGATTGGCAAACAGAACTTATCTACCATCAAATTCTATGAATCTTTACCAAGATGTTTAACAAATAAAATATTTTATTGGGTAGCAAAATATTGCAAAATAAGAAATGCTATGTTATAGAACTAAAATATTAGGTGTGTGTATAAAATGGACAAGTCTATGGACCAAGGTACAAAAGACCACTTATCCAAAACAAATGACCAGATATGGGAACTTGGCATGCCTGGCTATTTAACATTTTCTCTAGGATGATTAATGTTTGCTATGTATGTATCTGTATACATGATGCTTGTTAAACCGTTAAACATGGGAAATGTTACTTTTCATTAGTAAATATATTTCTATAAATATGTAAAGGCATTTTTATGTGCTGCATTTATGATTTACCGAAATTACAGTTTAGATGACCCGTGAACTTGAAAAATGTCATCTCTCCTATACGGTCATTAATAGAAACCTCTGATATTCACTGGCTGAAAAAAGTCACATCATTAATAGGTTTTTCATTACAGATCCTGGGTTTTTAATATCTTTATAGCTTAGGCACAGGCTTAAACTATACAAAAATACCATTATAGTTGCTGTTGCTCCAGCTGCAGATAGGGTCTTATAGTGTGCAGCCTCCAGAGTGATAGGGCTGCTTAGTAAACCCCACTCTGACCCTTTTAGTGGATACACATTAACACACCTCTCACACAAGTTGAATGTTGTATTGTTGTACATCAGTAAAATGTTGTCATATACTCATACTTAGGTACCTCCTAGGATAGCGCACCTGGTGATCTTCTTCTTCTAGGACAGCGGCTTTGCATTGGGTTGGACCAGGGGCACAAGTAGGTAGGGTTAGCTATACAAGGGAAGGAGTAAGCTCCACAGGGGGCATGGCTAGCCAGTGTGAAGTATATGCCTAGGTACCCTTGAAATGACTGAGAATAGTAGGAGAAGTGGGCCGTGTATAGGTGTGACCAAACATGATTCCTGTGCCTGAGAAAACGGAGACTCAGAGAAGTAAGACTTTACAGGTATGCACGTATTCCAACTTTCCAATAACCCAAAAAAGTACCAGTTGTATTTTAGAGGTTTTCTGACTTCTAACTACCTAAGTAAGAAATGTGGGAGAAGTATTTCTGTTAAATTATTTTTTTTATAGCCAGTATTACCACTTATATCCTAGTTATTTATGTTAACAGTCTTTTGACTTTTCCCTTAAAGTAAATTGTTATTTATAAAGATCACCACTCAACATTGTCTGCATTTATGCAATTGTATAGGAAACTGGAAGGTTATACAGTTGAATCATCTCTTTCTCTAGAACTACCAGTCTATCCTTTTACATGACACCTAGAAAAGAAATGGAAAAGAAGTGTTGCACCTGACATTTTTTTAAATAAAATACTGCCACAAATCATTCAGTATAAATGTCTTAAGAAATTTCTGATTTCCCGAGTAAACCCACTTATAGCTATATTATTTTTAGACCTGCTCCACATACATTAAATATTTTATATGTGCTAAAAGTGTCAGCTAAAGTGTTTGAAATAGGATGACTGATTTCTTTTAACCTGACCACATCAGTACTATATTTTCATGTTTTTTTATTCCTCCCAAATACCATTTCATATAAAAGAGATGTATGGAACATTTTTTTTAATTAACCCTTTTATGACCAGGGGTTTTCATACCCTAGCTGACTGGTACCTTTTCTGCCATTGTCACTATATATATAATATATTTTATTTGTGTTTGATTTATTTTTTTTCTTTCTCAAGTCCACATATCGCCCTTTTCAATTTTTTAGTTTATACCAAAATGTATATATTATTTTCTTTGCAGGGCTATTTTTGATGAAAGTTTTATATGTATAGATATATAATTCTAATCTTTGATTAATATGTTAAAAATATTGTAAAAAATGTGGGTTGTGACTTGGGAATTTTTTATAAAATTATATTTATTCTAGGAGACGTACAAGGTGTTTGGACATCTTTTTTAAAAAAATTATTTTACTTTTTAAGGTAAATCTCCATTTCAGTTCATCCCAAAGGTGTTCGATGGGGTTGAGGTCAGGGCTCTGTGTGGCTGGTCAAGTTCTTCCACACCAAACTCATCCATGTCTTTATGGACCTTGCTTTGTGCGCTTGGACACTACCATGCTGGAATAGAAAAGGGTCCTCCTCAAACTTTTTCCACAAAGTTAGAAGCGTAGCATTGTCCAAAATGTCTTGGTATGTTGAAGGGGACAAATGCTCCACTGGATGAATGGGCAGAAATTCCCACAGAAACCCTCCAAAATCTTGTGGAAAGTCTTTCCAGAAGAGTGGAAGCAGTTATGGGGGAACCAACTACATATTAATGTCTATGTACTTAGAACGCAATGTCATAAAAGTCCCTGCTGGTGTAATGGTCAGGTGTCCCAATACTTTTGTCCACATAGTGTATATGTGTGTTTGTGCGTGTAAGTTTATAATTTATGCGTTTGCTATCCTGATTTTAGAATAGACATTAAGTTGAAATATTTTGGAGAATGTAAGGTTCGTCCCAAGTATATTTTATTAAATATCCGTACCAATGAAAAACTGCAGCTTTAAACAGTTTCATGAATCATGAAATTGGTTTTCTTGATGTGTATGGGTTCCTCTTTATGGAATGTGCTTCAGCCTTTTGATTGGAACATTTTGACTGATGTCTGTAATATCCGCTTCACGGCTCTAAAATATTTTAACCATATAAGATTCAGAGTGAAAAAACCTACTTAACGTTTCACATTAATTTTTATATTTCATTCATCAAAACGTTTTTGTATTTCAATGATTTTTTTGCACACTCTATGTCTTTATTTTATTTTAATTTTTTTGTGGTTTTGTTTCTATTAGCTGAAATGATTTTTTTAAATGGAAAGTTTTGGCAAAAACATGAAAGACATAGCATCCTGGCTGACTAAATACTTACCTGAGCCAATGCTTCCCAAACATGACAAGAACAAAACAAAATAAAAATGATTTTTTGGCACATCTTGAGTTTCACAATGTGATCTTCAAGCTGGTATTCTCTCCAGCTTTCCTAACCCAACAAACACCTTTTCTTTTATTTCTTTTATGGCATATTGTTTTATGGTGATTCCTCCCCATATGTCACATTTTGTCTAAGATCTCTAGTGTTTCTGTTTAATACGGTGCCATAATGTACTTAACTATATAAAATAATTACAACACTAATTGAAACATAGAATTTATACCTTATTTATTAAACTTTCATGTATTTGACATCAAAGAAGCAAGGAAAATAATTATACTTCTTCTTAAAGGGAAACTGTCCCCTTGGTTTTTAGAATAATAGATGAATATTAAAACCAGTTTGAGCTTTTTTTGCGGTCTCTAGTTTTATTGGTGATATTTGGTTAGAAAGTTAGGACATTTTTCCAGGAAAGCAAAGATCCAAAGATGGCAAAATTAGCATAATAGTCTTTGCCAGTAAAATATGATACTCATCTAATCATTACAAACACTGCCAGAATAACTTGATGAAGCAGGTAAAAATGCATATATTTGATACTAGATTAAGATGTGGCCTCCACAGCCTACAAATAAGGTGGACACCATACATGGACACCATACATACACACCATACCTTTTAGGCAGGTGTGATAAAAATGCATTAAATTAAGAATGCTTTCAAAAATAGACATGCTAGTAGCTTATCTAATAAGTAGTTTTATTTTATTTATTTATTATATATATAAATAATATAGGTAGTATTATATATATATATATATATATATACGTGAATGTGGTTAGAAGCATTATTAAACCCTCATCTACAGACACCAGAACCAGACAAGCTAGAAAGCTTGTTTTTTCCCCTGGAAATCCCATGGTGCTGCCGCAACCACAAAGAATTCTGGGTAGGTAAATGCAAATAAGGTCAACAATGATCACCTTTTGCCTCTATGTCCACTTTATACATGGACCCCTTGAAGGTAAATGCCCGCTGTACAAGACACCCTTTCGATAAAGCCAAGCCAGTATCACAACCTCATGCTGACGAGTCCCATTAAGGACGAAACAGCTGTCCATGAGCGGTGATCTGGCTATTGTACCTCTTATCCAAGTTCTGTCTAAAGGCTGTCGCTTACAGCGGGCAATTACTTTCAAGGGATCCATATATAAAGTGGATATAGAGGCAAAAGGTGATTTGCGCTCTGGTCACAGTCCAACATAATGTTGACTGGTATGAGATACTTTCAAATAATACCATTTGTCAAAAAAATAAATTGCTTATTTTGAGAAAATGACTCACAAATGAATGTTTGACTCTCATCTTTCAATTTGTTGAAATAATCATTTCTCTAATGCCACTCTCACATTATGTTTAAGAAATGATGAACAGAACCTATTAGACTGGCCATCTGGCACGCTAGGTAACTGCCTGGTGAACTACTGGATATATAAATGTGCCATACGTAACTCGTGGGTTCTTATATCCAGCTGTTGGCTGCACTTAGGTCATTTCTAAGTACCATGGTTTCCTCATCATTCTTAATCTGGCTCTAAATTCTAGATATAGATTTAGGGATAATTCCTAAAGAAACTGTTGCAAATAAAATATACATATATATTAACATGTTTTTGGGGTTTTTTGCCAGTGATTTATCTATTATTGGAGTGAGTAGCATGTATAAAACTCAAATACTATAATACACGCAAACACATAGATTGAAATATAGATCTCCGAACTTACCAAGAGAACCAAAAAATGTCATCATTAACTTTATATCTTTCTTTCAATGCAACTTTAAGACAGATTTATTGTGTATATTTATTTTAGGATTAACTGTGGTTGCATAAAAAGTGAAATCCTATAATAACTAAGCTTTAGAAACTTGTATTTAAAATGAGTTTTACCAGAAATGGCAGTTCTTTTAGAAAGTGTATATAATAAGGACGAAAACACAGAAAGAGAAAGTTATTTTTAAATAGTATGTTCATAAAGCCTAATCCTCTGTATGTGACAGTCATAATAAAAATCCTCCCAAATTGCACATACATTAGCTTGCTGTGGTTGTCTTCGTATAAAGAGAAGACAGAAGAAATCCATAAATAGAGTAAAGTTCAATTTTTTTTTGTTTTTGAATATCTTAAAAAAACACTCAACTGCATGAACTAAAAATACATTTATTCAGGATTTAAATATAGACAGTCAATGACTTTGTTTCATATATATATATATATATATATATATATATATATATATATATATATTGATAATATATAAGGGAAGATTAGTCAAAATTGATTTTTTATATATATATATATATTTTTTATTTTTTTTTCTTGTTTATCTGTTGTGAGTTTCAGTCCCACTACATCTGATTTTATAGTGGCAGAATATCAATTTCTATCACTTTCTTTTTGTCACTAAATTTTGTAAGTATTTTGCTGCTGTTTAACATTAATGACTGTACCGATGATGCTGGTGCATCATGAACTACAGGGCTCCATAACAGCGACTTAAATTATAGCTTCCTCTAATTAATTAAAGAGTGGAAGTGGAAGTTTTATACCGTATCAACCCAGTTCATTAAAACATTTCATTTTAAACATTGAATAAAAATCTTTATTCTATAAATGATAAATATTGAATTCCAAGTAATAAGATATTGTGGCAGGAGTTCAATCTGCTTAAGTGAACTCTCGTCATGTCAACAGATGGAGTGACACTCCAATATTTCCAGCTTATATTACATGAACTTATTCCTAAAACCTTTCCTTCTACAAACCAAACTCAGATGAAGGCAGCGTATCCCCACAAATGCCAATCCCAAATCTTATCTCCCTTTCTCCTTCCTTTTTTTTGTTCGGGCAACATCAAGCCCAAGCCTGGTCCTCATTTTCCTGTCCTCAAACTTTAAATAAGAAATCAAACCACTACAAGGCCTCCATCCCAACTATTCACATCTCTTCTTCTCTCGGCTGCCAGCCATGGCATATTATTATCATGATAAACAAACAAATGGCGCCACATTTAGTCAAAATGGGCCTATGATCACTCTACCCACATATGCAAAAATGTCTAAAATGTTTTAAAAAAAATATGCTGCATTAAAACTAAGCTCTTTTTATCTCGGAATGTTTATGCTTCCAGTTTGTGTGCCTGTACATTATTTGTCTTTCTTTTTTTTCCCCCTAAATACATTTTTTATGAGCGTTCTCCAATTTCAAGTTCATTTCATGCCGCCATACTCAGAAATTGAAAGCAATGACCTGTGGAGGTGGAGCTGTAAAACTATCTCAGAAACATTAGGACCAACATATTTCCACTGTCTCGAGAATTTTCAGTTGCTTTATTTCGTTGGACCTTACGGCGTGCTGTGGTAGCGTTTATTACTGTTATCCGCTGTGATAAACATTTATGATACTTCGGCGTGGCTGCATGTGATAGGCATATGGAGAAACAGAAGAGTTTTCAGCAGAACCAGACGCAACATACACCGATAACACCTTTAAATCGATAATCATAACAGATTTTCTCGCCGCCATAGTTTATGATTTCAACTGTGTGAATTCACAACAGTGTTGCTTTCATTATCCTCCCATTTATTGTATTTTATGTCTTGCAAACGTGCAAAATAAAAATGTATTGTCATCAGGAGTTTTTTTTTCGAGGGACTTTCATTTTTTTAAAGATATCTTTTGAAGGGGTAAAGTATCTTGTTATACGGTTTTGACAGGTATGAATTATTCAAAGATTTGTTTTTCACTGAAAAAAAAATGTTTGAAAAATTCAATCTGCCTTCTGAAATAGAAGGAAAAGGATAGAAGGCATTAAAGTGGGATGAAAAATAAGATTTTTAATGTTAGAAATTGGTGCCACTGTACCGAGAATGATTGCTACTTCAGGTCTAGCAGTACGTATGAACCAGAAATTATATATTGGAAAGTGATGTTTTTTACCTCGAGTCTCCCAGTAATGGGCTGCTTTCCCCGGACTCTGAGACAATTTCTTTGGTCGCTAGGCTTGGGAGCGTTATTTGGTCACATCTACTTCATGTGTAGCTTCTACTCAATTCCTGCCCACTTCCAACCACTTCCTGGCATCTAAAGTCTGAGCAAACCCTCAGTTCCTCAGGTATGCCATATAAATAACGAATTGGAGCTAGAAGGAAGTTAGAGTTTTTAAAGACGATTCAAGCCACATTCAAGACGACACAAGAAGTTGAAGATACAGAGGCACATGCCATCAGTGCTGCCATGTTATTCCGTAGTTGTGTTAAATAAGATAATTCAGTTCCTGAATCTGACCGAATCTATGTAAATTACAGGGTCAGGTGGAATCATTTGGAAAGCCTATGAAACTTTTTTCTTCATTTGCAAGGCTACTCCAAATGTAGGTCTAAGCCTGGTTTCCTGTTGGGTCTTGGACCATGGCAAAGTTGGGCCTACAGACCAAGCAGTTCAAGGAAAAGATAGGAAACCGTGTATTTTAAACTACAGGTAAGAATATATGCTGCAAAAAAAAAAAGAAAATCCCATATAGCATGAATTTAACTCTCTATACCCCTCATGTACATATTGTCATCCTATATCACAACCAGTAGAGTAACTACTTTACCAATAAGTTTGAATAGAAGTACAGAGCATGATGCACAAAAAAGCATTAAAAAAGAACAGCCACTCTGTCGTGCACCCCATATATATATATATATATATATATATGACAATATTCTTTAAGAATTTTGCAAGAGCCATGGGCCCTTTACCTTACAATTCATGTAGAGCTTCCATTTTAGCAGACATGCACTCGTATTTTCAATGGGAGACCTCTAGGAGAGTGAGGTCCAGTGATGCTGTCAATGTTCTTGCCTTTGCCAACTAGGTTGCCAAAAAAGGACCTAGCAAAACCTAGCAAATCTTTCACCAAAGCAACCACTTATTTCCATAGTTGAACCAGTGAAACGCAAGCCCACCAAACATGTGTCATAGTACCTAATTGACCACAGTTTTTCCAGCAGAGCCCAGATATCTGAGATAATTTACTCTTTAATCTAGTTGTGCACCACACACTATCAGAAGATCATTCTACGATTCAATTTCAAATAAATAACATATCTGGAGACCCCTTTCATAGCTGTCAAATAGTCAGATTACTGTTCTTCAGAGAAAAAGGGTCCACAATTCGTTTTTCACACCTGATCATGTATGATGTTTACCCCCAATATAGTAAGAAAATGGGGCACAAGTAGACAGCTGCTCCTCATCAGAAAATGGGGACCGCAATCGTAGCGCAGTCAAATCTGGTCTCAAAAATACTGTAGAAAAGGCAAATTGTGTATTAAGAATGTATCTCTGTATCTGCAGTGGATTAGGGAATCCTGCATTTTAAGTGATATGTGCTACAATTGACATATTCTTTGGCACGGGACCATACTTGGACTGGCCGTCGGACATTTGCTCAGTGTGGCGGTGTCCATCAAGGCCTTAATCTTATCTTCCACTGCTCTTATGTAACTGATGTAACCCTTTAACTCACCGGAGTGCAGGGTTATATCCTCAAACCCAAAGAAGCTATGTTCTAGTTAACCTTTCGTTTTAGTATTTAGTATCACCCACTGATCTATTTAATTACCAGACTACTTAATATGTGTTATCCAATACTGATATGTGTCGTGAAAATATTCTCCATGCAAACCTAAATCAGTCCAAAAACCATCCTCCCGATCCTATACATTCGTGTTTGCTGTAATGTTGTTAAACTCGTTTTTACAAAGTACATGTTAATGAAGTTAGAAAACGGTATTTCATTATACGTGAATTGTTGTGTTTTTGCTCAGTAAAATATGTTTATGGAATGCTATTGTACTGATTGATATTGATTTTTATGTTCTTCATTCAAGAGTACATTTTAATGTGTTTGAATATTGTTTGACCTTTCCTTCACATGACATCCTATTTATTCTATACGTCAAAATTCTCATGACTTACAGGGATATGGCTGCTGAAATCTAGCATTGTGATTTGTTCCTCTGTGTAAACACTTTTAAATATACTGTAAAAGTAAAAATCATATACTATAATGTTACAAAAATAACCTGTTTTCTTATAATTTAACAAGAACACCATGGCGACATTTGGCACTAGAAAACACTGTGGTTTTAAATGCGCTGTTTCTTCTAGATAAAATATTAATTGCTGCGTTAAGCAAATGCATCTTAGCAGATATGACATTTTATTTATTCCTTTTGAATGTTTAATCACATGAAAACAATACAGAAGCTTTTCCAGTTTCCATGGCAATGTCCTATTATTCAGTGTGTGTCACATGACAAGGGTTCCTGGCAAAAATGATGGATGAGGAAACATATATATATAGGAAGGGTCAGGGCATTTAAAAAGACTCTCTTGACATCATACGTACTTTAATGCACTTTAATGCATATGATAGCTGAGAGGTCCTTTTAAATTTTCGTGCCCCCTCCGTTGCAAATGCATGGGGGGATTCTGCCCCTTTCTACTTGTCCTGCAGGAGATGTAGCTTGTGATATCCTTACCTTCAGTCAGCTCCAAAACCGGCTTGGCAAACTCGCTGAGTGGAGTGGAATGTTCTCCAAATTATCTTTAAGGGAAGGCTTTCTTGCCAATGATTGGCTGCTTCGATCAGCCAATCCGTGGTTCAAAATATTGGTCAACAGAGAGGGTGTTTTTTTTTAAAAATAAATATTATTTTTCATTTTTGGCAGATTAAATGAACGCAAATGAAAGTACTTTGAAACTAGAACTTATTCCATCGCTGTTTAGGGGGCTCCCTTGGGACACTGGAATGTACCATGAACACAGTGCTTGGCTGAAATCATGATTCGAAAAGTCAGTCCTTATAACCACATAAATTCAGACATCATATCACTTGGTGATGATATTTTAAATTTTTACCTACTTATTTCTATGACAATAAAATTGGCAATAAGACAAGGAATTCCTTAGCTCGGTGTATATCCATGAAAGGATTGTAACAATTCGGTTCTGACATACCATGGCTCAGCATGTAGAATAATGCAACAGGCTACATCTGTATGTGTAACATACATTAATGATGTCTTCCTTGAATTATATATAACTTTGTGACATATACTATAAGTAACATAAATGTACATAGAGAGTTAATACTCGGACATGTTTTAGAACTTACTTGATCATCTGTAACCGAGATTAAAGTTAGTTGAAAAAAGTAAATCATCTATCAGACATAGCCATTTTATAATGTAATCAACATTCAGTCTGGCTTTTGGGGTTATAACCCCTTAATTTACACAAATATGGGCATTACAGTAGTTAGTATTATCATGAAACATGGCAAATAAGACTTTTCAGCTCATTTAGTCTGCCTCTTTTTCAGTCAAACCTTAATGGGTCCTCGGTCTCGTCTTAGATTCGGAATGGCTGTTATCCGCCATCATTAAAATCAAAGTTCAGCTCTCAGGCTGTTACGTTTAATTGGTGGTTACAGATGTTTTGCTTGAGGATAGATATTGTATTTACATGTTTGACTATCTCTGACAGTTGATTGACAATAAGATATCATGATTGACATTCTTTTAGAGTTTGTTTGTTTTTAGAGTTTAAGTGACTATGTACACTACATAATGCCATGTAGTAGAACATTATGTTCAACTGCATAACGTGTTCCTTTGTTAGCCTGGCAGGGTTAGGCAGACACCCTTAAATTAAGCTGGAGTAGGAAGGGAAGTGGGTAGGTAAAGGGCATGGCCAAACAGCGCTCCTCTGTCTCGAGAAAGTGACCTGTAGACCCGATGAAGCAGCAGAAATATAAGAATGATTTGGTCCATCCAGTCTGTCCATTTTTCCTGGTGTAAAGACCCCAGGAGGTCTTGGACTGGTCCTAGATTCGTCTTCTCCAAACACCAATACCTCCTTCCCTTGTTTTGTGTACCTCTCATAAAGCATATTACAGAGAGAAGCAGAAGCTAGTAAATGCCATTTTTTTACAGAAAACTCCAAAGGTCAGAGTACATTTTTTTTCTTATACAGTTGTTTTATGTTACAAGACCAATGGGCAAACTATAATAGTTGCTCGTTGCAGTCAATCTGCCATCTTTTTAATGTAAGATTTTACCTCCACCCAAAAAATAAATATGGTTCTAAAAAGGATATTTCACAGGATAGAATAAATAAAATCCACCGGTTTAGCCTTTGAAAATGCAAACCAACTATGCTTGCTTTAATTAAACAAAAAAAAAAACCAGAGAGAAATAATGTAAAGTGCATTATTAATCCTGCAAAATTAGTTTTCATTTTATTAGAATTCTTTCATAGAAACTGCTTATTGTTTTGGTTTTTTTTCGAAATGTAATCTTTTGCGTATGTTGCAAATGTTACTAAATCCTGAAATTGATTTTTCCACTTGTTATTTGAAGACATAAAGAATACATGCATGGATTTACATATTGTTGCTTTATCAAAGCAATCTCCTTCAGATTTAAACGGTTGATATACATCACCAAATTATTTAGATCGAAGCCACGGGCTGGCACTAAAATTGTTGTTTGAATAATGCAGGCATGTCATTATATTTGCAAAAGCATTACAGTTTGTTTTTTTTTTTTCCATATTTTTTATTTGAGCTATTCTGTGCCCTTATGCAGGATGCACCCAGTGTACTGCGACAATGAGGAATACCATTGTGGTTCACCATGTCACGCTTACAACTGAGCGTCGAACTCCACAGGGAACTAAAGGGAGCTCACACTTTTTGATGATTCCTGCCGAGTGGTCACAAGTGTAATGTATTAAGCGTGCAATCATCTTACAACCACCATTCAACAACGGAACTGATATATGGTATTATGAGGGCTGTCCGTCTTCTGCGTGCCCCCTCTCAGCTTTTTTGGGAGACTCTGGATATCTATTATGAGGTTAACAAAATTTGGGGAGAATAAATGAATAATGTGTTTTATTTCTGCATTGGATTTTATTCCTCGAACAGAACACCAGTAAATTGGTCTGTAGAGAAGCAGCCGTAAAAGGTGATTTTTTTTTACATTGACTCCACCGGTGAAGCTGAGGACTTGTGTAAGGTTCATATAACTTTGTATTTATTTTATATAAAATGTTTTTTTTTTTTTTTTTTACTTAATCTGTTTAAAAAAAAAAAACTCCAGAAGATGTTTATATGCCAAGACAGAGCGATACACATTATTGGGTATGTCTACACATTTTCAAAGCTAAAGTTTAATCAGGTAGCATATTTTCCACATTGTAATAAGATTAAAATATTGCTCTGATGGGAAAATATTAATTATTGCGCAGAATGGCAAGTCTCAAATGAGTGAATCCCAGGAAAACCCAGGTACTGTAACACGACAGCTGGAATACTCTGCTGACTACAACTTCAACAGATTAAACTACTAATTGTTACATTATTATTATTTAATGTGACCTTGGGGTAGATGCGTTGCTTCGAACGGTTTAGAATACAGAGCCCTCTCCTTCTACCTTAAATAATACAAGTTCCGGTTTAGTTGTTGAGGCAGGAATTCAGCATTTTAACATTTTGTACTATATTTTTTAAGCATGTTTTTATTATTCCGCAATCAAAGCCATTAAAAGGAAGTCAATGTCAATGAGGAACAATCTTAAATCAGAGTCTTGAACCTTTCTTTGGGAAACATAACTCACTTTTATTTCCTAAAACAACATATGCATTTGTTCCCTTTTTCATCTATCAAAATGTCCTTCAGTTATTTCAGCGAACCACATGTAAATCACAACTGATCTGCCAGTCATTTAATTTACTTGCGTGAAATTTATATTCTGCTCTTGAATGCTCCATAAGCAGCTGCGTTTTATACATCATGTTCGCTAGCAATTTGTCTCAAATCTTATATTTCTTCTGTATGTGGATATACAATTTATTAACGCTACAAATCATATTAGCAGAATAGCAGCACAGGTATTCAGAAGGCCCCCATATTAGTTTCTAAGCAATCAATGAAACCTTATTCGCATTTAAAGACAATTATCTGGACAGTTGAACAGCCATCTATTCATTGGTTTCTACACCAGTGCAACCATGTTGTTTGATATAAAAATAATAATAAATAATACACACATGCACACAAGCAGGCGGTGAGAAAAGTGATAGAGAAGCCACAGAACCTTTACTAAACTGATACTCTATCAATAACGAGTCGCCTTTATTATGATGCAGGTGCCTTATGTTCCAAAGTTTGGTGGAATCAAGGACACTTTAGACACACATAAAGTATAATTATTTATTCTGCAAAAACCCAAATAAAGCAGTCAGGATTATAGTACACCTCCCCAATTGTCAGGTTTGGGGAACCCCCAATGTAGTCCTTTTGTCAATTATTTATTTATTTATTTAAATGTTGGGTTGTAGCAGAAAGCGGTTACATTTGCAAATTATAGATGAGGCTATGCGAGACATCACCCTCCTATGCCCTCACATGTATGTCTCAAATTTTAAAGTTGCAGGTACTCACATTGTAAACAACTTGCAGATCAGTAATCGCGAGTGTGACTCAACACACAATAATGAAGAAAATTGACAATACTAAGAAAAATATTATTAAAAAAAAGGACAAACAGGTGATTTGATTTCTTTTCAAAGGAATTTATTTTCAACTTGGAAAACATCCATCTAGAGATTTCCTTTTCAGCAAATTAACGGCACCAAAGTTACAGTTACCAGATAAATCTGATTCTGAGATATTTTGTGTTTGCTAAATGGAATGTGACAATGTTGGAAAGTCATAGTGAAAGTACTCAAATAATTAGATGGAAACTAACTTGATAATTTTACCATGCAGGGAAAATAACCGATGGGCACGATTCCTATAATGATACCCAGAACAGAAGTACAATTACCTGAAAGAAGATAGAAATCATTGAGAAAGTTAATCAGCTTGAACACGCTGTGGGAAATAGTAAACCAGTAGTCCATTCACTTTGTTTCTTAGATAGTAAAGCCTTCTTCCATCAATGGAGGGCTAAATCTATATTATCTCCAATCTCCAAATAACTTTCCTCTAGAAAATGTAGTAAACAAAATGTTGAACCAATAAATGTGCAGAGATTAAAATTCAGACGCAATGTGCCAGAACAGAAACATGGTATATAGAGAGGGTTATTTACATTCAGATTCTTAATCTTCCCCCTATGGGCATACTTGGGGGCTCCCCAATTGGGACCCAGAGTCTCTGGTGTGAAGAGCTGCTTCCCTGGGTCTCCGCCTGGTTAACCCTATTACCATCATAAGGCCACCAAACCCCAGAAGAGGAAGAACTCTAGGTAATCTGACATGGGAAACACTTGTGTCCATGGGCTGTTTTGAAGTTACGTCCCTCACCTGTCTACAAGAATCTGCAACACAATAATAGGGCAGAGATAATGAAAAGGAACATGAACTAAAGATGGCTTCTTCCATGTTATTGACAAAAGATAATGTTAATGTTTAAATTATGTTACATGGGCTTATTTAGTATAAAGGCTGCATTTCACAACACTGATAAATCCACTTTAATACTAATCTCCCCAACCTGCTGATGATTGATCCAAACTCTGATTGCTACACAGGATTTTTACCAGACGCTCAAGTTCTTAACCATCAAAGCCCACTCCATGCTTACAATATAGCTGTACCTCAGTGAGCATTCGTGGTCCTACCATGATATTCCAAGTAGTCTAGGGTACCTTCTGGTTAATCTCTCTATGCCTACACCATTCAAGCAAGAATTACTTCATAGCATTCTGTTATAGTCCAGATTTTCTAAACCTTACTTTTCTCCAACCAAATTACTCATCATCAGCTAAGAAGAGAAAAGATAAAAAACAGAGTATAATTAAGGAGAAATCATTTGGAATGTTTAAATATTTCTCCTAAAAGGTCGTGCAAAAAGACCACTTTACTCAATGATTCTAGAATACATCTGGAAGGCAAATTTGTCGACTATAGGCCAGATGGCTTGTTGGATTCATATGGTTGTGGTCCAAATTCATACAGTGGGGGTTATCAGTGATCCCAGATGAAAAACCGGACAAACATTGTTTCAACTGCCTATGGACCCGGTGCCAATTCAAACCACGATTAAATGCCCAACATGCAGCGCACATGGAAAGAACAGACGTGTCAGATGTCAGACAGTTGGTACTGTGTACAATGCAATCTCTGTCTGCCAATCTATTAAACCATGGATTAGTTTTTCATTAAACAAATGCGTTTGCTAATTAACTAGCTCCAACAACAATATTCTATATTCAGGTCACTGGAAATCACATCTTCATAATTTCACATGGCGCAGAGGACTTTTAGAGGGAAAAAAATCCAAAGCATTTGAATGCGTTAGAAAATGCAAAAATTAAATGTAAAATATTTCACAACATCCCTGCATAGACTGTACATATTTAATACGATCTGATCTTAAAAAAGAAATTATAATGCTTATTTTGACAAGTGGTAGCCTTTGAAGTGTTTTTAATGTAGCCTTCAATCCTTGCACATCCATATGGGGATCGTTTATAGCAAAGTTTAATACTGATATATTAATACATGTGTTTTAGATTAGACCAGAATGGTTCTTATCATAGATATAAATTCCAGGTTTCTATGTAAAAGAACATGATCACCATGGCTACTGCTTACATACTTAATACTTTGGTATTTTTAATGATAGATCTCCTTTAAAAAGATTTATTTATGTTTTCTTTTAACAACCCAAGGATAATATATGTTTCTTGTGTAGTTCCTCTGGAATCCATGCATTATGAAGTGTCAATCGCCTACTTGTGTTAACGAGGCACACATTAGACAGCGCTCTCATTTGAGATCCATAGACTTGCGTTCAGTACCTTCTTGATAAAAGCATTACCTTATGATGATGTATAAAAAATAAATAAATAAAAAATAAATAAAAAGCTCCAGGCAAAACATGTTTCATCGAGAATGATTTTTCTTTTAGCGCTCAAAGAATTGAACACACTTATGTATGAAGGATGGTATAGTCATGCATTGATGGATTTTCAGTACACTTCATCTATTCCATTATGACAATAAATTACAACAACAATCTGTTCTGAACATTATACAGCAGCATAACTTGTTTTTAAGTCACTGCCTTTCAATCAAATCCAATGAATACACAACAGAAGACAAACCAATACTTATTCTCATTCGCGCTGCATAAGGAGGCACTTTAATACAGACCTTCAAGGTTACGCTTTTCTCCTCTTTTTAATATTCATTGAGATACACTTTTTTTTTGAAGGCTTATTTAGAAGCAGATTTTTGAGGTTTAACTAAAGGCAGGTCAAAAATTGGAAAATAAAAATTTGGAAAAAATTACCAAAAACTAGAAATAGGTCATTTAGCAGAAGATGAGACTTCTGAAAATGAGACGTTTTAGTGATTTAGAGACGTAAAGGTTACTGCAAAGGTGGTAGGTAAATGGAACGGCTTGGCATCAGAAGTGGTAGAGGCTACTATAGTAAGGCGTTTAAACAGGTATGAGATAAAGGCATCAAGACCAATGATTGATTAAGGTGGCTGTGCCCTTTTTAACCTATTCTTTGTCTTTCTTTAGTTATTGAGGAAGACATAGACCAGGGATGCCCAACCTGCGGCCCTCCAGCTGCTGCAGGACTACATCTCCCATACTCCTCTGCCAGGTCCTTAGCCGTAAGAGCATCATGGGAGATGTAGTCCTGCAGCAGCTGGAGGGCCGCAGGTTGGACACCCCTGACATGGACCGTGAGTCGAGGCTACACCTGTCAATGATTCTACATTTAAAATGTAGCAAAAAAAGTTGAATCCTCTATTTTACCCCTTGAAAGAAAATTAACATAATGTGACATGTTACATTAACACTGCGATCTCCTAAGCAGCTATTAAGGGAAGTCTTCTTTCGGTATCTATGTTATTATATTTATAACAGGTCTATAAAGATACTTGCACAATTCATCAAACAATTGGAAGTTATTACTGCTTTTTTTCCCCCTTTCCTTCTTATCTTTCATTTTGTGAGTGAGCTTTCAAGTGATTTCTTGGCGGCTATAAATCAGACATTAATATTAGTCTAACAAGTGCAAGTTCGTCAAAAAGCCTCCCAGAATTCTTCAATCTCAATTAAAGAATAACATTATGGTTCTGCTAAATTTCACATTTTAATATTCATTTAGTGATCTCCAGGTAACTTTTGTCCTCTCCCAAGTCTCGAGACATAACTGACATAACTGAAAGAGTTGTAAGTGGCACAAGAACAATGTTATCTCAGTAGTATAAAATCAGCATGAAATATATTCATGAAAATCAATGGGCCTTGCATCGTAGAGAGAATAATGGGCAGTTTTATCCTTCTTAAGTAACTGGCCATGTTATATTATGTGCTCCTAGCTTTTCAGTTCTTACTACTACAGGTTTCATAGAGATATATTATAGAGTCCTATAATAACATTTTCTTACAGTAAATCTCTATGACTTTGATATGGTGCCCTAGGTTACTGCCTTTTGTCAGTGACTGGAGATCATCTACAGGTCTATAGGGTACAGGGAAAATATAGCAGAGAAAAGGGTTGTTTTGCTACACCATAACAACAAACCTTATCAGAAAATTATTATTAAATAATAACCGTTCCTGGGAACTCTTACGGTTTGACCCTGAATATCAGGTTTTTTGCCCAAATCTCAGTTCCTCAGGGTGAAGGGGCAGATTCTCAGGGTCACACAGTCTAGAACTGACTCCTTTCTATTCTACATTTCTGTGATATTGATGCTTTTGCTACCAGTATGTTATGGTTTATATCCCTGATGAGTGGCACCCAGGGCAGACCTACCCGCTAGGTACGCTACTGCCTTGGACCGACCAGCCCACCAGGTGATGGAAAACCTTTCCACTTAAAATTAAGGGGGTAGTAGAAGGATTATTAAACACTCATCAACAGACACCAGACAAGCCAGAAGGCTCGCTTTTCCCTCAGAAACCTCATGGTGCTGCCACAACCACAAGGGATTCTGGGTAGACGCATGCAAATAAGGTCACCAAAGATCACCTTTTGCCTCTATATCCACTTTATACATGGATCCCTTGAAAGTAATTGCCCGCTGTACAGAACAGCCTTTGACAAAACTCGGGAAGAGGTGCAATAGTCGGATCACCCCTCATGGACAGCTGTTTCGTCCTTAATGGGACTCGTCAGAATGAGGTTGTGATAAGGACATATATATATATATATATATATATATATGTCTCGTTTATTTTCCGCAAAATGCATTTACAAACCTGTAGTGGTCATGTAATTTTAATGAGTGCGGCTGTATTGCATTTAAAAACGCTCTATTGGTTGTTATACTATTATATCATCATCTTTTTCTGTTATGATATCTGAATGCCCCATGACTACCATATTTTTTTAAGCTGTATATTGTAAACTCCGTACCCATCACACTTTTCAATTCTTCTCTTCTACCATTTTCTAGAGAAAATAAATAGTTAAAAAAAGTTACAGTTTCAAGGATTTTGATGGAATACTTTGAATTAGAGAGCTGGTATAACTTGAAAGCAATAATGTTAAAAAAAAAAACTTTGTTGCAAAGTTCTTGTCACTAGGTTTTACCACCGTGTAGTGAAGAATTATGATGCTATCATATATCATACCTGAACTAATACTTAGCTGCTTGTTAGAACTGCAATATATATATTTTATAGTACAGACAGAACAACAAACTATGATCTGAAAAGTTATTATTCTTTATGTTACATTAAAAATATATATTTTAAGATATTTATAAGATGGGTGTTTAATTTATGGTTTTAATAAAACCAGAAATAATTTAGCTTGCTTCCTAATTGGTCCCACTGTTTCCTTACCGCAAAGGAATTGATGTTGATAATATAAATTTATTATCTTGGACCAGCCGGGTTCACCCTTCCTGCTAATTCCCTGGGTAGCATGAATTCCAGTGGAAAATGTACTGGCATGCTACAACGGGATCACTATTTACTGTAGGATTGACGTGAAACCTGAGTCTCATTTGCTTTGCGAGAATCTTTCTAGCTGTATGATTTTTCAAGAAGCAGTCCTCAAAATTGTCTTTTGGATGCATGCTGGAGTCCATTTTGGATGGACCTGTCAGAACGCCAGGTCTCTTCTTTTTTGTGTTGGCGAAATAAAATTTACTAATGCCAACTTAAGACTACACCTTCATCGGGTTATACAGTTATATCATTTTTGCTCCAAATAAATAAGATCTCTTTTCACTATGACAGGCAGTATTTCCAAAAAATATGGATTCTTACCTTCCTCATGCAATAAGATAATTGAAATGTTAAATGTGTGTATTTTTAGCATAAAATGAAATGGCTGTCCTATGCATAAATTTGCCAAGATTTGTAGAGCAAAGTTGTATTAATAAACACTCATCTACAGACACCAGACAAGCCAGAAGGCTTGTTGTTCCCTAAGAAATCTCATGGCGCTGCCACAACCACAAGGGATTCTGGGTAGACGCATGCAAATAAGGCTAACAATTATCACATTTTGCCTCTATATCCACTTTATACATGGATCCATTGGTGTCTGTAGATGAGTGTTTAATAATGCTTCTACTGCCCCTTAATTACAAGAGATCCATGTATAAAGTTTATATTTGTTAGCCTTATTTGCATGCGCCTATCTAGCATCCCTTGTGGTCGTGGCAGCATCATGAGATTTCTGAGGGGGAACAAACATGCTTTCTGGTGTCTGTAGATTAGTATTTAATAATACTTCTACTACCCCTTAAATTTAAGTGGAAGGGTTTTCATCACCTTTACCCACCGTGTAATGGTAGAGCAAAGTAGAAAACAAGAGCTTGTATTTGCTCATCTTGAGATCACCAGAAACTTCTGCCTTGCATTTTGATACAAAGGAAAAACCTTTGGCAATGGGGAAATGCATATCTAGTTATACAGTAATGGGTTCTAAAGACATGAGAAGTTATAGCTGGTTGATCCAGTGAGAAATCATGTCGACAAGAAGTTAAATAAAATAATCATTCTAGAAATATTCTTTTAAAATAGAGTCTATAATAGTTTAATTTCTAATTTTAGAGTAATAATTATAAATGTTAAAAGTGTATCAATAATCCCGGAACAATAAATGCGTTAAGGTATTGGTAAAATAAATATTTCTGCAAACATAAGAGGTATTCTGTGAAAATCAAGTAAATGCTGAAACGCTCAATAACAATATACAAAGTCATGCAGCCTTGTGGTCTTTTAGTGGATGATACTTTTAATCGTATTGAAATCTGTCCAATTTTATAAATTAAAAGACTTTGCAGAAGAATAGCCAACGGAACGTGACACGAGACAATTGACAGGTGTCAGACTTATACCATATGAAATAAGTGCCGTTTCTGACATTATTTAACATGCTTTACAATTTATGCGTACTGCTTTGTAGATACGCTTTATTTTAATGGACCTTTAGTCTTAAGCCTCTAAGATTTATGTTACATGTCACTGGACACTTAGCTATATATTACGTCCAGTTAACACATTTGATGTATTCTTTGGAATGCCCTCCACATGACTACATTTTCGTTCAAGGGCAAATTCATATATTTTCCATGCGTAGCACCATAATGACCAAGCCGGGCAGCTTCATAAAATGTATTGTTATTGCGTTGTTTGAACTTTCTATGAGCTCGCTCATCGATGATGGGGATGGGACAAGGCCAGCTAGCCTATAAGCCATAAGTGGCAAAATGTTTTGTAATGCATAGAATGTATAATTTAGAGGGAATTTAAAGAAATGTGCTACTTCAACCCGGTCGTGAGGGAGTTACAGCAAAGTGGGTGAAATCAAGTGGTTTTTGTGGTAAATCCCACGAGAAGACAATTTTGCTTTTCGTCAAGAGAATACTTTTCTTACATGTGGATCAAAGCAGGGGTTCACGTCCCCCTCACATCCCCTGTCAATGCATATTCTTGGTCCCTGACACGCCTGCTACTTGTTCCTTAACCAACGGACTATATACCAGGGCTGCTCCTAGCTACTCTTGCTGGAGCTTTATATCCTGACCCTGATTGTTATGGATCGTATTGTTTTTGGTATTGTGTATTTCTACAGCGTTGACCACTGACATTGCAATATGACTATAATGTTGTATTACCCCTTTTGTTCGATTTGGATCTCCTCGAACTGGAGTCCTGTGTCTGTCAATGACTACACAAAAAAGACCAAGGCTGTCTCTCACAGCCATCTGCAATTAGGCAATCCAGAACCTATCAACACAAAATGTCTGATGGAACTTAACAACGTACAGAAAGCCAAAGTCAATGGAGGAATCCTCTCTTAAATTAACATAAACATAGCTAAAGGTTTAAATGTGTTGAATACATGTAGTTGTTGACAGGGAATAACTCTTAACCATTAACTTTGTTTTCGTAGAGTAGATATTATGGTAATTTGTGATCAATAGTGCCTCTGTTCCTCTTGTCAGATATACCACACATTCTATCTATCAGTGGATGATGATATGCTTCATAATTTAAATTGTTTCTAAGCAATTGTACGTCCTACACTTATGTGTTATGTATAGGTAGATAGAATTTGACAGCAGATAAGAACCATTCGACCCATCGAGTCTGCCCATTTTTCCTGATGTAGAGACGCTGACCTTAATCAGTCCTTAGTTTTTTCTTAGGTTCGTATAGCGTTATGCTTATTCCATGTATGTTTAAGATATGCTTAAAAACCATTTTAATGGACAGTCATAGACTGATAAATGCAAAAGGTGCCTAAAAGCTCAAATTTAATGCAATCATATACAAAAATTGTCATCAGCATGTTTAAAAGACAGACAGACAGGGAAAACTAATGTAACATAAAATGGAAAAGTTCCCTAATAAAATATTGATGTCTCTTTCTGCCGTGTTTGAAAAATTAAATTATTAAAAGCAAATATTGTAGCAAATAGGTTTCAATCCATCTCAATGAAAGTTACATTTCGCTATCACTGTCATATTATAACACTTCGGCTTTCAGTCTTTTAAGACATGGAAAATGGAAACAATTTCAAACAATGAATCCAAGCTTTTCAATGTGGTTTGTTTGAGTAATATTAATAGATTGTGACAGATGGGGTACATGATTACTTTATTACTTAAGCGGAATACAATTTATAATGCCAATTTATCTGTAATGTAATATTTTACTTGTCTTATGTTTATTAAGCAAATGCTTCTGTTTGGTCATGTTTTATTGTATGATTTTGGCACGTGCCCCCCATATCTAGCGTGATAGATCATAAAGGCTCACCTGATACAACCCAATTTTAGTGCTAATGGCATGTCTTGGTTCTGGTCTTCAAGAAGTACATGCTCATATCCTTCCTACATTATAAACTCATGTCACCTGCATCTATATTTATTAAATCAAATAATGCATAAGTTTTACCAGTCCCATTACATTAATTGTTGGGGGTTTTATCCTACATGTTGTATTAGAGAATATAATAGAGTTATGGACTTATTTATTACTCTACACATCAAGGTAAATAATACATACCGCAGAGTTCTGAGCGATATCCACCTAATGTTTTAATGCAAGTCATTTTCAAGAATAACATTGAGGAGTGGGCCAGGAACCATGGATTATTCATTACTATTGGAAGTGGATCATCTGGCTCCTTCCCCAATGCCAAAGTAGACGTCTTCCAGTCGAGGTAATAGCCCACCGAGCTCTATCATCTACTATATTTCCATCATAGTAGACATCTGCCTCCTATCTGCAGACTTTGTGATTTATTCTTTTTTTATATACTCAAATTGTCTGGCATTCTACAAGTATTACTGTTAGCAAACACGAACAATAGCTCTCACAGCAGCTTCTTAAGATAACATAATCAAAACCAGTTATCAAGAATATTTAGAATGTATCTGTTGGAGATCTATGTGGGTATATGATTCAATATGTAATTTGGAACAATTTGTACTGTAACTATGTGAAAGTACAAATATATTCTAGTATGAAATACTGGCACAAAGTCACATCAACATTTTTTTCAAATGATTACTGTTTCTGAAAAGGAAATGTATGAAACTGTCCTAAGAGTACCTTGTCCCCACACAATCAAGCCACTTAAGACGCCATTATCTCCAAAGTTTTAGTTAAACTATAGTTCTTCGTAGTTACAATGGTTATGCAAGTAGGTCTAGAATAAAGATGTTGACCTGTAGACCTCGAGTGATGCAAACAGGCAGCTGGCTCTAAATGGTTTAAATAAATAAAATCACAATTACATATTGTATTCTTTGTCTATTTTAGTCAATACCCCTGCTTTAGAAGGACCGCATAACTGATTCTTCATATTCTGTAAGCTAGTCAGAATAGATTCCTAAAGAAAATAATGACCTTTCTACCGGTTTCCAGATCAAAGGTTCTACTTTTTAAACACCTGTGTTCTGATGTGACTTTATGGCTTGGTTTAATATTCTAATATAATATTATAGAATGCTAACAGATTTCCTAGCACTATTACAGTGACGAAGAATACAAAAGACAAAATCACGGTATTCATACCTAGGAATTCTCCAGATTTGACCAAGCCGCCGCGTTTTCTTTCTCTTGATAGAGGACTATAGGCCAAATACAGATGTAATTACAGACACACTAGAAACATTCACACTTGCTTAGAAAATACCTGATCATTAAATTGATGTTGTAGAATAAAACTGATTTATAATAAGAATTTTCTGTTGTCTGTACAATTTTCTTGTAAATACATTTTATGTATACGTTGCTTGCATGCACAATTTAAATACATATAGCATTAAGCATATATGACACACATCATCAAATTACAGATGAAAGATTAATAGCTATATAGAGTTCTATATAAGTGACAAATGACACTTTTTAGGGTTTGTTTCTGGGTCTTATTAACTTCCAATAGGATGAAAAGAAATTATTCTAGGAGAGATATGTAAAAGGGAAAAATTAAACTGGAAACACAGTAGAAGAGGAAATACATAGATTAATCCAGGGCTCTTAAAATATTCAGCATATTGCAGACCTCAGCAATTTTAATTTCATGTGGAAGTTGAACTTTTCATTCCCCCGATAAGAAGTAATAAACTGAGATATTCTCAAGCAACTCAAGAATATTTTGTATTATCTTAAAATGGTTAAAATGCATAAAACTCTATGCATAGCAGGTAACATAAGATCAAAAGTCAGGATCAAGGGTAGCTAACGCTTACTGATGCAGCTGCCAATTTTTTTCTCCCCAGAGGCAGTATCCTATCCATTGGATACTTAGTTTGAGTGCGTGTTTCCAAGTAATTACAGGGCTCCTTATTCATCTTCTTGAGCATCAGCCAATATGAGAATTGTAGGTAATCATGAAACTGATAATTCTATCCTAGTAACACAGATCAGTGCAGGTGAATACAGACCTGCATGTTTTCAGAGGTTGCTGTCTACCATGCACTGACTAAGAAGGACTTGGTGGACCTATACATTCTCCAACCCTTCTCTTGGGTTCCCTTGGTGAAGAAGGATTTCAGGAATCACCGCATGGACCACATTACTGACACCACCAGTATGTAATGCCATGCCCATACCATTTTAGGATGAGAGAAGAGGCTGGAATAGAGTTCTTTGCCACAAGTAGGAGAAGGTTATGTATTGTTATAATTCTGCTACTGGGATTGAGTCAAAAAGTCCTTTGTAACCTAATTAGCATTTTTGGTTTCCAACTAAATCGACAAATTATACAATATCATTCTAGTCATTTTTTTTTCTCCTTTTTATAATTCTGAAGAATGAAGAGGTTAAAGAATTTATAAAAGTGAATAAAAAACATCAAACATCAAGAAGGACGCCAACATTTCCTATCACCACTGGCCAAGCAGTAATTACTAAATGCAAAAAAAAAACAACCAACAAATGCCACAGAAACACAAGTCCTTCATTTATAGAATGTTAAGTTTGATTAAATCAGCCAAAAATGTCAATTGTACCCAGTGCAACATTTGTCGTATGATGTGTAATCTCAGTTTGTTCTTTAATTAAATATTTCACTGGTTATCTGTCTCTGTCCATTTTCATAAAAGTCCAATCATAGGGGAGGTTATCTTTGATATATCATGATGTTTGACGAAGGGACAGCTGTGTTGGCTACTGATTAAATAACGTATGTTACGTCTTAGTTGTCCATCATCAAATACAGATGCCTTTTATATAAAGTCCTTATACTGTTTCAGGGAAACAGTAGCAATAAAATTAAAAATGAAGAACATTTTCAAAAATGATTACATTTTTATAATTTGAAATCTTCTACATGACGTTTCAGTGAAGAATTAAATGAAAATGTAAAGTCACTATAACAATTAAAACAATTTTGAGGTTGACTAAATTACATAGAATAAAAGATACCGGTATATGATTGTTTTCTGTTGAGATAATTGACAGGGTAATAAATATCATCAGTATTAATAGCAAATGGCAGGTGAGGCGTATCTCCCAAATATCTAAGTTCAGTGGTTTCAGATTTGCTCTTCACTATTAATATAACTTACATAATTAATGACGCCATTGTTAGCACATATTTCATGTTAATTTAACATGATTATGTTATTGTGCTAGAGAGCAAGCAAGAAAATCCAGAAGCATTAACAACAACAAAAACATCTACATCAGCTAAGGAATGGAAGATGGACTTCAACAGCTGAAGTATCACAAAGACCAGATTTCATTGGTAATGGGCTAAATTCACAAAAGACCATGAGTAAAACCACGAGAGTTTATCATATCCACATACTAAGGTTTGTAAACTAAATTAAAGTCCAACATACCATAAAAAATTAATGACTGCAAGAGGTTGTGGCCATCTAAAAATAGTGAGCAATCCATGGGTTCATAAACTACGGTTGTGAGTTGCAGAGCTAGACTAGAATGCCCATCAGCCATGTACAGGGTACCAATTTTTATCATTTTATACTTACACTTATAGCACTACAGGGCACAGTTAATGGACAACCACTGGGCGAGGATCCCTAGGCAGTAGCCAATGTTGCCTCTTTGTAGTCAAATAAATATATGGTATCTCGGTGTGGATACAGCAGCAACAAGAAAAGTAATAATCATGACTTCTTTGCTTGTCAATACACTAGAGGGAGGAACAGCAAACTACTATGTCAAGTTAAATTGCATTGTATATTGAGTGAAAGGCATGTTGAATGTATTTTCTGTTGTATTGAAAAGTAGATAATTGCTCAACATTAAAATTATCAACATACAATTTTACACAAGAAATAATGCTTCTCAATGCCAAATAAAATAAAGCCTCTCTGTCAGAATTGTTAACTACACTACAGAGGTTTACTTTGTGTGTCTTTCTTTCTTTCTTTCATTCAGAAAAGTCAGGTTCTGGATTGGGATAAGAAATTTTATTTCTGGGCATTTTACAATGAATTCTTCCAGTGTGTGTAAAAAATGGTACTCTTCCGAAAATGTAAAAATTAATGGATTATGACTCTGTCAAAAAGTATTCATTTTGTAACCTTAAGTGGGTTACATGGCCACATGATCTAAACGGGAATCAATATCATTTTTCCTGAAGAGGCATTTTTCCAAGAGTAGAGCTGAGCGATGTTGGTAAATGCTCTGGTGGAATCACTCTAGACATCTGGATTTTTCCTTTTCTTATGTGATAACTGTCATGGGACCATTGATGGGCGTGAAAGAGGACTGGACCATCAGTGTCTACCCACTGATATCATGGCCCATAAGGTGTTTCTGGAAACATGGAGTATGTCAGACATCATGAAGGATGGCACCTGGTTTGGGAATTTGTTCAGCACAGATAGGCCTAGACTGGCCATCAGCACACTGGATAAATGTCTGGGGAGCACTGGCTGACATGTCTCAATACACACCCGATCTGCCCCTCTAATGCCATGCTTAAAGTGTTAGGTCACCTTGTTGTCCGTGGTCCATCCCTTGGAACAGGAATAGGGATATTGTTGATTCCTTGACAATGGTGTCAATGATAAGGGCAGTGAAGGTCATTGAGGCCTATGAAGAATTTCTGGTAATTTCTACCACAAAGTCCTGTGTACCCAAAGTCCTGTGTAAACAAGTGTGACATTCTTTGTGGAAACAAAATACAATCTCAAAATTACATTTCTATTTATGATTGCAGAATTTGTCCAATGAGAAAATATAGATTAGTGAGTCTCACTCATTAATTAGTGTCATTGCAATAGTCTAGATAAGGGACTAAACAATAGACCAGATACAAGACTAAATAGACCAGATGAGGGCTCAAGATCCTATAGTTTTTTGAAAGGGTTAATGATCACATATAAGATTTTCCATTTAACGCATGGGTCTTTTAGCATAAGATGTATGTTCTAATAGGCAGTGTGATTATTATTGATTTACTTAATGTTAGAATCATGTTAGCCTTGAGTGCATAGCTTATAAACAAATTCCAACTATACACTCTAGTCATTTATTGAGTGGAATCAATTAATGCTTGATTTTGACATTTTAAGAATCTCGATGTACGAACAATATATGAACAAAGTATAAAATTTATAGGAAAATAACACAGAATGTATGATTAAGCTCCTTAAAAAGCATGTGTTTTAGCGTCTATTCCATACCCTGGCAGAATTTAAGATAAGAAGCAGATTTTATTTTTATTCACTTCCTGCTGTGAATTACAAACAGCCTGTTTCTCTGAAAGTACTTTGTAAGTAGTCTTAAGAGTAAGGGGAAATTGCTTCTTCTAGCCAGCAGGAAAACTGCAAGGTAATTTCAAATGATATAAGTTTTGGCAGGGAGTAGAAACTTTTTTTTTTTTTTTTTTTTTTTTTTTTCCCAGATAAGTTTGTGAATGTCACCCCATCTATGTTGCGGTGACATAAAAACAAGTAATGTAATATCAGTATTTATGTAATGCATTGGAAGCCAACAAGTTACAACATCTTTTAGTGGTTTGGAAAGGACTTTAAATTTCTTTCATTGCTAACAATATTAAAAAGAGACCTATGAAGCCTTGGGGGCATTTTGTGTTCATGTACGGAGGAAATTGACTTTGCGTTTTAGGTCTTGTCTGCCTTTATGGATAAGATCAGTCTAATATTCGAATTAAATGAGTTTGATAAACATTTGCCATGCTTAAGGGCAGTGATGATGTGAAACTCCAGGCAATTATCTCCTACACAAGAACCGGCACCTCTAGACGGACCATGGACACCTCATAGACCTTTTTGAAGAGTTATAGCACTGCGTCTATAATCATAATGAGTAAAGGCCGATAGGCAGATTGAGAGACAGGGCAATTGCACCCATACCCAGGAAAGCACCTTACCGATGTTAAGTTATCGCTGCAGAGGATATCAGCACAGATGCCTTGTGGATTATGTCCTACAACCCCAGTGTCCCACCAGAATTTGGCCAATGGATTCACCTCTGCTTGGTGGAGCGCATCTGAAATACCTTTTTGCTTTTAGTGAAAGCCATCACCCTCACCATACCAACATCTGTAATGTAGTTGAAAAAGCTCAGTCAAGAAGAAAGACAATGTTTGAAGAGGAATTGTCACAACATCTATATATATAAGGTTATTAATATATGAAAAAAAATTCTTGCTTTTCCTATAATTTTTGTGTAATTCAGAATGCACACATTTACACAAACTATATAATACCTACTCGTACTTAACTGTACCAATAGCCAAGGCCCTTTCTGGAACTGCTTGAAGTTTTGCCTATAACCAGTTTTTATAACATTCTTGGTATTGTGTTTCTGATACTATTTTAAAAATTATTCTGAGTGCCTTTCTAAAATACATCTGTAATGTGCTTCGCTGCTAGCGCTGGTAAAATACTTTCTACATTTCTAACTAGTCTACTGAAAGTCTTCATTATATCAATTTCCATTCATTATGATAAAATACCTGTCTTTATCCGGCTTTGAAAAAAAAAGGCAAAAAAACGAGACATATTTCATATTGATCTGTATATCTTAGCTCATCTCTAGGTGTCGTTTATTTTATTGGACTTTTTTCTGCCTTGTGAAAGTTGAAAGGCTTTCTTTCTGTTAAAATTACCTCGAATCCGAACACATTATGAATATATTAAAACTGATTAACATGCATCAAAAAATACACCGAACACCCCAATTCCATGAAATAGGACCTCCTTCCTTTGAACCGCATGAGGCTTAAATAGAAGATATGTAATAGAAGGCCTAGACAGGTTTAGAGACCCATTTAAAGGTGCTGTTCCACTTTCTCAGCTGAACATTAGCCAAAGCCAGCACTAGTAGGTTGTTGCCGTGGAAGCTGAACAAAAAGTGCCTTCAATGGTTCTTTATGTGATTAAAACATTCCGAGGAAAGAATAAAATGACACTTATGCTAAGGTTTATTTTCTTCACATGCGAGAGTGGGCAATATATGTGGAAGAGAACTTTGAATGATCCACATCTAAAGCGCATGGACCAAAAATATTATTTTAAAGACTATAGTGATACTTGTTACGACATTTAAAATATAATACTGATATTATGGTAGTGTTAAAATCTACTCAAATACAGACAGGTATTTATCAGAAAATTATTTTCAACTGAGCCGCTTTATAGCTGAAAAATCCATAAAGCAAAGAAAAAAAACAGACTCGTTCCTGAAATTCTGCAGAAAATTGAGCAATAAGTGTCAATCAAATGATGTACTGTTTACTCGCCCCTGAAGATAGTCTTCCCTTTTTCCCAGCACAATATACAGTATTTCAGGAACACTTTAAATGTATTGCCTAGTATCGCTTCTCTTTTATCTTCATTGATTACATAATCAATACAGCACACATATATATCCTTTTCCAAATTTATTCTCCTCCATTGGAGTTTGAGCCAAGATTTTTTGATAAATGTTTATCTTTACATCTACCTGTTTTATAGTTTTCTTATTTGTGTTTCCATTAACATAATATACGCCATGTTAATAATGACACAATCTTTGCATATAATTAAAATAAGCAATACGGAATATGATGACACAATGTAAATCAATAAATACTACTAATAATAGAAAACGCGTTCGCATTTCAATTATATTTCCAAATGCGATTTAGATTTTGGTCATGATATTTAACGCATACACGCATTTATTTAAAATGAGATGTCTGTCTACCATTGAAAACATGGACCAATGTCTTGCTTGGGGTGACACTGATCTATTCTGCTTTGTCCGGAGGAACTTGGACTACAGTAGGTAAAACTTAGTGGGGTATCGATCTCCTTTTTAAAAAAGAAAACAAAAAGCTTTTTAAGAACCCCTGGTATAGTTCTAGCAATCTAAATAATTAGTCAGAAATTTGCATGTGGGATGGAGATCAATAAGCTTTCTCCGAACATCTACTTATAGAGCTCTGGCACCAGTAATATGTATGTCATAAGTAGCACAAGCTTTTAGTTCAGGGTGAACATTGATTTCAAAATAGACTAATGAATTATAAGCGGATGTCTACTACTGGTAATAAGGAATAACTATGGATTGGCAAATTGTTCAGACATAGTTCATGACTTATTTGCTTCAAATAAAGATTAAAGATCCCCAAAGAAAATGTAAGATTTAGGCCGGATCCAATACCCCTTCTCAAACCCGAGCGAAATTCAATGTTACAATTATACCTATGAGTAAGAAATTCTACCACTTGATGGAAGTAGTGAAGACTGACAATCATGTACTATCTTTCTTCCAGGTAGGGTTGACAGAGCAAAGGAGTCTGACACGGAGTAGGGCGGCGTATAATCGGCTAAATATTTAGATGTTCCGTTCAGAATTTGATCTAGCTGATCGTTCTAGTTGTGCCCTGGCTGCCATTCATAGTGTATGTTGTAAATGTCAATACCGCCAGTGTATTGTGTTTGCATTATGCATTTGCTTCGAGGCAAGTTCACTAATTAATATTGCCCATGGTATCGGTAACATCAAAAATATGCTACCTGCGCAGTATAGATATGTCACATTAGCTTCGGAAATTTTCCTTCCGTCTCCTTCATTGTTTCTTCAAATTAAGCTTGTAAACTTACTGCAGGTTGACAACTCTGAGCACAATATGTCTGCTTAACCCAGGCAAAAGCAGGAATCCCAGAGGACTTGCTAGTGACAGGCATCACGTAGAAATGAGTATTTGTCAATGGCACCTCATTTTAAATGTTGACAAATGTATGGTCACAGCAAAAGAGAGAGAAAACTAACTTTACAGCTCAATACGGTTGCTTTAGTTGGCTTATGGGACTGCTTCAGTTGCTAAAAATCTCTCGCAGCCTTTGGCAATGGGAACAAGCAATATATTAAAAGAAAAACCAGTGTGCAGGGGATAAATAATTCTAGAACTATAGTGTAATTTATTGGATTTACGTGAAGATACAAATGTATTCGAAAGGGATACAAATTCAAGTAAGGATACAATGATTGTGTTATAGTTATTACTGGGACTTTAATACTGCCGCATTAACCCCTGAATGACAAAGCCCTTGCATGTACGGGCTCACAATGCATTGTTTTCAATGGGTTTAAGGGCAACCCATTGTCCTTAAGGGGTTAACAGAAGTGTAAACTAGCTACAAAACACAATTGTATAAAAATGTAATGCACAGTAGAAAGATAAAAATCACCCTGAGCATGTGCAGAAAATTAAAATCACAGTATACAATAAATTGTGACAGTTTAACCCCGTTAATACCAATAAAATCTTTAAAACATTTATAACATTTAAAGGTTACCATGCTATATCTACACTTGCTAGACATTGCATTTTACATAAACCATTTAAAATCTTGCATATTTCTGCTTGTTTTTGTATAATTTTACTTAATGTTATTTAGGTACATGTATTTAAAGCAGTTATATACGATGGAACAACTTGTTTGTTTCAGGTGAGGACATGCAAGTTGTCACTCACGTCACACGAACACGTATACAGCGACTTAAGCCCAGTCAGTTGAGTTAACTTGCCACATGACTTCTTAGTGAATAGACGACCACAATCTTTACACATTTACTGCTTTCATTATTGAACTCACCATGAAATTGCCTTTTGATTCCACGAGACGTGATGTGGTTTGCTTCGATGCGATTAGACACGCATTGATTTTGATGTTGAATCAGCAGGCATTGGGCTGTAATTAAGCGGCATGTCCCCTAAAATGTTTTGTGCATCTGCATGGTTAATGACCAGTTTTATGATCTGTGCATTAACAAGTAAACTGAAATTTTACCAAACTATTTTACTTTTTATTATAAAGGCTGTTTTTTTTTTTAGACTTGTTGAATTGAGTCCTCTTCTTTCTCAGGCGAAATCTGTAGGGGAATGTTCTTTCCTGTACCCTCGGTTCCCAGTGTTCTAGGTAGAGGCGAATAGTTGGTGCACTCATATTTTTACAAATACATATATGTAAAATAAGAAAAAACATTGTTGTATTCCTCGCGGATCCAAAACCAATTTAGTTTCCGATTTTTCCATGCAACTAACTGCATACAAAGGCTATGACAGAAAATCATTACATTAGAAAATAGACCCTATTATGTTTAAGTAATGTCATGTATTTCCTCCCCCCTTCTTACTTAAGAGTAATTGCCTGAGTGGTCTGCATTTTCAATGGCTAGTTTTATCGAATTTTAGCAAAAGGACCATAGAGGGAGGGGATACTGTAGTATATTTTGAATCAAGCCATCTTTCTACATGTCATAGAACATATGTGTCTTGGCCTCTTTCTATAAACATTGCGGCAAACCTTTGTATAGTTCCTCCTAGCAGGCTTTACAATTTTCCATTTTGTCTGTTTAATAGCAGTTTTATTATATTTTTTACTCAATTAAATGAAAGCTAAAAAGCAAATGTGCATATATATATATATATATATATATATGGCGGTTAATGGTTGTATATTTAAAAATACTTGATGAGCCCCTGTTGATTATCACCTGCTGGTCACTATGCAATTGGTTCTATAGAGTTTATTCTTATTGTGTAGTGACAAGGGACATAGAACAATATTAGGCATAACAGGGTTGTAATTTCCACTGGATAAAAGAAGTCCAAAGTAAGACTCCTGCTGTTTTCTGCGGCTAATGCTGCCGTCCTCATTTCAAAGAAAACAATATAATTTGCACTCGCCATAACTTATTGATGCTCTTCTTATCCCCAGACTCCATTATTGTTAATAGCAGCAAACATTGAATATGATTTTCTTTTTCATCACTGTTAACCATTGAAAAGGTTCCATCGCCTTGTTGGTGTCCTTCGTTAGTCTGACGCCCTTATTTTGAAAAAACACAATTTATCAGAAGCAGTGTTAATACAAGAGACCTTTCATATGTTCTAAACACTCCAAATCCCTACCCTTGCTTTGATAACATGATAGTAATGTGATGTGAATCCGGTTACCCAAAACTTTCTGCGATGATAAACGTAGACTCCAGTGCTGCTTCTGCATCTACTCAGGTTAAGTATTCATCAACTTGATAAAGACCTCATTGTGAGGTCGAAACGTTGTTGGTGTTCTCCTTCAATAAATCTGCCTAACCTGGAACCCTTGAGTGCCTGGAGCCTTTTTCTATTTTCAGCAAACTATTAAACATTTTTCAATGGTTCATGGAGTTGGATCTATTGATTTAATTCCAGAAGAACTATCGCGCCCAATATGGCTGCACGCTTCCCCCAACTTGAATTACTAATAAGAATAGACTATGGTACAAAAGCTGGTGTGTTTTTTTTTTGTGAATACCTGAGATGACAGCACTCAGATTTTGACCAAGGACAGGTCATACATTGGATTGTTGTATCCAGGGTTTCAGAGTAAAGATGGCAGCCGCGGAGGGACTGGCTTGAGGCGCCAGTCTAGGGCAGCACAAAAGAGACAGGACAGGAAATTTATTACATATGCTGGTTTTGCCATCATTTTTTCCTACAGCACCCAATTACTAAACCCATAAACCTCCAAAACAACCAATGAAAAACACAAAAAAGTACAAGCCATATATAATTTAATGAACTTAGTTATGGTAAAAAGTGTGAATTTATTAATGCCTAAAGTCCTCATTATAACACAGCGGCCTTGTCTTTGTGTCGTTTTTTTACCCTCGCTAATGGCAACTAACCAAAAAAAATGATATACACATGTCAATTATTACTTAAAATGTTTCCAATTTACACATAGACAAGATGTGTGCAGGTTTTTTTTATTTGGCAAAATGGTAACAATTCTTACTTTTTCTCTTTTAGCTTTGTCTGGTTATAAACATCTTGTGTTTCTCGATCCCCCCCGCTGATAGCACTTGGGATACATTGCAGACAGCTAGACCAACAAACTGGATGTTTGCTTTTCTGAACATCTGAGAAGCTTCTCAAGTCATACTGTGAAGGTCAAAAGCAATAAAAGGTTTATCAAAATACCCATCCAACACTTTTTTTGCTGCATTTTGTGAAGGGAGACACTAAGGGAGTATTTCATCTCTACTTAAGTGATTTTTACATGGACTTAACAAGAAAGTTTCACTTTATCTAAAAAAAAAATGCCTGATGTTTTTGTATACTTTTTGTAAAATAGTTTGGCAGGTAGAATCATATTTATTGTATTACAGTGTTTTGATAAATTGACAGCAAATAATGTTGAAAACTAGCCACAGAGAGATACTCAGAAAGCGACTATGATGAAAATAATTAAATAAATTACAAAAAATATTTTACAAATGTGTGGATTTTGCCTTAAGTTAGATTTTTCACTTCTGTGCAATAAGTAATGGGGTTTAAAGACTAAATTACACTATATTATATATTTTTTCTGGACCTACATGATCATTCCTTCCTATTATCTTATCTCTTCTCTATCATTAAGTAGTTGGTAGCCAGTGGCTTATTCTGGCCTAAGGCATGTTCCAGGGGGTTGGCAGCCCCTTTTGCTGAATAAACAGGGGGTGGGTCACCTTATTAGACAATCTTGCTCCCTGCTGGGCCGGTTGGGAAGATCAGAGATCTCTTTAACAATCTACGCATATATATTATGGAGCACTGTGCCAAGAAGCGCACGCTCCATAATGACCATCTCTAAAATGCAGCCCACCAGGTTATGACATCATATCCGCACAATATTCACAGTGTTCAGCACAAAGGACAGCGCCGTGGATGAAAGTAGGGGCCGTATGACGAGCTTCCCTGGGTCAAGCCAAGAAATGATTAATTCAGGCAGTTGGTTGCTGTATGCAGACTGTGCTAGAGGCTGCCACCAGTCTCATCTTCCATGGAGTCCACTTTTAAACTAGAATCCAAAACATTGCCACTAATTTTGACCCTTTAATTCCATTGCTGTCACTTTATTTTTGGGCATTTGTAGGAAACGCGTTGTACAGGACAGCAAGGATTTAAATACAGTCCTGAAGGCTTTCTTATCCATAAGTGTTCCCCGTGAATTGTAAGAAACATTCTCTCAGGAATAACATGGAACCTTTGGCAGCAATGAAGCAGTATAAATAGTACTACACAGCAGAAGATTTCAACTAGGGTCAATGTGATTTTATTAATATCAATACACTTTACAGAACCTGATACACGATGCACTCCTTTGTGTAAGTAGCAAAGCTATTACTGAATTGCTGAATTCTTTTGGATTAAAAATAATGGTGTACCAGGCTATGGTTCAGTGCATCTCTTCATGGACAGAAAAAGATATATAGGTGTATGATCCCAGCCTGTACGACAAACCCAGGTAATCAGAGGATTTTCTTTACCTGCACAACCCTTTAGTGCTCTCTGGCCTGTTATCACTGATGTGTGCTATTTCTGAACTAAACCATTTGGTATCTCATCCCTGCTGTTCTCCACAGCAAGTTGGAGTGGAAAGGTCTTACTGTGTTCATCCAGCATCAAATCGCTATAAAAACAAGTGAACTGACTACAGCTGGAAACTCAGTTCCCTTACGGAAAAACGTGACTAGTGTCCTTATAAATAAATAGTATGTGCTGTATGCATTTTTATTTTCTACATATCTAATGAGAATTGTTAGCTCAGCTTTCAATATACAATGTCAACTTTGCAGTTTGTAGATAAATGTATAAAGTGGTGAGTGAGGGTGGGGCTAATCACTAAAACTGTCTGGCTACTAGAGTTGGGAGAACATGTCTACCCATGTCCAACAAAAGGGACGAATTGAGCACTTTGTATTATGTGTGAATCCTGAGAGAAATGTTTGGTGTCTGATGGATTTACATAGATTAGATCCTCACAGACGGAGGAGATCTGCTGATCATAAAATTAGATCTTCCCATCGATAACCCCTTTTCCCCAGGTATTGGGCTTCTTGGATCTATTCACTAAGTGTGGACAGTCAAGCTAAGATTGACCAGGCTGAACCGAGGTCACGTTCCTTCAGATGCAAACATTGGCAAAATAACATGCAGATTCACTAATCTGCAAGTTGTTTGCAAGGCCATGAAACTTTAAATTTTGTGTTTTTCAGGCGAGGGCATGTGACTATCCCTGTGTCCCAGTCTGACTGTAAAATGCGCTCATTATAGGCAACCAAATAGGCAAGAACAATTAATGGACCTTCACCCTTCAGCAGCTATGTATGTAGCTTGTGCCTAAAATATAGTAATAACACATTTACATAAAAGAAACATATAAATTAGTTTTACTTCTCACTGTTGGTTCAATTAATTAGAGTTAAGTAAAGTTCTTTCCCATTTTCTTAATACAGTCCTTCAGGGCCGGACTGGCCCACCGGGATACCGGGAAATTTCCCGGTGGGCCGGAAGATCCGTGGGCTGGGCGGCCGGCAGACTAACCATGAAGACAGCCGCTGAGCGGCTGCACATGGCATTAAAGGCCTCCCTCGGAGCCAGGGGCGGGCTGGGCAGGGGGGCAATTGCCCCCCAGGCTGCCCGAAATCTAATCAAAGCGGCCGCTGGGTGCTGATGCGGCCGGCCTGCATCAGCACCCAGCAGCCGTGTGCCATGGCCGTCTAGTGATGGGAGCAGTGTGAGGGGTGAAAGCTCCGCCCCCTCGCACGGACCTTTCACCCCTCACGCAGCTCCCATCACTATGCAGCCGTCAGACTGCTGGGAAGGTAATCTAACCGGCTGGTGCGTGTTGATGCCGCCGGCCGGCTCAGCTTTAAAACTTTTTTTTTTACTTTATATGGCCGATCCAGCTTACCATATAAATAAATAAAAAAAGTGTTAAAGCAGAGCCGGCCGGC